>CAUYUJ010016581.1:7500-85000 GCA_963575745.1 Prorocentrum cordatum | reverse complement strand
CGAGTGGGCTGCGTTGCACTCGGGCCCATTTCCACTGCAAGCCGAAAAACTCGAAATGGTGGCCTGCAAGAGGGCAACAGGATCAGAGGGCGATCGCGATGTTCAGGGACAGCACCGCGAGCACCACATTCCGGAGCCACGGCCGCGGCAGCAGCAGCGCCGGAGGCAGAGGCATCACACGCCTCGAGCCTTGGCCCCACCCAGGGGGCAGCACCAGCAGGTTGCAGCGGCGCGCGGCGAAGAGCACCATCACGACGACCACGAACGGCGCCGGGGGCCCCAGGTTCTGGAGCCACGGCCGCGGCAGCGGCGGTGCCGGCAGCGGCGGCTGCAGACGGCGCCCGACTATAGGCGCCTCTGGGGGTGCAACGCCAGCATTCCATCGCGTCGCGAGGCGTCGAGCGCCACCGCGCTGATCGCGAACAGCACCGAAAGAGATCCACGCGTCGGAGGCGCGGCCGCGGCCGCGGCGGCAGCAGCACTGGAAGCGCCGACCGCGCCCCCAGCAGGTAGCCGCGGCGCTGGGCGAAGAGCGCGATCGAGATGATCCTGAGCCCTGGCTTCGGCAGCAGCAGCGCCGGAAGCGGCGACCGCGCACCTCTCCAACCTTGGCGCCTCGAGGGGCGCAGCACCAGCAGGCGGGCGCGTCGCAGGGCGTAGGCCGCGATCGCGAGGAGCGTGGACAACGCCGCCAGGAGCTCCGGATTCCGGAGCCGCGGCCGCGGCAGCAGCAGCGCCAGCAGCGGCGGCGCCACGCGCCCCGCGACTTGGCGCCTTTGGGGGCGCAGCACCAGCGGGCATCTGCGGCGCAGGGCGCAGCCGACGATCACGAGGATCTCGAACATCACCAGGAGGTCCACGATCTGAAGCGGCCACGACCGCGGCAGCAGCAGCGCCGGAAACGGCAACCGCGCTCGCCACCTTCCCTGGCGCTTCCGGGGGGCGCATCCCCAACGGGCGGCGGCTGCGTAGAGCGTAGCACCCGATGATCCTGAACGACACCAATAGTTCCACGTTCCGGAACCAAGGCCGCGGCAGCAGCATCGCCAGAAACGGCTGCCTCAGACACCTCACGCGTTAGCACCTCCAGGGGCCTTGGGCCAGCAGGCAACCGCGCCGCAGGACGTAGTGCGCTATCGCGAGGAGCGTGAACAACACCAGAAGCTCCGCCAGAAGCTCCGCCATCCGGAGCTGCGGCCACGGCAGCGGCCGCGCTGGTAGCGACTGGCCGCCCATGCTAGTGAACGTCGCGCGCAGGTGGCGGCGGCAGCGCGCGCGGCGGCAGTGCGCGAGCAAAGCTCGGCGAGGAAGGCAAAGGGGCGCATGGCATCGGCCGCGTGCGATGCCAAGCAGCCGCCTCAACCTGCGCGCCCTCCGCGCGGATTGAGCCTCGGACTTCCACGAGCGGCCAGCAGGCGCGACTCTCCATTTCCTGCCGTGAGCTTGGGACCGATTGCCTTCAAATCCGAGGACGGCGTGCAAGTGTCTGGCCACTGGTCGCCCTTCTCTTGCGAACACAGCATGCTCTGCTGCAGCTCGCAGTGCATGCGGGCGCGGGCACCGAGCTCCTCGCCCTGAGAGAAGCGCCAGCGATCGCATGCCCGCCTGGCAGCTGCGATGCGCAAGCCCCCCGTTCTCCTCTCACCGCGCCGCGACCCCAAGGCGACGCGTCGCTGGCTCAAACCGCGCCCGACCACGCCGCCCCAAGGATACGACGCAACAGAGGAAGTAGAGAGGACGCCCAACGCAACTCCCTCCGGGCAGCAGGCCTGAGAGCCACCTCGCGGCCCCTGTGCCGGCTGATGAAGGCATGCGCAGCCCCGAACACGGCGAGGAACTCTCGCCTCAAGGCCGACGAAGGTGAGGTGGCCAATCATGATCTCGATTACGCAGCCCTACACTCGAGGACGTCGCAGCAGCTCTCGAATTCTAAGACGAAGCCTCTAGAGACGCAGCTGGCTGGGCCCAACCAGGCAGTTGTCGGTGGCGAACTCCCACCCGAGCGACTGGCCTCCCCGGCTAACCCCGACGCCGCGCGCGGAAGCCCCTTCTCGCGGAACAGCCCGTTCACGCGCTGGGCCGCGGAGGCCGCGGGTTCCTCCAGGGCGGGGTCGGTTGCCCGCGCACTCAGCATGCGCCAGCGGCCGCATGGGGGCGCCTCCGCCCCATCCCTCATCACGTTGGCGACAGAGACCCTCGTCGAACTTGGCCACCATGGCCTCGTGGACCATCAGGCGCGCCATGAGGGTCTGGTTCCAGCCCGAGGGCGCCATCTTCAGCCAAGGGAAGACCATGGCCTCAGACACTCCTGAACCCTGAGCGCGAAGCCGAGAAAGAGCAACATGTCAACGGAACTCCGCAGGCAGCTCCAGCGTATAAAAGCAGTTCACGATGCGAACTCCTCCGAGCCAGCGCTGCACCCCAGCTACCACCTCCAGCATCGCGAAGCTCTGGCCCGTCGCCGATTTCACGTCAGGGGGGTCGGCGAAGTGCGCGTAGGCCAACCTTGCATCAATGGCCGTCCTCTGCATGCCATCCTTCTCGTGGGCCGCAAAAACGCCCACGCCCTCCACGCGGTGCTCCCTGTGCTCGACGAGACCACGCGCCTCGAGCCGCTTCGCCAGCATGCAATGCTGGCGGCGATGGCGAAGACGCGGGTCTGTAAAAACCGCCTTCGCTCCTGAATCCAATTTGCGCTGCTCCGCCTTCTCCTTTGGCAATAGCTTCCCCCCGTGAACCCTTGAAACTTCCTCGCCAGCAAGATCGCCCAGATCCGCAAAAAGAACGGCGCGATGCCCTCGTTCTGGAAGCGCCAGTCGGTCAACATCAAAGCTGGCCAGGGTGGCACATTCGCCGCCATAGCCCCGGCGGGCCAGAAGCGCTCGCAAGGCCTCCTGGCCTGTCAGCTTGGGGGGGGGGGCACCTCTCGGGCGCGCGATAGAGGACGGTCGAGAAACGGCAGTTGCCCCTCGGACGCTGGCGCCCCCAACCCGCCGCAGCTGTGCGGCCCGGCACTCATCTCATTGAGCGATCTCACCATGTGACTCGCCCACTCCAAATCTTTCTGGCGGGCGCAGAGGCGCTGGCACGATCGCCAGGGCATGGGCGGTCGGCAGCTCGATGAAAACTCGGCAAATCTCCTGGAACACATCGGCCACATGGAACAGGTCGCGCTGCCTGCCGCCCCCAAGAGTCGGGCCAAAACCGCGAGGCCCCCCAGCGCCAGAGGCCGCGGAGGCCCCTCTCGGGGCAGGGAAAGCGGGCATGCCCCCCTGCCTGGGCGCCCGACCAAGTAAAGTGGCTGGTCGGGCAGTCTTCTCGTAGGGCTACTTGGTGGCCGCGGCCCGCTCCAAGCGGGCCTTGCGGACCTGCTCGGGCACGCTGGCGTCGCGCTCCACCTCCTTCGAGACATAATCCAGGAGATCGGGGGCCACCATGATGTCCCCGAACACCCTGTGGCCCCCCATGTAAATCTAAGACTCGTAGTAGAGCCCCACGCGCATCAGGCCCCCACGGCCCTTGCCCTTCTTGCTCTTCTTGTCTTTGCTGTCGTCCGCGGTGTCGCCGTCGAACTTGCCTCCATGGTAGTGATCTCCATCAGACGCGAATTTCCCGAAGCCTCGGCACCTGCAAACTCGATCTCCTTGCCCGGCGGCACAAAGGCCAGCAAGATACACTCGGCTGGAGCACCATGCGGCTGCAATGCGCGGGAGCCCTGCACCACGGCCTGCGGCGAGAGGGCGACGACGTCGCCGCGACGCAGCCCAGCCCTCGACTCCACGGCCAGCCAGCTCCCGGCGACCGCGGGCAGGGCGCCCCCCCCGACGGGCCCGGCACCGGCCCCCCCCTCGGCGCAGCCGCGGGGACAGCAGCGGCCGCGGCCAGGCTCGGCGGCGTGGCACTGCCGTGCACCACGGCAGGGGCAGCCGCCAAGGTCGTGCCGAGCTGGACGGCGTGGGCCGAGGCGCTCGCGGTCCAGCCTGCCAGCTTGGCCGCGGTGGGTTCCGTCGTGAATCGGTTGCACATGCCCCGAGTCACACCAGGGGGAAGAGGCCACCGCTGAGTGGCGAAGCGGAGCCCGACGATGACCGCGTTCGTGGGCCCGAAGTCCTCGTTACACACCTGGGCGTTTGGGGTGACCACGAGGTACCGAGTCACTGATGCCGTACCATACGCAGGCCCCAAACCACTGCCGGCGGTCCGACTCGGGCCAGCCCAGGCGGGGGATCCAGTGGCAGAGATGCTGCCGAGGCTCCCCCCCCCCGGTGGTAGCCATGGCCGAGGATGCCGATCGTAGGGGGCAAACAAACCTACCTCGCTTTTGACCACCCTCGCTTCCAAGAGGTAACAAGCGAGGCCAGACTACGGCATGTACTGGTCAGGCCGCTTGACGAGGAGGCGTATGGTATGATTTGGTTTTGCCTGGAAACAAAAGCGGGGTGGGTAATTCACGCTCTGAGATCGAAAAGATCACCAGGCTCGCGCTCACGAGCAGCCAGGTCCAGCCCCGCAGACGACCGTGCTCCGCCAGCGCCGCCGAGCTCACCGCCGCGCGGCTCGGCTCGGCTCGTTAGAGGGGCGCCAGGGCACGCCGGCACCGGCGGGCAAGCCGAGCGGGGCAGTGGGGCACGGCTGGGCAGCGCCCAGCCGAGACTCTGGCAGCAGTGCCGATAGATCGGACGATCTCGTCGGCTAGGTTGAAGCCAGAATCCATGCCCCAGCAGGGGCCCTCGCGTTGAGCCCCAGACATCACTACAGAAGCGTGCTGACGCTTAGCGGCGATCGGGCCCCTCTAGATTATTCACGTGCAAGCACTTACATATATGTGTAGATGATACTGCATGTGTATATACACACCACGAAGAGAAAGCTACGTAGATGTGTAGCTGCCCGTCTCAACTGTTGGCGAGTGTGTCGAAGCGCTCATGGGACCTCTTGGGAACGTCTTGGGGGCATTTGGGGGGCCTCTCTGGCCTCGTGGGGGCATCTTGGAGGTCTCTGGGGGCGTTTGGGGGCCTCTTGTTGGCATCTTGAGGGCGTCTGAAGCCTTTCGGGAGCCTCGGGGGAATCTCGCGGGGGCTCTTCAGGGCGTCCTGGGGATTTCTTTGGGGCCTCTTGGGAACCTATTGGGGCCCTTTGGGGGCCCTCTGGGGGCCTCTTGGGGTCGCTGGGAGCGCCTCCCGGGGGCAGTGTGGGGCCTCTTGGAGATCAGAATGAAGCCTCGGAAGCGTATCGGAAGTGAAAAGGGGAGAAAGCCAAAATCATACGTTTTCCCATGGCTTTTGCACGACTTTGGCCTCTGGAGGGCCTCCTCGGGGGCCTCTTGAAGCCCTCTTGGGGCGTCTTCGGGGCCTCTTGGCGCATCTTGAGACAATCCTGGGGCGTTTTGGAGCGCTCTTGGGGCCATCTTGGTGCGTACTGGAGCCCTCTTGGGCAATTTGGAGGCCATCATGGGTGCTGTTAGAGCGCTCTTGCGCGCTCTCGGCCCCTCAGGCCCTCCGGGGACACCGTACGGGGGGGCACCAAAATACAGGTGGCCCCCCTGAGGTCCGGGGCCCGGGATCTCCCTTCTATGTATATTCTCAGTTCGGGATGTGTCCTCAATCGTGCCGAAATAGCCGAAGCACAACTCCCTCCCAGCGTGACCGTTCTGTCCTGACACTCCTGAGCGATGCCAGGATACAATTTCTGGCACTTCAACATCGCGAATCATCATGACTCTTGCGTCGTGACAGCCGTAGATCGTGCCAGGCCATCAACCCTGGGGATTCAACCGCACGATTCCTTGAAACGGCTGCAACGTTTTAGCCCCAGTGTGCGGGGCGCCAAGGCGAGAGCAACAGCTTGCAAACCAGCCGCCCTCAATCTTGGAGCCGTCGCAGGGTTTTGAAAGCCCCTGCGCGCGGCGCCGAGGCGGGAGGCCCCGCGCCGAGGTGTCTGCCCTCCGCAGCCGCGCCAAGCCTTTGAAGAACGAGGGGGCGCGACGCCCGGCCCGCCCTGCCGACACGGCTAGAAGGGCGAGAAGGGAGGAGGCGAGGCGAGGCGAGGCGCCGGTGTGTCGCCCCAGACGACGAGAAAGCCTACTTCAGTATCAGCTCAAAAGCTCCAAAGATGTATGTTCTCGGTGTTGTACGAAGTTGGCTCCGCCAAGTGCTTTGATGGTAGTACCCTACGAGAGCCCGGCGGTGGCGCCAGAGCTCCGAGAAGTCGAAGCCCGCTCAGGTGCTGGAGTCGGATTTCAGATAGCAGGATCGGAGAACGAGCAGGCGTCGGAGTCGGAGGCGAAAAGGGAAGAGTTGTAAGAAAAACGGACGGAGGAGTGGGAGGATGGGGGGAGGGAGGGGAAGACGAGGCTGATCGGGGCAAGGGAAGCGGATGATGGAAGTGCGAAGGAGGCTGATTGGGAGAAGGGGAAGGGGAGAATGGGGGGAGGAAGGGGAAGGGGAGCGGATGATGGGGAGAATGCGGAAGTGGGAAGACATGTTGGAAGGCAACCGTTTGAAAATCCTGAACTGCGCCAGAACACCATTCCTGGGTGTTCAGCGCCACGAATCACCATTACTACTGCGCCTTGACGATCCTAACTCGTGCCAGGCCACCATATCTGGGATTTCAACACCACGAATCAACGTAACTGTTGCGCCCTGGCAGTCCGACATCCTGCCAAACAACCTTTTGGCTTTTGGGTCATGTAACCTATGAGATTATTTGGAACTGCTTCGAACTCTTAAAACGAATGTGCGCGGCGCTCAGGCGAGAGCCACATATTGTAAAAAGATAGCCCACCATCGGTGAACCGGCTGCAAATGTTTAAGACGAATGTGCGCGGCGCTAAGGCGAAAACCACGTTTTGAAAACGACCCGCCCTCCATCCGGAAACTCTTGCAAACGTTTAAAACGAATGAGCGCGGAGCGAGGGCGAGAGCCACATCTTGAAAACCACCCGAGCTTCAAGACCATAAATGGTGAGGAAATCTCAGGCGAAACGCTGGGCCAGCCCTTTCCTTCAGCCTCGGGGTGCGACAGGGAGGCGCTAAAACAGGAAAAGAAGTGGAGGGGGAGGAAGGGGAAGTGGGGCAGAAGGGAGTCCGACGCAGAGGAAAGGGGCGAGGAAGACGTCGGGGACCGGTAATCAGGATAGAGAGGATGGGGGGGACAGATAGTGAGGGAAGGTGGAGGACGCGAGGGGAGGAGGCGGAGGGGCAGAGGGAAGGGAGGACGTGGGAAGGATGATAAGGGATAGGGGACAGAGGGGGGAATCATGCAGGCGAACGGGAGACAGGAGGAGAAGAGAGAGAGAGAGAGAAAGAGAGAGAGAGAGAGGGAGGGAGAGAGAGAGAGAGAGAAAGAGAGAGAGAGAGAGAGAAAAACAAAAAAAGAGAAAGAGGAAGAGGAATAGAGAGAGAGAGAGAGAGAAAGACAGGGCGGGACCCCGTAAAGGGCAGGAGCGGCCGCGGTTCATGTCCACCGCCTGTGCTACCCTTGCTGGGGTCGCCACACAGACGTGTCATGTGGCAGGTCCCCCTCTCGGCGCACCTTCTCTAAATCTTTATTGCTCGTGCTCAGGCTCTTCACTTTCTTCTTCCCACTGCTCCAGCGCCTCCTCCCCCACCCCCTCCCCCTCCCCCCTCCCCTCCTCCCCTCCCCCCTCCGCCCTCCTCGTCGTCCTTCTCCTCCTCCTCCTCGTCGTCCTCCTCCTCCTCCTCCTCCTCGTCGTCGTCCTCCTCCTCCTCCTCCTCCTCCTCCTCGTCCTCGTCGTCGTCCTCCTCCTCCTCCTCGTCGTCCTCCCCCGAAGGACCAGCAGCACAGGCGAGGGTGGAGGGGAGGAGAGGAGAGCGGGGGCGGCCCGCGCGTCCCACCGAGACGGGTCACGCCATGGTGACCTCGTGAAGGCGCGGGAGCGGAAGGCACGTCGTCGTCGTCCTCGTCGTCGCCCTCGTCGTCGTCGTCGTCGTCGTCGTCGTCGTCGTCGTCCTCGTCGTTGCCCTCGTCGTCGTCGTCGTCGTCGTCGTCGTCGTCGTCGTCGTCGTCGTGGTTGTTGTGGTGGTTGTTGTTGCTGCTGCAGCTGTTGAATGTTAACTACTAAACAATTATTTTGTTGGACCCGTTGAGGCGCTTTGGCGCCCTCGCCTCGGCGCCGGCTACATTTTCATTGAAAATGAAGCTCACGCTCGAGCGGTTTGGGGGGCGCTAAAATCAGCCCCCCGACAACAACAACGCTCCAACTCGAGACTTCCTCCTTTTTAACTCAGGCCCGGTGCTCTTGCTCGCCGCCGAAAGCTGCCGTCCCAACAAGACCAGCGCTCCCGCTCGAGACTTCCTCCCGTTTTATCTGGGACTGGCGCGCGACTCTTTCTCGCATCAGCGCCGCCCCCAGCAACAACAACGCTCCCGCTCGAGACTTCCTGCCTTTTTTACTCAAGGCGGTGTTCCTCCTCGCCGCCGAAAACCGCCGTCCCGACAAAACCAACGCTGAGACTTCCTCCTGTGTTACGCTGGACTGGCGCCCTACTCTCTTTTGAATTGGCGCCGCTCCCAGCAAGAACAACGCTCCTGCTCGAGGCTTACTCCCTTTTTCCTCAAGATGGTGCTGTTCCTCGCCGTCGACAGCCCCCATCCCGACAAACCACGACCACGGCTCCCACTCGAGGCTTCCTCCCTTCTTACTCAAAGGCGGTGTTTCTCCTCGCCGCCGAAAACCGCCGTCCCAACAAAACCAGCGTTCCCGCTGGAGACTTCGTTTTGTTCTGCGTTGGACTAGCGCCCTACTCTCCTCTTCAGCATTTGCGCCGCTCCCAGCAACAACAGCAGCCCTGCTCGAGACTCACTCCCTTTCTATTCAGGGCCAGGTCCTTGCCTCGCCGCCGACAGCCCCCATCCCCACCAAGGCAATCCTGTCGCTCGTTACTTCCTTGTGCTTTACCCTTGGCTGGGGCTCCAGTGGCGGTCGCATCGGCGCAGCAAGGAGCGGGCATGTGTTTTCGAGGCGGGTTATGTTGAAATTCCTCGGAGGTGTTTGCAAGACCTCATTGGGCGGGCGATCTGGGAATGGGAATACAGGACCCCGCTATAGAAGAATAGTCCCCCATGATGGGGATGGTTATCATGATGGTCGCATGCTTCGTGTGGAAACATCGCGCCTGAGGGTAAAATGATTGTTGAATACTCAAATCTAGAAAATAATCATTGCTGATCCCCGGAAACGGTTCCGCGCGCTCTCGCCTCGACGCTGGCTACAATTTCTCTGAAAACGAGGCTCCCGCTCGAGCGTTGGCTTGAGCCAAAATGTGGGCCCTTGGAGGCCCAGCTACGACAACAACGGCTGCCGCTCGACACTTCCTCACAATTTACCCCGAGATACCCTGGCCAGAAAGGCCCCCCGAACTCAGGAACGGCGCTCTCGCTCGAGACTTCCTCGCAATTCAATTAACTTGGCGGCGGTCCAGCCACGACGACAAGGGCTCCTGCTCGATACTTCCTCACGATTTACTCCGAGAGACCCTGGCCAAGAAAGCCCCCGAACTCAAGAACGGCGCTCTCGCTCGAGAATTTCCCGTAATTCAGGCAAGTTGGTGGAGGCCCGGACCCGGCGACAAGGGCTCCCGTTCGATATTTCTCCGTAGGTATTCCGAGAGCCCCTGGCCAGTGAGGCCCCCGAACTCAGGAACGGCGCTCTCGCTCGAGACTTCTTCGCACTTCAGTCAGTGGCTGACAAGGAAGAGATTCCCCCCGAAAGGGGGTGCAATCGAAGACAAAATGGGCGGGTATCGAGGGTTGGGGTATACGGAATGCAAGACACGCGTGCCAGTAACAGCGAACAGTCTCAAAATGATTGTTGTTGTTGTTGTTGCTATTGCTGCTGTTGTTGTTGTTCCTGTTGAACTTTCATTTCTAAAAGAGAAGTATTGTTGTTCCCCCCCCCGCCCCGTGCGCATTATTTTTTCCCATGAGGTGCCCCTCCCTGGGCTCGCACCCTGTTTTTGATCAGGGAAGGTCTTGAACGTCAAACTGCGCCCCCCGGCCACCGAATTATAACAGCAACGGCTCCCGCCTGATACTTCCTCACAATGTATTTCCATTTCGCGCTCTCGCGCGGGATTTCCTCACAATGTATTCGGACGCCACGCCCTCGACACTCAGGAATCACGCTCTCGCTGTGGATTTCCTGACGATGTATTTGGGAATCGCGCTATCGTTCGAGACTTCCTCGCGATTCGTGAAGGACGCACGCTGCAGCAACCCGCCTGCTCGATATGGCCGCCTGGGCCCGCCTTCCCGACCCGCCCATTACGATCTATTCGCCCGATTTGCCCGTCTGGTTCTGCCACGTATTTTCTGTTCCTAGCCCCCCTTCTGCTACTCTTTCTCGTTCTCGATCCTCCTCTTTCCCGCGTGGCCTTTCCTTCCCTCCGCTCTCTTTTCCCCTGCCGGGCCGTAGGGTCTGCACGCAATACACGTTACAGAAAAGGAAGATATACCCCCAAAGGGGTACGATCGAAAACGAAGAGGGCGGGTATCGAAGGTATAGGGATACACGTGTTGCATGGCACGCGAGCAGATAAGAGCGAACGGTCTTAACATGAGTGTTGCTGCTGTTGGTGATGTTGTTGCGGCTGCTACTATTGTTGTTGTTGGCATTGGGGTCGTTGTTGCTGGTGTTGCTGAAGCTGTTGCTGACCTCTCACTACTGAACAATATGTATTGTTGATCCCCCCCGGCGCATTGTGCTTTTCAATTGAAGTGCCATTCCCCAAAGCTTGCACCCTGTTCTTTTATCCACGAAAAAGACGGTCATCGAGACTTTGGGATATACGCGTTGAGTGGCACGCGAGCAGAGGAGAGCGAACAGTCTTAAAATGATTGTGGTTGTTGTTGTCGTCGTCGTCATTGTTGTTGTTTTCGCTGTTGCTGTTGCTGATGTTGTTGTGTTTGTTGCGTGTGTTGTGTGTGTTATATTTGTTGCTGTTGTGTTGGTGTTGTTGGTGATGTTGTACTTTTTGGTGTTGTTGCTGTTGCTGCTACTGCTGCTGTCGTTGCTAATATTGGCAAATGATGTCGCTCCTTGAAAAGTAACTACTGTTGATCCCCCCACCAGCGCACACTGTTTTTTTCAATTGAAGTGCCCCCCTCTCAGGGCCCGCACCCTTCTCTATCCAGGAATATGTTCCTGCTCAAACTGCGTTGTTGCCCCGCCGGCTACAACAACGACGGCTCCCGCTGGATCCTTATGTAATCCAAGATCGCGCTCTCGCGTGGAACATCCTCACAACTTATGCAAGAATCGCGCTCCCGCGTGAAATTTCACATTTTTATATTGCACAAGGTGTCGAAAACTCCGACCATTCTATTCAGCGTCGCACCGCGCCCCCCTGCCCCGCCCCCCCTCCTACCGCTTCCCAGCGTTCCCCAATGGCCCTATGGAAGCTCTGGCCAGTGCCCCCTCCTCCCCGACCACTTCATTTTGCGTCGCACCGCGCCCGCCCTCCCTCCCCGCCCTCCACCCTCCCCTTTTCCGCGCCGCCCCCTTCCTACCCCTCCTCGGCGTTTCCCAGCGGCATAGTGGAACCTCCGCCCAATGCCCCCTCCGCCCCGACTATTTCATTCCGCGTCGCACCGCGCCCGTTCCACTCCCCGCCCACACCACCCACCCAAGCCCCGCCCCTTCCCCCCCCCTCCGCCTCGACCATTCTATTCCGCGTCGCACCGCGCGCCCCTCCTTCCCCTCCCCAGCCTTCCCCAATGGCCCAGTGGAGCCTCCGCCCAATGCCCCCTCCGCCCTGACTATTTCATACCGCGTCGCGCCGCGCCCGCCCCCCCTCCCGCCCCCATCCCGCACCTCCCTGGCCCTGCCCCTGCCCGCTCCCCTCCGCCTCGACTGATTTATTCCGCGCAGCACCGCGCCCCCTCTCCTCCTCTCCCCAGCGTTCCCCAGAAGCACAATGGAGCCCCGCCCGATGCCCCCTCCGCCCCGACAGTGACATTCAGCGGTGCACCGCGCGCCCCCCGCCCCAGCGTGCCCCAGCGGCCCAGTGGAACTTCAACCAGCGCCCCCTCCGCCCCGACAATTTCATCGTGCGTCGCCCCGCGCGCGCCCCCTCCCCGCCCCCCCCCGCCCTTCCCCAACCCCGACGGTGGACCCCCCGCCCAGGTGCCACCTCGGCCCCTACTATTTTATTCAGCGTCGCACCGCGCCCCCCCTCCTCTGCCCAGCGTTCCACGGGCCCAGTGGAACCTCAGCCCAGTGCCCCCGTCGCCCCGACCATGTTATTCCGCGTCGCACCGCGCCCCCCCCCCCGCCCCCCTCCCAGCCCTCCCCGGCGTTCCCCAAAAGCCAATGGAACCTCCATCGAATGCCCCCTCCGCCTTGATCATGTTATTCCGCGCCTCCGGGGAACCTCCGGGGAACCTCGGGGGAGCCTCCGGGAGGTTTGCTTGAAGTCTGTTTCAGGTCAGTTTGAGGTCTGTTTAAGGTCTCGAGGTCTGTTTGAGGTTTGTTTTTGGCCAAACTATGATTAAGGTCTGTTTGAAGTCTGTTTAAGGTCCGTTCGAAGTCTTTTTGAGGTCTGGCCGAAACTCTGTTTCAAGTCTGATTTCCCCGAGCAATGGGCTCCCAGGGCGGCCTCCAGGCGGCATCGGAACGAGGGCGAGAACAAAAAAGCGAGAATGAGGGCGGGAACAAGGGCGGGAACGACGGCGAGAACGAAGGCGGGAACGAAGGCGGGAACGAGGGCAAGAACGAGGGCGAGAACGAGGGCGGGAACGAAGGGGGGAACGAAGGCGGGAACGAGGGCAGGAGTGAGGGCGAGAACGAGGGCGAGGACGAGGGCGGGAACGAGGGCGGGAACGAGGGCGCGAACGAGGGCGGGAGCGACGGCGGGAACGCGGACGGGAGCGACGGCGGCAGTGAAGGCGAAAACGAGGGCGGGAACGAGGGCGGGAACGACGGTGAGAGCAAGGACGGGATCGAAGGCGAAGGCGAGAGAGAAGGCTGGAGTGAAGATGGCCTCGGGCGGGGACGAGGGCGGGCGCGGAGAACGAGGGCGGGACCTGGAGCGAGGGGGGAAGCGAGGGCCAGAACGAGGGCGGAACACTGAGGCCGAGGAGCGAAGACCGACGCTCGATGCGGAGGAGGGGGGGGGGAGGATGAGAAGGACGAGGAGGAGGAGGAACGAAAGGACGAAGGGAGGAATGGGGGCCGAGGGCGGAGGATGGACAACACGTGGAGGGCGACGGCGACCGAGAAAGGAGGAAACGGGATACAGGGGGAGGAAGAGGAGGAGGAGGGAAGGTGGAGAATAAGGGAGGGGATAAGGGGAGGAGGAGACAAACTGAGGAGGAGGAGGGGAGGGGGGAGGGGGGAAGAGCAGCGCGATAGGGGGAGGAGGGAAAGGGAGTGAGAGGGAAGCGGAGGAAGGAGGGAGGGGATAGACGAGGTAGGAAAGAGAGCGACGGGAGGAAGGAGGATGGGCAAGGAGAGAGAAAACGGAAGAAGATGGGGGGGAGGAGGCCTCTCCCTCTTCCTCCCATCCTGCGGCGAGGCCCCCCTTCGCTTGCAGGAAGACAATCGACCTTGCGCAGCGCGCCCCGCGCCCTCCGCCCGGGACTGCCAGAACTCTGATGGTACTATGATTCAGCTCTGTTTTTGCTCTGGCCTGAAACTCTGATTCATCTCTGGTTTGGCTGAAACTCTGATTTGGCTCTGGCCTGTAACTCTGATTAATCTCTCTGGTTTAGCTGAAACTATGATTTAGCTCTGGTCTGGAACCCTGATTTAACTCTGATTTAGCTCTGGCTGGGGACAGGACCGAATCAGAGTTAAATCAGAGTTCAGACGAGAAGTAAATCAGAATTTCAAAAAAACGTTGATGAAACAGAGTTCCGGGCCAGAGTTGAATCAGAGTTGAATCCGAATATTGTTAGGGTTTTTTTGAGTTTAGATGTTGAGGCTAGTTTGCCTCCAAAATACACACTTAATCCTACTGCTCCTGGTCCTCCCCCTCTCCTCATCCTGCCCTCCTGCTGCTTCTCTTTCTTTCACCTCCTCCTCCAACTCCTCCTCATCCTCCTCCTTCTCCTCCTCTTGCTGTTTGTGCTACTCCTCGTCGACTGATCCTTTTTTGGCCTCCGACCTCAAGGCACCGCTTCGAGCGGCGGTCGGGGCGGATCGACAACTGGCAAGCCTGCAGGACTTCAGCCACTTCGACTGGCCGCAACTGGAGAAGCCGTGTTCCTAATTTGGAGGCCGACCAATCGAGATTCGAGGATCGAGGATCGATCCTCGATGCTCGAAGTTCAAGGATCCAGCTGTTTGGGGGTGTTTGCTGCTTTTCTGAATCTCGCGCGCCCTCTGGAGGCCTTCGGAGGCGTCTGAAGACCTCCAGGAATGAGTGGCGAAACGACAGGAAGGAGCCTTACGCACAAGGACACGGCGACCTTACGCGGTAGAGCTTACGCGGGCCGTTGGCGTGGCACATCTTGTGGAGAAAGGGGCGCTTGCGCGGCAACATTACGCGGGAAGCGTATCCGCGGATGTCCGCGCGGTCGACCACGGTCTTTACTTCGCTCATTGGAAGGCCAGACACGTGGGGCCAGAATAGATGGGGTCGGAGAGGAGCACGCGGCATCGCTGATGCGTCGCGACGCTGCGCGATCCCGGGCCCGACTTGATCAATTCCGACGTCGCCGATACTTTTGGACGCCGTCGAGGCACTGCCCCCGAGGAGGCCCACCTCATCGACCTCCTCTCGGGGACAAAGCCCTGACGTAAACAGCAACACTCGGGGGCCCGCCCGGATGTTCCGGAGCAGCGCTGGGGCCCCATGGGGGCACCTCCGGCGCCGCCGCTGGCGCGCTCCGCACGCCACGGAGAAGAGCCGAGAAATCCGCGCGGGCCCCCGAGGTATGATGTTTATGGCATTGATTGCTCCCGGAGGTAAGGAACACGGCCACCCCAATCCCAGACCTCCAACGCTGTGAACGGTCTCGCGACGGGCGCCCCCCCTGGAGCTGTCCACCCCATCTCCAGCACCGGATTCTCGCCGCGGGAATCGTGTCATGGGAAGCCAAGCGGGACCAGGAACCCGCAGAGGCCCGCAGCGAAAAACTGGCCGGTCGTGATTAGAGGCCTCCTCGATGGGGTCCGAGTAGATGGGGTCGGAGGATCGCGCCGCATCGCCAATGCATCGCTGATGTATCGCCGATGTATCGGCGATGCATCGGCGATGCATCGGCGACATCGGCGAGGCATCGGCGACGTCGACGTGAAGCGAATTCCACATCGAGCCGCATCGGCGATGCGTCGGCGATGCATCGGCGATGCGGCGCGGTCCTCCGACCCCATCTGCTCCGACCCCATCTGCTCCGACCCCATCTGTCCTCGCAGCGCTGGGAGATCTGGGGTTGTGGCCGGCCCGCATGCTCTCCGCAGGCACAGGGGAAAAACGAGGCAGCGCTGGTGGGCGGCGCGCCGAGGCGGGCGGGGCGAGGAAGGCCCTCTGCGGGGGCGGGGCGCTTCTCAGAAGGGCCGGGGGGGGGCTTCTTCCGCAGGCTTCTTGGAAGGGGCCCTGGGACGCACAAAGAAATACACACAAATCAAAGGGTTCCCACTATTTTTACACCTTTTCTGGGTCTCTGCCTTCCCCCCCCAACTTCCCATATATTTTCCCATGTTTTCCTGGGAGTCGACGAGTCATTGTGTCTGTGTGTTGTTGTTTTCCCTCCTGATTCTTGGCAGGACGCCGCCCTGGGCTTGGGCGACCCCTCCTCCTTCTCCTCCTCCTCCTCCTCCTCCTCCTCCTCCTCATCCTCCTCCTCCTCCACCTCCATCCCCCTCCTCCTCCTCCACCTCCATCCCCCTCCTCCTCCTCCTCCTCCCTCCTCCTCCTCCTCTCCCTCCTCCTCCTCCTCCTCCTCCTCCGCCCCCCTCGTGCGCGCCGCCGAGCAAGCTCGGAAAAGCCCCTACAGAGAGTGAGAGGGCCGGCCGGGCGCGACCGCGCACGCCTAGCGCACGGGCGCCCCGGCCGCGCAAGGCGAATGGGGAACGCGGGAACGGGCCGGCGAATCAGCCTGCGCTCCCTTCGGGGAGGGCACGCGGCAGGAGGGCGCCAACCACTCACCGACGCCGAGCCCGGCCAGACGGGCCCTGGATTTTTTTTTTGAGGAGCAGGAGATGGAAGCTGACAGCGATAATATACACACCTCATGTACGACTCATGTACGTCGCAAGGCCAAAGATTCGGGCAAAAAAACGGGCACGGGCCTCGCCACACTTACGATGCTGCTTACTGCAGGCGCCGGCCAGACGGGCCCTGGATTGGTCTCCGTGCCTGCATAGGGCGCGGAGCCGCGCGGGGGTGCGCCCCCTGTCGGTGTTGTGCCCTCGGCTGCGCCGCGCGCCCTGGCCGACCGAGAACCTGCGGCAGGTTCGTGCCGTGCCGACTTCGGCGTCGGTCTCTGACACTGCGGGGAGCGGTCCGCCTCGAACGATCGGCCGTTTCCGAATCGTCGGCTCCTTCCACATCGACCGATTCTGGCTCGCCAGCGGCGTGCAACGTTGAACGCCGGCGGCGGGGTCGCCGTGTGTCGACACGACTCGAACTTTTCGTGCACCGATCGTGGTCAAGCCCATCCTGACTGAGTCCAAGATCGGTGCACACGCCAGCCTGGCTTGGCCAGGAAGGTATCTACACTGCTCCTGGGCCCACGATGGGCCTTGTCGGGATCGGTGCATGGTTCTTGCCGCCCGAGACCCGGCAACCCCCTCTCATCTGCCTCCTCCCTCTCATCTTCCTCCTCCTTTTCCTTTTCCTCCCTTTTTCCTCCTCCTCCTCCTCCTCCTCCTCCTCCTCCTCCTCCTCCTCCTCCTTACCCTCCTCCATCGTATGTCCCCCCCCCGGACCTCCCCCCTCCCCGGCGTCCTGGAGGGGGCGCCCCCTGCCCTCGAGCCTGACTGGAGGGGACACCCGGGAGGGCACGAGGCTCCCCCGAGGGCGCAGCCTCTGCCTCACGAGGGCAGGGGGCCCGAGACGCGGTGCGCCGGGCACGGGCACCCCGAATTCGACAGGCCCGACCTGCCAGTCAAGCTCGACTCCTCCTCCTCCTCCTCCTCCTCCTGCTCCTCCTCCTCCTCCTCCTCCTCCTCCTCCTCCTCCTCCTCCTCCTCCTCCTCCTCCTGGGCAACGAGCAGAAGCGGGCCTTGCGCGAGATGGCACACTTTCAAGCCTGACGTGGCGGCTTATGCGGGCCGCCAGCGCGGCACGCTGCCTTGGAAGCGAGGGCGCTCACGCGCGACCTCACGCGGGCAGCTTGCGCGCCAACGTCGGTGAAGACAACCCCGTCTTTCTGCGGCGCTCACGTGGAGAAACGACGCCCTTCTGTGCCATGAGGCTGGCAGCGCACGGCGGCGGCTCGAATCAAATTGCAGAACACGCGGAATCCACGCGCTGGATACACGTACGCGGCCGGCCCGCGTACCGTCCACACACGAGGGCCGAGCGTTTGAAAAACGTGTAACCAAATGTGAGCGACGAAACAAATACGCGAGATGACATAGCGACCGTACGCCGCGGCTTACGCGGGCCGCCAGCGCGGCTCGCTTACGCGCCATCTTGCGCGGGCAGCTTACGCGCCGATGTCGGTGCAGACGACCCCGTTTGTCTGCGCCGCTCATGTGTATGCAGCTCTCGCCCAGGCTAGCAGCGCCATGCACATCAAACTTCCTGCCATCGACGACGCGGTGTGTCGCAGATCCCAAAGGGGCGAGATGGGCCTTGCCAGGACCCGCCGTCAGTGAGAGGCCGGCGTCAGGGCGGCAGGCTGCACCCAGGCGGTGGCGGGCGACGCCGCTCGACGGTCGAATTCCACACACACACACACACACACACACACACACACACACACACACACACACACACACACACACACACACACACACACACACACACACACACACACGCACACACACACACGCGGAGCGCCAGTCTCGTGCCTCTGCGCCGTCGAGGGCAGGCGGTGGTCGGGGCGCGTCCTCTGCGTCCTCCAGCTGTTCCCATCTGTTCCCCAGGTCTCCCAACTTCGCCTGCACAGCCCCGCGGTGCGCGGCGCGCGCAGCTACCTGCGCGCCATCGCGACGCCTCGCTCGCGCCGACTCCCCTGGGGGAAGGGCAGCATGCTGTGGCCCAGACCGCGACGCGCGAGGCTCGTTCATCTCCTCGCGCCCCTTCCGCCTCCTCCTCCTGCTGCTCCTCCTGCTCCTCCTCCTGCTCCTCCTGCTCCTCCTCCTGCGCCTCCTCCTCCTCCTCCTCCTCCTCCTCCTCCGCCTCCTCCTCCTCCTCCTCCTCCGCCTCCGCCTCCTCCTCCTCCTCCTCCTCCTCCGCCTCCAGGCACCTGCCCTATTTACTGCCCCCCCGCCGCCCACGACGCCTGGGCCTCGCCCGCCGGAATCCGAAGTGATCGAGACCGGAGGCACACCGCGACTGCGACGGAGAGCCGTGCAGCGCACGCCGAGCGGAGGCCGAACGAGCCTACATAGCGATTGTCGGTGAGCAAAGGGGCCTAGGAAGACACAAGCAGATACACACGAACTCCAGAATTCACAGCAAGTCTATCTTTGAGTGGACTTTCCTCTTCCCCTCCGTTCTCCGTATTTTCCAAGAATGTTATGGACATCAGCGCTTACTTGTGTCTGCGTCTATTTTTCCTTCCTGGGTGACGCTCGACATCGCCGGCGACCCAGCTATCGTCTGGAGGCATCGTGGGAGGCCCTACGCTGGGCGAGACTTGCCAGCGGAAATCGACCGAGGTGATGCTCGACATCGCCGACGACCTGGCTCGCGGCTCCAGGGCCCCCTCGGGGCCCCCGGATTGGGCGAGACTGGCCACGGACTTCAGGCCGTCTCGTGCTCGAGTTTGCCGGCGACCTGGCTCGCGACTGGCGGCGCCCTGGCAGCCCCCCGACTGGGCGAGACGAGCCACAGAACTGAGGCCAGCTCATGCTCGATTTCGCCGACGACCCGGCCCCTGACTTGGAGGCAAAGGGGGAACCCTGCGGAGCCCCTTGGCGAGGCAGGGCTGGCCGTGGAGGTGAGCAAAGATGGCCTGAGGCCGAGCAGCCTGTGCTGGCCAAGCGGGGCTGCGTCGGGGACCCAGACCTCCGACGCGAGGCCGCGGTTTTTCGCTCCGCGGCGCCCATCCCTCGCACCGGCCCCAGGGCCCAAAAGCAGCCCCCGAAGGGCAGAACATGCGAGAAAGTTCGCGGCGCGCACGGCATCGCGTCGAACGGCTTCATCCAGCCCCCCCTGGGGGGGCCCGCTCGCGCGCCCCAAACTCCTCCATGATCTTCATCTCCATCGCGCGGCCACTGGTCACCATTCCTTTCGTCGGCCCCTCCCCCGAGCAGGCGTCGCGGTAAACTCTATCTCAACCGACCCAACCTGCCGCAATCAACTCTGAGCTCGACTTCCTCGCGCGCGCGTCGCTCCTCATCCTTTGCCAAGGCCATCAGCGCGCCAACCTCCATCGGCCACTCGCGCCTCGCGCTCGCGGGGGCCGCCTCCATCTCGGGCCTCTGCTGAAACTCCGCAATACCCACTGTCCCTGGGACTTCCGCACCTGGCTCTTCCACTCTCGCCGACTCGGGCGGTGGCGCGCCGGCTGGTCCCCCGGGGGTCGCAGGCTGCGCTTGCGGCGTCGCGCAGGTCGCGGCGCCCTCGATATTATGCTCCGCCCCCATCGGAGATCTTCGAGAAACTCGTTCGACATCTCGCCGTGCGCGTGGCCGACTTACCCTCGCTCGCTGGGCTGCCGTCGGTCGGCCCACGCTCGTCAACTAACGCCTTCGAGATGCACCACCCCCTTATGATCGCCAGGTTCTGGGCCTTCGCTTCCGGGCCTCTTGGGTTACGCGGAGGCCCCGATGAACGCGGCATATGCCTCCTCACTGCAGCGCCCCCCCGCGAACTTGCATCTCCATCGTCCCGCAGTGTTCGACCCCGCGAGGCGCGCCCGCGATCGCCTCGCCACCCCCGCCGCGTCGCCGCGCGAACACTCCTCCGCCCCGCCCCGGCCCGAAGTGTGGAGCAGCCCCTTGCCTGCGCATTGCAACCGACCTTTTCTTCGATCTTCGCCGACCTGCCGCGCGCTTCGACCCGCCACCCCCCCCTGGCAGCCCTGGCGCCCGTCTTCGCCGCGAACCTCGCGAGCCAGAGCCCCGCGCGTCGCGCCAGCCGCGGCGCGATGACTCTTCGGCCCAGTCTTCGCCTGCATCTCCGCCTCCAGCGCGTAAGGTCCGCAGTAGTGCCTCCGCTCGCTCCGCCGCGTTCTCGATCGCGCCGTTGCTCTGGCGCGAACCCATGGGCGACTTCTCCGCTCGCGCCCCGCGCCTCCTCCGCTGCTTTGCCGCGCTGATGGCAGCCTGCAACGGCGCCCCCTGGCCGCCCCTCGCGGTCGCGCCCGCTGGGCCCCGCGCGTCAACGCAGAACTCCAATGCCGAAGACGCGCGCCCGCAGCGCCCCTTGCGAACGTCCGCGATTGCTGCGACGCGGCCCTCAGGCTTCTGGTCCATGTCCGAAATCGCCGCCATGTCTGCGTCCAAGCCGCGGCCCGGGAAGCAGCGGCCCCTGGCGATGGGCGCCGTCGAGGCGCCATCCTGGCCGGCTCGAGCGCGCGCGAGTTCGACTGCGCGCAGGGGTGGCCCCAGGCTAGAGCGACCTCTGGCGCGCGGCTTCAGGGGCGCCCGCGGGGCCCAGCGCAATCGCGCAAGCCGGCGCTGCCGCGCCGCGTCGAAGATCGGCGGGGCGCCACTCGAAAGATTATGCCCCAGCGGGCAACCGCGGAATCCCGCCGATGGAATTCGATCGCTCCGAATGGCACTTCGACGGGCCTGCGAAAGCGGACGCTGCCGCGGGCCGCCGCGAGGAAAACTGGCGCTGCCGGGCTGCGTCGCGACGACGTCTGGCCAGGCCCGGCGCCATGGCCAAAGCCGGCCCCATTCGAGAGCCTGGGCAACTTTGAATATCTGCGAACAACTTGTAACAGTAGATCCCCATTTGTTCAAACAAACATACTCACTGACATTCAAAGATATCCAGACATATCCAAAGGTATCCGAAGATATTGAAGCCCAACGTTTTGGGATTTGCATGGGATTCGGGACTGGCCCCGGGCCGGAAAACGCGCCGCCCGGTCGACCGGCCCCCTCTCGAGCAACCGATGCAAGCTGCAGAGCTCGACGCGCGCGCCGCCGTCAATTGCAAGGGGCGGGCCCGAACTCGGCGCGCCCCGATGCGAGCGTAATCGCGCGACGCGGGTGCCGACGCGAGGTCGAGCTCATTCAACGAGAAAAACCGGCCGACACCCTTTGGGCCAGCACCAGGTCACTCCGGCGAAAGGCCACTCTTACGCGGAGTCGACTTGTCCCCTGCCGCGACCCCATAGACGCCTTTTGCGCCAGTCTCTGAGCGGCGCGCGCGCCCCCCCGGGAATCCGACTTTCTTTACTAACCTGTGGCACCTCGGCCTCCCCACACCTATCGCCGCCTCCAGCTCTGGGAAGAGGGCCGAGGGTATTCGCCATCTCGTCGAAGGCGCACGCGCCGCGTCTCTTGCCCAGCCGCAGCGGCCTCGCTTTCGCCCGGACGGACTCGGCCCCCGTCGCGCGCTGGATCTTCTGGACTGAGCCCTTGCTTCCTACTTCGCCCCCCATCTTTATCGAGCGGGGCTCCTCGGGGACCCATGGCGATGTCGCTCGCGGCGGCGATGGCCCTGCGAACGCCCCTGACATCGAACTGCCCTTGCGCCGGTTGATCTGCGCCGTGAACCTCTGGCTCGACTGCCCAGCAGCCGTCGCAGAAAGTCGCGCCGCCGCCTGCCGGTCAAAGAGATGGCGCTGATTCGCTATCTCACGCAGGGATCTCGGGCGCGGGGGTCGGTGGGCATGCGCTTATTGCCGCGCACGATGCCACCATAATCTCGATCGTGTCATATTTCGCGCTATTCACCTCGCCGCCGATCCTCGATGCGCTGCTCGCGCTCCGTCGCGATCTCGCACTGAATCCGATTGGGCCCCATCTCATCATCCGCGCGCTCCATCGTGCACGCGCGCCTCTCCTCGGTGTCGTCGCGGCGCCGCAGCTTGCAATTCCCGTCGCCATTGTCCTTGTCAGTCTTCGAATGGTCCTTGCCCTTTCCCGTGCCTTTGCTGGTGGACCTCCGCTGCTCCTCGGTGAGTTTCCCATCCTTCAGGTCCTGGCTAGCCACTCGGCACTTCATGAGCATGCGTCACTTCTGGTGGCGCCGCTTGCAAGGGCTGTCGTCGCATCCTTTCCCGTTTCCTGTCTTGCCCATGTCGTTCCTGCCTCCGTTCGTCTTGCCCGTCTTATCTGTACCTCCGTGTTTGCCAAGCGCGAGCGGGTCGAAGTCCATCGGGGCTGGCCCATTCGCTGCCATTTGCACGGCCATGGCGGCCTGCTTCGCCCTCAGGTGGTTGATCACTCCTGCCGAACCATGTTGCATGTCGTGAGCCTCGTAGCTTCCGGCATCAGGTGTTCGCGCAGCGTGTTCGGCACCGAGCGCGCGGTGGTGACTGATTTCTTGATCGACTCCATCACGCGTTCACCAACCTGCTACTCGCATCTCAAAACTAGCGTCTTCCACGTCAAGATGCCCTTGACCGGATCTGGCTCGTGCGGCGTCGGGTACAATTTTGCGTCGAGCATGCCCGAGAACGTCGGGGGAACCTTCGGCTTGAACTCCACACGCAACAGCCAACAACCTCCATGTTTCTAATCCTTCTCCCGACGGCACGCTTCACACAACAACGGGATGCTTGCTTTTGCATGTGAGCACGAATTATGTAGTACTGGTTTGTGTTCACTCTCTGGGCGTCCTCAGATAAATCTTCATGATGGTAGGCATCCGCATCGGTTCTAGCTGCTTCCATCATCAACCCCGCCATATCTGCATCTACCGCCTCACAGTGTGCCGCCAGGGCAAAGCTCCAAGCCTCCCACGTCGCATAACCGTTGCGTTTGCTATTCTCATCGAGTTCTCCACTGAACTGGTCGGGCTTACCGAGCAGCTTGGTGTCTACTAACAGTTCTGGTTGCACCCTGGCGGGCGGCACGGGACACGCATCTGCATTTACTGGCTGTGGTGGCCTCGCTGCTGCCAGTTGTTGTGTTAGCTCTCTCTCTCTCTCTCCCTCGAATCTCTGCTCTCTGCTGCACAACTACATTCACAACGAGTTTCTCCATCAACTGCTCGACGGTCGCCATGGCGGCCTTTAGCCGCACTCGCGACCCCATCCGCGACAGGGGGCGCGCGCGTGGATCCTGGCCGCGGGGGACCAGGCTCCGCTACCACGCGGAAGGCGGCAGCCTCTCGAAGCACTATCCTCTTGAACCCAATCGCGCCGGTCGACATGAGGTTCCATCACATGGATCGGGAGCGGCCAAGAGGGGGGTGTCCAAGAGGGGGGGGTGCAAATCATGACCGGCGGCATGTGCGCGGCCCAGCGGGGGGGCCTGGGACGCAATAGAATGAGAAGAAACGCCATGAAATCTGAGGAAAAATCATGGCTCCCGCCATGATATCCACCACCCCTTTAGTCATCACCCCCCTCTTTTCTGCTCCCGAACGAAACATACGCAGTACATATGCTCTTTCGACGTCCGCGCGGATGTTTTGAATCTGCGCCGGGCACTCCTCCCTCGCGCGCGGAGCGGGCCAGGGGCGGTGTCGGGGGCGCCGCCCGGGGGACCCCGCGCCGACAAAAAAATGCGCGTGGAGTTCCCAAAGTTTACGCTTATGCCTATTTTCTGTTCGAACCTCCTCCTCCTCCTCGTCCTCGTCCTCGTCCTCGTCCTCCTCCTCCTCCTCGTCCTCATCATTATCATCCTCCTCCTCCTCTTCCTGCTCTTCCTCCTTTTCCTCCTCTTCCTCGTATTCCTCCTCTTCCTCCTCCTCCTCCTCCTCCTCCTCCTCCTCTTATTACTATTATTACTATTGTTATTATTCGATTATGATGATGCTTATTCTTATTATTAATATTATTTTTAGTAGTTATTATTATTAGTATTAGTATTATTAATATTATTAGTATTATTAATATTAGTAGTATTATTATTATCATTATTATTAGTAGTTTTATTACTAAGGCTTATTAGTGTTATTATTATTATGATTAGTATTGTTGTTAGTGCTGTTGCTGTTGTTTTTGATTATTAATATTATTGGTATGATTAGTAGTATCATCATTATTATTATCATGATTATGATTAGTATTAATACTATTATGATTCGTATGATTAGTATGATTATTCTGATTATTTATGATGATGATGCTTAGTAGTATCATTATTATTGTTATTATCGTCCTCTCCCTCCTCCTCCTCCTCTTCCTGCTGTTCCTCCTGTTCCTCCTGTTCCTCCTCCTCCTCCTCCTCCTCGTCCTCCTCCTCCTCCTCCTCCTCCTCCTCCTCCTCTTATTCGTCTTATTATTATTATCATTATTAGCATTATTATTATTATTACTATTATTATTACTATTATTAATAATGTAAGTATTTGTACCATGATTATCATTATTATTATTATCAGTATCATGTGTATTATTATGTATTATTATTACTATTAGTATTATTAGTATTATTACTATGTTTGTTATGTTTATAATGTGAATTATGCTTAGTGTGTTTATTATTATTCGTAGTAGTATTACTAGTAGTATCATCATTATGCTTATCAGCAATACTACTACTACTACTACTACTACTACTACTACTACTACTACTACTACTACTACTACTACTACTACTACTACTACTACTACTACGATTATTAAAAATCATACTACTATTAATATTATTATTATCCTTAATAGCATTACTATTAGTATTAGTATTGCTATTATTATTGTTATTAGCATGTTTAGTATTAGTATGTGTCTTCTTCTTAGTATTGTTTCTCCGCCTCCTGGTCCTCCTGCTCCTGTTGCTGCTCTTACTCCTGCTCCTGCTCCTGCTCCTGCTCCTCCTCCTCCTGTTCCTACTCCTGCTCCTGCTCCTGCTCCTCCTCCTGCTCCTATTGCTCCTCCTCCTCATCATCCTCCTTTTCCTCCTTTTCCTCCTTTTCCTCGTTTTCCTCGTTTCCCTCCTTCCCCTTTTTTCCTCCTTTTCCTATTTTTGTTCCTCCTGTTCCTCCTCCTCCTCCTCCTCCTCCTCCCTCTCCTCTTCCTCCTCCTCCTCCTCCTCCTCCTCCTCCTCCTCCTCTTGCGCCGGGCGAAGCGCGACCATCTTCGCGCCCCTACGGCCAACCTGGACTGCACGAGCCCACCGTGTGCCGAAGAGGCAGGCCAGAGGAGGCTGAAGCGAGAGAGAGAGAGGGAGAACGTCCGAGAGCGGGCAAAAGGCCAGAAGGATGTGTACCAGGCGCCGCGGCAATATGTCCGAGCGCCCCGATGTGTTCCGAGAGCGTTCCAGGTACGCTCTCGGAGCGGTCAGTCCTCTTCCTGGGACTGCCGGCGGGAGGGGGGACTGGAATCGAGACGTAGGGGAGATGGGAAAAAGGGAGGAGGACGAGGAGGAGGAGGAGGAGGAGGAGGACAACGCCGATGACCTGTCATGCAACTGAGGAACAGGAACGCGGGCCACCATTCGGCACGAGGCCCACATAATTAGACGAGAGGTTTGCCCGTCCTGGGGTGTTTGCCAACACGGATCCCAACGGTATGATACCGCTGTCGAGACCTGGCTGGCTTATGCTCGGCTGGACCCTTGCAGCCTAGGTCGAGATTACATTGAAGAGCCTGGGCGGACGCTTGATAGGAGCCACACAAGGTGCGCACCATAGCACCCCCCTGGGTCACCACAGCCAGGTGCCCGTGGAGCTCCACAAGAGACTCGGGCGGCGGGCCCGTCGATTCGCCATGCGCGGAATCCCCACTCAAGCCAGCCGCACCAGACGTCAGCCCACTGCAGGGCCGTTCGCACCACATCAGACTGCAAGTTAGGAGTTTCCTGTAGGTCCTGGTCCCTGTCAGCCATCAACTTTTGCTGAGCTGCGGGGTAGGGACGAGCGAGCAACTTGGCCAGACTGTTAGGGGCCCTGGCCACACGCCAACAAATCTTGCACTGCGTAAACTTGCCCCCCCCAAAAAAAAATTTGGTCCTCCGCACCATGTCGTGCGGAACGAAGTCCAACTTAGGGGCCGAGAAGGTGGGGGGTCTGCACGTGCTAACTGGGCGGTCCGACTCACTTCCCCCATAAGCAGTCCTCGCAGCAGACCGCCCGTGAACCTGGACTTAAAATAGGCCCCGACATGTGGCGCTCATAATTATTGACAATCGTTTCAGGATAGGCATGACCCAGCGCACCCCTTCGCGCAAACAGCTCAGCTCAACAATTGCCGAGGTGGATCTCAAAAGGGCGGGGTGGTCCGATGGCCTTCTCCAGAGACGTGCGCGCTGGAACTCGCGCTTCGCCAACTGTCGCGAAAATCCCCGCCGTGCATCAGCGCGCGCTGCCTGCGCGCCGGCCTGGCCATGACGCCAGGCAGCGCCCCTATGGCAAGCAAAAACGCGTCGGTGACCACGATCGTCGCCGCCGGAAGGCGTCGGAGCGCCTGCAGCAGAGCAGCGCGCCCGGCTCGACCAACGCTCTGAATGGGGCCTTGGAGAGCCCCGCGCACAGGCAGCATGCCTCTGTTTCCTATCGGACAGAAGCCCCAGCCACGTCGACATAACTCTGGCCAGCGTGGGGCCATGCCAGATCCATCCGCAAAAACCGCCACGCCCCTGGAATCTCCGCAAGAACTCCATTCACCCCCAGAAAAAACCACTGGCATCCTAACGGGCATCATGGGAAGAGGCCGGGGGGGGCAACGGCGCGCCAATGCAAATCTCAAACTGGCCCCAATCTTCCGCCCCGAGCCACGCGGTGCAATTGCCCTGAGATACATATGCGCGTGGTTCAGCTCAGGGCCCCAATTGAGGCCCCCTTCCCAGGGCATCCTCGTAGAGCCCAGGGCAAGCAAACATGTGGTGATCTAGTGGATCAGGAATGCCGTTGCTACGCCATGGGCGCCCAGGCGACGCGCGATGGCCAGCTGCAGCCACCCGAGCCCTCGCCCGCAGACCTCCAGCCCATTCAGACATCAAAGCACCTGCAAATCTGGCTCGAACAGCAGCCTCGGCTCCGCGAAGACATTTCCTGAGCGCGCGCATCCAAATCGTCTCTCCACCGAAGCAAACGCCATGTTGTCGAGCAAGTGTCTTCCTGGCTTGCCATCTATGCGCTCTATCTTGAACAACGAATGCGGGTGCAGACTTAGGCGGCATCTTCAGCAGGTCGATAACGTACTTGTTATCATCACATAAGGTCGTACTAGATAACATGCACCAGCTTGCCACAACGTAGAACTCGGCCCCCGAGCATCATTCCAGGAGGCTTCCAGCGTCAACTGTCGATTGACGGTGTCTCAAGCCCCCTGCAGACGTCCCAGGGAATTCCTGTGGCCCCAAGCGAAGCGGGCACGCGCCTTGACAAGCTCCAAAGTGGCCTGACAGATAATGCCCTACATCTCATCCTTCCGCGTGGCTAACACTAAAATAAGCGAGGAAAGCGTGGGCCCCCCCCCGCAGACAACCCCGCGCGCCGTGGCTTGCATGGTTCCTGCTCTGAAATTCCAGATGCAGAAGCGCCATGTGCAGCAGCAGGAAGAATCCCTGTTCCCCAGAGCGCCGCGACTTTCACGCCTGCATTCTTACGCGCCATGAGCGCGCGCGGCATCCTAGCGGACAGCTCGCGGGGCATTTGTGGTAGCTCGTTCCTGACTGGCCTGATTCCCGGGAGCTCATGCCCGAGACTCCCCGTCCATTTCTTGGCCGTGAGACGCAGCGGCCTAGCTCGCTGATCGCATGACTTCCAAGCGGCTCTGGAAATAGAAACGCACCCAGACTTTCCAGCTTGCAAAATCAGCCCAAAACCATCAATAAGAGCTGGGAAGAGCACCGTCTCGAAGCACTTACACATATTTAGCGCAATACTTACCGAGTGTTCACCTAGTCTACGCGCAACTTCAGCTTGTAGGTCATGCTCATATGCTGCGAACGATGGCGGATTACCTCGACGATTCCCCGAAACACGTCGGCTGCCATTGGAAGAAACCCTTACTCTGGAAACCGGCCGTCGCATCCTGGACCAAGGTCGAACTAGGCTATCGACCAGAGTAATTCGCCGAGTGCCACCACCAGTTTTGCCGATTCGAACCGTCGCATTCAATGTCGGATCTTCTGGCCGCATAAGCAGCCGCTCGCATGGCGCGCAAAAATTCGGCCATTCTCTGCATCCCAATAGCAGACACATAACCAAAAGCTCGCAAGTGGATCCTGGTCGGCCCCGCGGTCGTCTTCCAAGAGCAGGCGCCGACCGCTGCCCGCGCGCAAAGCGCATACATTAAAGGCAAAGGCGGCCATGCAGCGTGGTCATGCGGCGCATGCGTACCCTGTGTCAAGACAACTCCACGCGCTCCTCCATTTGCTCATTTCACCATTTGCCATCTGGTATGGCTGCAACAGCTGAGTATCCATGGCGTTAACTTGCAAAGCCTGCAACCTCGTGTGACCGCGCGCCGCGCCCGTGCATTCCTTCCGTCCACTGGCGTTCACTGGCCTTGTCGAGCTCAGCGTGAAACCCGTCTGCCCCCTCAACAATACGATCTGCAACCTCCTCAAAATCATGTCTCTCAAGCACAGAAACGCCTGACATCCTCATTCAGCAAGTTGATCGCCTCCTGCTGCAGTGCTTGATCCCTCTGATCATGGGGGCCATGCGATTATTGCCCAGGGCGTGCGTTCGCGCCAGCTGCCGTGCATCACCGTCGCTCATGATATGCGCAGCGCGCCCAGTCCATGGCGAAGCATAAGCAGGCATGCGCAAACTGCAACCATCCGAACAGCCCACGATGCACCTGAGTTCCTCGATTAGCTGCATCCAATGGGCACGCGCCCCCATCAGATGCTCGGCCCACTTAGCTGCAGCAGTCCTGGCGCGACCAACATTGGACAACTGTGGTCTGACTCTTGGCGCCGTTCATGTCGACTGCACTCGCTCGGCGCGCGCAGGTCCCCCCAGCCGCTTGCGCGCCTGAGCGCGGTCGCCAAAAATGTCAAAACGTCGGAGCAGTTCGCCATCCAGCGTAGCAGCCGTGGGATCCCAGACATGCGCCATCTCCTTCACGCCCTGGACCTTGCGCATCGCCAACCGCAACTCATCCCATGACAAGGGCGGCCGCGAGCAACCGGCAGTCGGCTCCCCAGGCACCGCCTTGGGCTCAACTGGCACGCGCAGCCATGAGGGGGGACTTCCGCTGGAAAAGAAAGGGATGGACAGGTTTGCGCGCTGGAAGGTCGCCGCCCTCGTCCGCGCGGGGCGCCCGCTAGCGTGTCCGACAAAATTATCATAGTTGCTGCCTTCCGAGCTGTTGGCGGCGACGCATGTGACCAATCTGGGCACCAGAAAAAGACTGCACATGCTCCAGCCAAGTCTGCCCATCAAATGTTGATACGAACATGTCCCAATCACCACCAGCAATCCACGGAATGCCCATGTCGTTGAGCCTGCCGACGCAGCACATCAAGTCACACGGTTGCGCCTGGTCTCTTCATGCAGACCGACGCCGCCCGGAAAGCGCACCGATATGGCGACCAAGCCACCTTCGCACCCCGTGCAACCTTCGCTGCAACGCGCCTTCCTGCATTCATAATTCGCGCGTCAAGCCATGGTGGCGCTGCAATAGTAACCTTCGCGGGAACAACAACGGCCGCACCAGCCGACGAGCCCCCAATGCCAGTGCGCGCTGAGGGCGCATGCAGCCCACGATGCCCACGATCTTTCATAGCTGATGCCAAGAAGGGAATGCCGGCGTCAATGGCGCGCGTCTCCTGAGTCAACGCAACCGCGGACCTGGCCTGGTCCATGTATCGCAACAATGGGGCAACGCTGTCCGCATTGACAGTAATAGCATAACATTTCACCTGCATATCGCCAGCTGCACTTGCGCCACTGGCGCGTCCTGATTTGTGCTCTTCGTAGCCGGTGTCGAACCAATCATGTGGCGGAGGAGAAGAAGGCGCCGCCCTGTCCGACGCCTCCACGATGTTGCCCCCCTCGGCCGTCGCAACGGAACATTTGAATACTTCGTGGGTGCGCGCCATGATGCTCATGGTGATCACCATCCATGTGACCTGCGCCGCAACCTCAGCACGCCTTGAACGCGTTGAACCTGTCGGCCGCTCGCACGCGAAACAAATTGACTGCTGCCTCTCGCATGTCCTGCTCATCTTCCGGCAGCGGCACACCCGCGGCGTCCAACGTGACCTCGAGCTCGCCGATGTCCACCTCAGACACGCGCGGCCCTGAGGTGATGGCGTCTGAGAAGCAGGAACAGGAATGGGAAACACAATCACCCCACGTGCAGCGTCGTCGCCATCATCCAATTCCACATTTGGAGGCTCAGCTGCAACGCGCGTCGTGCCAAGCACCTGCACGCGCGCATTATTGATAATGGTCGGTAAAGCCTGAGCCACACCTTCAGCCATAGACATTGCCAACTCACCAGCCTCAAAACTGCGCAGTACATCGCCCAATATACTGGCACCGAAACCGATCGCGACAATAAGCGCATGCGCCGTCGCAGCGTCACCCTCTTTGTCAGCATATGGTATAGTAGACTTCCTAAACAAGTTCAAGATGCTGCGCCCGCAACTCAATGAGCTTGGTGCGCTGAAGCTGGATGGATTGCCCAGTCTTGGCCAGCTCCTTTTGCAGCGCGTCGAGATTCGCCTCCTGTTGCTCGGCAATCTTCTGCTGCTTATGCATATGCTCCTCCACCACGTTTTCAATCTGACGCGTGTGTGCAAAAATCTGGGCGATAACTGGCTTCCTGCTTGTGATATGATGCTGCAACTCACTCCGTTCATCAACCACTGATTTGTGCAGTACAGACCAAACTTCGCCAAAACATGTGGATGTCATGTCAACATGTTTCTCCAGCTCGGCAGCGCGCGCACGTGCACGACCTTCGTCAAAGTTGCTGTCTGGGTCAACCCGCTTGCTGGCATAAGGCTCATCGACCTCCATGCTTTCATCACGATGCGAGGAAGAAGCGAGCTGCTTCTCCAACTTGAGGATGGTAGCCTGCGCCTGTCGCAGCTCCGCTGACGTGGCCCATGGTGTGTCCGAGCTTCCTGCTGCTTTGGAACCAGCCATACCCGAACGCCCCTTCGAATCACGAGCGCGCGTGCTGGGAAGAGTCGGTTCCTTGTACGGATGGAAGCTACTTCCTTGGGCCTGCGGCACTGAAAGCACTGATCACGTTCAGGCATATTGAAGAACTTCTGCCCCGTCTTGCCATGCACATAGCACCTGCAATACCAAGTGCGAGAATTGACAGGCGGAGCCCTGGCAAGCGTCCTAACGCAGGTGCGGTCGTCCTGTCGCCTGCCCTCGCCCCGAAGCTCGCGGTCACCCAGCCGTTCTGAAGAATTGGTGGCCGCACGCCGAGGGAAAACAATGCTTGAGCCAGAACGGCTCAAGAGGAGGGGGAGGAAGAGGAGGAGGAGGAAGAGGAGGAGGAGGAGGAGGAGGAGGAGGAGGAGGAGGAGGAGGAGGAGGAGGAAGAGTGGCGGCGTCGGGAGGTCTGGCGGAGGCACTGCGGCGCGCGCGCGCTAGGGGGGCGCTGCGCGCCGCGCGTCACCAACGCGAAATCGGCGCGCGGCCCAGCGCGGGCGAGCTGTTGAAGCCCCGGTCCACGGGCCCCGACTCGGACGCGGCCACCTGCAGGGTGCGGTGGGAGCTGTCGCCGGGGCGCCGCGGGCACCCGCCCCCCCGCGCGCTCCCAGCCGCCCGCCGACGGTCGTCGCTCGTCGTCGTCGTCGTCGCCGTCGCCGCCGCCGCCGCCGTCGCCGTCGCTGCAGGCCGTCGCCGCAGGAGGCCGTCGCCGTCGCCGTCGCCGATGCCGCAGGCCGTCGTCGTCGCCGTCGCCGTCGCCGTCGTCGTCGTCGTCGCCGTTGTCGTCGACGTCGCCGTCGCCGTCGCCGTCGCCGTCGCCGTCGTCGCCGTCGCCGTCGTTGCCGTCGTCATAGCCCGTTGTCGCCGGCGGTCGTCTCCGTCGCCGTCCTCGCCGCCGTCGTTGCCGGCGCAGTCGCCGTCGCCTACTGAGGCCCCCAGGGGTCCCCAGAGGACCCCAAGATCTCTGGAGGTCCCTGCTGGAGGCATCCAGAAGTCCCCAGAGGACCCCAAGATCTCTGGAGGTCCCTGCTGGAGGCATCCAGGAAGCTCAAAAGTTGGGATCCTCCATTCTCGGCGTGGGCGCCAGGCCAGGCGGAAGCGGGGCGGAGCGCCAAGCGGGCAGAACGCACAGAGAAGGAACCAACTGCATAGACACAAACTTTCTGCGGTCCGCGCGCTCTTCTTGGCGGCGCCTCCAGCGCCTGCCGCCCCTGGCGCGCAACGCGCCAGGGAGGGGAGGCCAGCGCCGAGCCAGGAGATCCGCGCGGACCTCCGAGCGATTGCCTGTGCCGTTGTTTCCTCTTCCGATCGTCTGCTCCTATTTGGTGAGCACCCTGGGCAGCATGTCTTCCCATTCCCATGGCAACCCTCGCGCTGGATCCTGGGACAGCAACCCGAAGGAGAAACGCGAGAGCGAGAGAATTTGGAGGCCGCTGGGGGGTCTGAACTGGTTGGGACCCCAGGAAATCGGGGTGAAGCAAAATCCGCTCAAATTCGGTCACTGGACCCCTCCCGAGGTCCACCTAGTGCAAGCTTCCACCCCAGGCCTGGACACGGCCCCCAGAGGCAGAAAGAGGCGAGAAACCTGCTCGAACCCAGCGCCTCTAACCTCTTCCCCCCTCCGTGTTCCTTGCTCGACCACCTCAGACCCCCAGCAGGATCCAACAACATATGTCGTGTGAATGAGCAAGCAAGCTGGACAAGACGAGCGGAAGCGGAGCACGCGTGCAATGCGGAGGCCGTCTCGGGGAGTCCGTGCACGGGCCGCATGCGAGAACGTGCAGCAACAGGAGGCGCTTGCAATGCGGGGTGCGCCTCCTCCTGCTCGGCGATGCCGTTCAGCCCAGGACCTCCGAGGAGAGAAAAGAGGCGGACACCGCTGCACTTCCATCGTCGTCCCCTTTCTGGGAGTCCTGGGTGGCCCTCGTCGCCACCGCTGGATTTGCCTCGAGATTCTAGTCAGAGCGCACCCCGAAAGAGGTCCTGGGAACAGCGGTATCGGTTCGCCGTTGGTTTCCCCAAGACCGTGGACGGACTCCATCGCCTGCCACTGCCACTGCAGCTTCTGCAGCTGCCACTGCAGGTTCAGCATGCGGTGGTTCTGGGGTGGGCGCCACTCCTCCTCCTCCTCATCCTCAAAATTCTCCTGCCCTCCTCCTCATCCTCCTCCCTTCTCGATGATTCTGGACGCTATTCGGCATGCTTGGCCTTTCCGTTGAGCCTCGCGAGGTCGGAGAGGGTCAACGTCAACTCTCACCTCCACTCTCCTGCACTCCCTAGACGAGTAGCAAAATCTACAAATCTCGTACACCATAACAAACAATACAATAAGAATTGGACTGTGCTGTGCACAGGGGAGACCATCCGGGATGCCATACGGGAAACCAGACTGAAAACCACAAGGGAGAACATACGGGAGAGAAAACGGGTAAGCATGCGGGAGGCCACACGGGATACGAGACATCGTACTGGAGGTCATACGGGAGAGCAGATTGCAATGAACACGGGAGACCGCACGGGAAATCAGACATGAGACCACACGGCAGACCACACGGGAAACCGCACCGCAGACCATGCGGGAGACCGTGCGGGAAGCCATACGGGAAACCAAATGGGAAGCCATTCGGAAGACCCGCCACACGGGAGACCACACGGGATATCCGACGGGAAAACCCGAAAACAGATGTGCGGGATATCCGACGGGGAGGCCCGAAAACATACCGGATGCCACACGGGAGCCCATCAGATCGCCGACTCCAGGCGTCGCCAGCGCCCTTGCCCTCCTCACGGGCCAGGTGTGGACCCGATGCAGACAAGCTGCTGGGGAACATACACTCTCGGAGGTCCGCGCGGAATTCGACTCCCTTTCCTGGTCCCCGTGGGGCTCCAGGAGACCTCAGGGAAGGCCGTCGGAACCATCTGGAATTGTTTAAAGACATTCACCCCTGAACACCGCTGGGAGACAGGGTGCGAAATTGTCCTCGTCAGGAATACGAGGGGAAACCTCCTCCTCCTCAATTCCTTCGCCTTATACATAAATTTTCCCTGTCGCACCCCGAGGCCAGTTTTCAGGGCGGGCCCGGCGTTTCGCCTGAGACTTCCTCATCACTTATGACCTTAAGCTTAAAAATGGCAGCCGCTTCGAAGATGGAGGACGGGTCGTTTTCAAAATGTGGCTCTCGCCTAAGCGCCGCGCACATTCGTTTTCAACATTTGCAAGAGCTTCACGGATTGAGGGCGGGTCGTTTTCAAAATGTGGCTCTCGCCTCAGCGCCGCGCCCCTCCAAAGGGATACGACGAATAAAGGTGTGGCGTATCATGCGTATTCTACCGAAGAAGAGATTGCCGTAGCCATGGACAATTACTCACTGCGTGGAGCTCCCCATATGTGCATCTCATGTTTTATGTCATGCCGTGGTGAGCGTCTGTTCATGGGCGGTCGACTACAATAGCGCGTCCACGTGGCCGACAGGGCCGACGAAGACGAGTGACCCCTAATGCGAGTGATTGCGTATGAGTCAGAGTGAGCTTTGAGTATGGTTGAATGCGAGCCTCTTCCTCTTCATCCCCCCTCCTCAGCTGCCAGGCCTTCCCCTTGTCAGCCCGTGGTAGCTTTGGAGCTTCCCATATGCGCATATGTTTAAGGAGAGTTGGCAGTGGGATATGTAAGACGAGCGTTTAGCCACACAAGGCCATGTCTCAGGCGAACCGCCTGAGACATCCCCACAATATGGCCGCGAACGTGCCCGTGCAACCACCCCTGGCGGCTCCCCATAGGGGTGCTGCAACCAGCGCCCCGCTTGAGACATCATCACAATCTGCTCTCCAAGCGAAGGATGTTGAGCCCAGAAACGAACAAACCGCCTGAGACATCCCCACAAACTGACCGCGAACGAGCCCGTGCAACCACCCCTGGCGGCTCCCCTTAGGGGTGCTGAAACCAGCGCCCCGCCTGAGACATCCTCACAATCTGCTATCCAAGCGAAGGATGTTGAGCCCAGAAACAAGCAAACCGCCTGAGACATCCCCACAAAATGGCCGCGAACGAGCCCGTGCAACCACCCCTGGCGGCTCCCCTTAGGGGTGCTGAAACCAGCGCCCCGCCTGAGACATCCTCACAATCTGCTCTCCAAGCCCCAGAAACAAGCAAACCGCCTGAGTTCAAGCTGAAACCAGCGCCCCGCCTGAGACATCCTCACAATCTGCTCTCCAAGCGAAGGATGTTGAGCCCAGAAACAAGCAAACCGCCTGAGACATCCCCACAAAATGGCCGCGAACGAGCCCGTGCAAACACCCCTGGCGGCTCCCCTTAGGGGTGCTGAAACCAGCGCCCCGCCTGAGACATCCTCGCAATCTGCTATCCAAGCGAAGGATGTTGAGCCCAGAAACAAGCAAACCGCCTGAGACATCCACACAATATGGCCGCGAACGAGCCCGTGCAAACACCCCTGGCGGCCCCCCTTAGGGGCCCCGCCTGAGACATCCTCACAATCTGCTCTCCAAGCGAAGGATGTTGAGCCCAGAAACAAGCAAACCGCCTGAGACATCCCTACCAAAATGGCCGCGAACGAGCCCGTGCAAACACCCCTGGCGGCCCCCCTTAGGCGTGCTGAAACCAGCGCCCCGCCTGAGACATCCTCACAATCTGCTCTCCGAGCGAAGGATGTTGAGCCCAGAAACAAGCAAACCGCCTGAGACATCTCCATAACATGGCCGCGAACGAGCCCGTGCAACCACCCCTGGCGGCTCCCCTTAGGGGTGCTGAAACCAGCGCCCCGCTTGAGACATCCTCCAAACTCTGATGTGTGTTGAATGAGTCTGAGTATGAGTAGGTCTGGGTATGAGTATGCATGAGTATGAGTAAGTCTGTGTATGAGTAAGTCTGTGTATGAGTAAGTCTGGGTATGAATAGGTCTGTGTATGAGAAAGTCTGTGTATGTGTACGTCTGGGTATGAGTAAGTCTGAGTATGAGTAATACTGTGTATGAGTAAGTCTGGGTATGAGTAAGTCTGTGTATGAGTACGTCTGGGTGTGAGTAAGTCTGTGTATGAGTAAGTCTGTGTATGAGTATGTCTGAGTGTGAGGAAGTCTGAGTATGAGTAGGTCTGAGTATGAGTAAGTCTGAATCTGAGTAAGTCTGAGTATGAGTAGGTCTGAGTATGAGGAAAGATGAGGATGGGGAGGAGGAAGGAGGAGGAGGGAGATGAAGTAGGAGGCGTCCAAGTAATAATTACTCACTGCGTGGAGCTCCCCATATGCGCATCTCATGTTTTATGTCATGCCGTGGTGAGCGTCTGTTCATGAGCGGTCGACTACAATAGCGCGTCCACGTGGGCGACAGGGCCGACGAAGACGAGTGACCCCTAATGCGAGTGATTCCGTATGAGTCAGAGTGAGCTTTGAGTACGGTTGAATGCGAGCCTCTTCCTCTTCATCCCCCTCCTCAGCTGCCAGGCCTTCCCCTTGTCAGCCCGTGGTAGCTTTGGAGCTTCCCATATGTGCATATGTTTTAGGATAGTTGGCAGTGGGATATGTAAGACGAGCGTTTAGCCACACAAGGCCATGTCTCAGGCGAACCGCCTGAGACATCCCCACAATATGGCCGCGAACGTGCCCGTGCAACCACCCCTGGCGGCTCCCCATAGGGGTGCTGCAACCAGCGCCCCGCTTGAGACATCGTCACAATCTGCTCTCCAAGCGAAGGATGTTGAGCCCAGAAACAAGCAAACCGCCTGAGACATCCCCACAAAATGACCGCGAACGAGCCCGTGCAACCACCCCTGGCGGCTCCCCTTAGGGGTGCTGAAACCAGCGCCCCGCCTGAGACATCCTCACACTTTGTTCTCCAAGCGAAGGATGGTGAGCCCAGAAACAAGCAAACCGCCTGAGACATCCCCACAAAATGGCCGCGAACGAACCCGTGCAAACACACCTGGCGGCTCCCCTTAGGGGTGCTGAAACCAGCGCCCCGCCTGAGACATCCTCACAATCTGCTCTCCAAGCGAAGGATGTTGAGCCCAGAAACAAGCAAACCGCCTGAGACATCCCCACAAAATGGCCGCGAACGAGCCCGTGCAAACACCCCTGGCGGCTCCCCTTAGGGGTGCTGAAACCAGCGCCCCGCCTGAGACATCCTCACAATCTGCTCTCCAAGCGAAGGATGTTGAGCCCAGAAACAAGCAAACCGCCTGAGACATCCCCACAAAATGGCCGCGAACGAGCCCGTGCAAACACCCCTGGCGGCTCCCCTTAGGGGTGCTGAAACCAGCGCCCCGCCTGAGACATCCTCACAATCTGCTCTCCAAGCGAAGGATGTTGAGCCCAGAAACAAGCAAACCGCCTGAGACATCCCCACAAAATGGCCGCGAACGAGCCCGTGCAAACACCCCTGGCGGCTCCCCTTAGGGGTGCTGAAACCAGCGCCCCGCTTGAGACATCCTCCAAATCTGATGTGTGTTGAGTAAGTCTGAGTATGAGTAGGTCTGGGTATGAGTATGCCTGAGTATGAGTAAGTCTGTGTATGAGTAAGTCTGTGTATGAGTAAGTCTGGGTATGAGTAGGTCTGTGTATGAGAAAGTCTGTGTATGTGTACGTCTGGGTATGAGTAAGTCTGAGTATGAGTAATACTGTGTATGAGTAAGTCTGGGTATGAGTAAGTCTGTGTATGAGTACGTCTGGGTGTGAGTAAGTCTGTGTATGAGTAAGTCTGTGTATGAGTATGTCTGAGTGTGAGTAAGTCTGAGTATGAGTAGGTCTGAGTATGAGTAAGTCTGAGTATGAGTAAGTCTGAGTATGAGTAGGTCTGAGTATGAGGAAAGAGGAGGAGGGGAGGAGGAAAGAGGAGGAGGGAGAGGAAGTAGGAGGCGTCCAAGTAATAACAAGAACCCCATCTTAGGATATGGGGAACAAGAACCCCATCTTAGGATATGGGGAAAAAGAGTGCGGGTGCTACCGCGGTAAGTGCGAGGATCTGGAATGGGGTTTCCCTCTTCCCCTCGGAATCCGAAAACCTTGAATTCGGCTGCAGAACGAGACCAGCGGAAGCCGCGCCAGGGTGCCTCAGCGTCGCCTCCAGTGTCACTTGGCCTCTCTCCACCAGCTGCCATAGGCGGTGCGAGAGCTGTCCGATCTGCACCCTGTGGATCGGCGCGCCGAACACGTCGGGGCTCCTCCTGGCGAGCACGCGAGGGGCGAGGTTGCTACAGCGAGAACCACTGGACGTCCTGACCTTGTCCAACAACACCGCCTGCGCCGGCATCAAGGTCGGGGACTGCCGCGGCATGCGGGTTGGTGTGGGCCCCGCGCTGCCGCGCTGGCTGACCGCGCGCGGCCCGCTGCCCGGCGCCCCCGCTGGGGCCCGCCGCCCGCCCCGACTCTGCGGAGGCGCCGCCGCTGGAAGCGGCGCTGCCGGCTGGGTGCTTGCCGTGGCCCTGCCACCACTCCGAGGCGGCGCTCGACGAGGCTCCGCCGGCGGCCGCCGCGCTGCGCCACGCGGCCGCTTCGCGCAGCGCCCGCCGCCGCGCCGCCCGGCCGCGGCAGAGGCCGCGGGGCGCGGGCTGCTGGTCGTCGCCCGAATCTGGCTAAGGCTGGCGGTCGCCAGTCGCCTCCACCCTCGACTCCAAGTCCTCGGCGCTGGAGCTGCTGGTGCTCCGCTGCTGCTGGTGGTGCATCTTCCAGCGGCGCTGCGACCTTGAGTTCGAGCTCGACGCCCTGGTGCTCGAGGAGGCGGGCCCCGTCGCGCCGCTCTCTCCGCTGCCCGCGGAGGCGGCCCGCGGCGGCGGCGACCCGGAGCTGCGCCCGGCCCGCGCGGAGTCGGCGCGCTTGGGCGCCGGGCTGCTCGGCTCGCTGTCCGTAGAGGGCGCCTCGAGCTCCGCGCCTGCGTCGCTGGGCGCGGCCGCCGCGGGCCGCAGCAGCCCCCGCGAGGCGCGCCGGCTCATTCCGGGGCGCCCGCGGAGGCGAGGCGCGCCCTGCACCTGCTCGGGGGGGCACTTCTGCTGATGCTCGCGGGCCCCCCAGGCGCTCGAACGCCTGCGCGCGCGCGCGGGCGCTCGAGCCAAAACGGCTTGAGCCTGCTTCGCAGAAAGCGCCGGGCCTGACATCTGCAGATGAAGGCCCGCGCCTCCTGAGAAGCAGAGGTGCTTCTAGGATTATATGGAGCGCGTCCCGCCTCACAGTCCAAACAATGAATACGCATGAAAAGTCTTGGAAAATACTCAAAAACAGATTCCCAAACTATACGTATGTTAAAATACTTGCAGCATACTTTTTAAAAGCTACCAAACATATATTATGTTCATAACATTGTCGTAGGATTCATCACAGACACGCCACCCATGCCTTCGAAACAGCGCTGCGCTAGATCGGGGTCCAACGATGCGAACGAGAAGAGAGCGTCGACGCGCAAGGCAACCAGGCGGATGACGAGGAGTTGGTCGGAGGGATAGCGAACAGCGAAAGATGCCAAGGGGAAAGAAGGAGGAACGGATGACAATAGTAAACGGAGGACAAGGAGGAGGAGAGGGCGAGGAACGCAAGGGCGGTGAGCGCGACACCACGAGGAAGGGGAACCATGAGGAGGGAAGGGGGGGGGGCGGATGGGGGGGAGACGGCGCGACCCCTTCCCCCGGCGCCCCCCTCAACCCCCATCCCCTCTCACCCATCGTCTCCCCCTTCGCCTCCTCTGACCGTTCCCCCCCCGTCCCTGGCCCCATTATCCCACTTAAAAACATCGCTCTCCAATTCGGCATTTGCCATCTTGTTCTAAACCATCATCGTCGCGACTGCCTCCCCCCTCTCTATCTCATCATCATCCTCGCCATGCTCCTTCTCATCGTAGTCCTCACCTTCTCCTCTCGTTATCCTCCTCATCGCCATCATCATCGCCATCCCCATCGTCACCTTCATCGCCACCGCCACCATCATCATCATCACCATCATCGACGGCGCCAACAGGGGCCCAAGAGGAGGAACACGAAGCGAAAATTCTAGCCTTCCGCCCTAAGAAGCGCCCAGGAAGCCCCCCAAGCGGCCCCAAGAACCCCCCAAGAGGCCCAACAGAGGACCCCAAGAGGCCCAAAAGAGGCCCCAAAACGGCGCCCGAGAGGCTTCGACACTGCTTCCAAGAGGCCCGCGAAAACACCCCAAGAGATCCCAGCGAAGATCCAATAGGCCTCAGGCCGAAGGGAAGTGAATACTGCGCGAAGACCATACATTCGTTGTCAAAATTTGCAAGAGGTTCACGGATAGAGGGCGGGTCGTTTTCAAGATGTGGCTCTCGCCTTAGCGCCGCGCACATTCGTTTCATCATGTGCAACAGCTTCACGGATTCCTATGATCAACGTACCAGAAATTGTGTCTGGGAAAGATTCAGGATTATGCGGGCGCAGCAGTCAGGTTGATACGTGGCGTTGATGTTCCGAGAGCAATGTTTTGCCACGCTTCAGGATCTTCAAACGGTTGTCTTCCAACGAGGCAGTTCCCTCGATGGAAATGATCCATTGTAGGGGCTTACGAAGAGGGAGCTTGGATGGAGGGTTCATTCCAACATCGTTGATGACTCTTGGGTTTTTACTGGTTCTCATCCTCATCCTCATCCTCCTCCCCCTTCTCCTCCTCCTCCTCCTCCTCCTCCTCCTGCTCCCCCTTCCTCCCTCCTCCCCTCTTCCCTCGTCACCCCTCTTCCCTCCTCCCCCTCCCTTTTCCCCGCTCCTCCTCCTCCTTCTCCTCCTCATCCTGCTCCCCCTCCTCCCTCCTCCCCTCTTCCCCCTCGTCCATCCCTCATCCCTCCTCCTCCCGTCTCCTCCTCCTCCCTGCTCCTCCTCATCTTCCTCCTCCCCTCTCCTCTTCCTCCTCCTCCTCCTCCTCCTCCTCCTCCTCCTCTGGTTCCTTCTCCTCCTCCTCCTCCTCCTGCTGTTCCTCCTCCTCCCTGCTCCCCTCTTCCTCGTCATCCCTCTTCCCCTCCTCCCCCTCTCCCCTCTCCTCCTCCTCCTCCTCCTCCTCCTCCTCCTCCTCCTCCTCCTCCTCCACCTCCTCCTCCTGCTCACCACCACCAAACCTCCTCCTCCTCTTCTCTCCTCTTCCTCCTCCTCCTCCCCACCACCACCCACCACCACCACCACCACCACCACCATCATCATCATCATCATCATCATCATCATCATCATCATCATCATCATCATCATCATCATCATCTCATCATCATCATCATCATCATCATCATCATCAGCAGCATCATCATCATCAGCATCAGCATCAGCATCAGCATCAGCATCATCATCATCATCATCATCATCATCATCATCATCATCGTCATCATCATCATCAGCATCGTCATCGTCATCGTCATCTTCATCAGCATCATCATCAGCATCATCATCATCTTCATCAGCTTCAGCATCTTCACCATCATAATCATCATCATAATCGTCATCATCATCATCATCAGCATAATCAGCATCATCATCATCATCATCATCATCATCATCATCATCGACATCATCATCATCACCATCATCGTCATCAGCATCAGCATCAGCATCAACATCATCATCACCATCATCACCATCATCATCAGCATCATCATCACAATCAGCAGCATCATCATCATCACCATCATCGTCATCAGCAGCATCCTCATCATCATCGTCATCATCAGCGTCAGCATCAGCATCATCATCAGCATCATTATCAGCAGCAGCAGCAGCAGCAGTATCACCATCATCACCACCACCACCATCGTCATCATCATCAGCATCAACATCATCACCATCAACATTATCAACATTGCCATCAGCATCATCATCATCATCAGCATCATCATCATCATCATCATCATCATCATCATCATCATCATCATCATCATCATCATCACCATCGCCATCACCATCATCAGCAACATCGTCATTATCATCATCAGCAGCATCAACATCATCGTCATTATCATCATCAGCAGCATCTACATCATCATCATCAGCATCGGCTTCCTCGTCATCAGCATCACCAGCATCATCAGCCTCAGCAGAATCATCATCAGCATCACCATCACCATCAGCGTCACCAGCATCATGATCATGATCATGGTCATGATCATGATCATCAGCATCACCATCAGCAGCATCACCACCATTATCATCATCAGCAGCATCAGCATCAGCATCATCATCAGCATCATCATCAGCATCATCATCATCCCCAGCAGCATCATCATCCCTCTCCATCTTCTCCTCCTCCTCCTCCTACTCCTCCTCCTCCTCCTCCTCCTCCTCCTCCTCCTCCTCCCTTTCTCCCTCCCTTCCTCCCCCCTTCCTTCCTCCCTCCTTTCCTCCCTTCCTCCCACTCCCACTCTTCCTCCCCCTCCTTCCTATTCCTCCTCCTCCTCCTCCTCCTCCTCTCCTCTCCTCCTCCTCCTCCTCTGGTTCCCTCCTCCTCTCTGGTGCTCCTCCTCCTCCCTCCTTCCTCCTCCTCCTCCTCTCCTCTCCTCCTCTCCTCCTCCTCCTCCTCTCCTCCTCCTCTGTTTCCTCCGCCGCCCTCCCCTTCCTCCTGCTCCTCCTCCTCCTCCTCCTCCTCCTCCTCCTCATCCTCATCCTCTTTCCTCCCTTCTCCTCCTCCTCCTCCTCCCCCTCCTCCTCCTCCGCCTCGTCGTCCTCCTCTCCTCCTCCTCCTCCCTCCTCTGGTTCCTCCTCCTCCTCTGGTTCCTCCTCCTCCTCCTCTGTTCCTCCTCCTCTCTGGTTGCTCTCCTCCTCTGTTTCCTCTTCCTCGTCCTCGTCCTCGTCCTCCTCCTCCTCCTCCTCCTCCCTTCTCCTCCTCCTCGCTCTTCTCCTCCTCCTCCTCCTCCTCCTCCTCCTCCTCCTCCTCCTCCTGTCCCTCCTCCTCCTCCTCATCATCCTCCTCCTCCACCTCCTCCTCCTCCTCCTCCTGCTCCCTCTTCCTTTTTGTCTCCTTCCTCCTTGCTCATTCCTTCTTCCTTCTTCATTATTCATTTTTTCTCCTTCCTCTTGTTCCTCTGCCTGTTCCTGTTTCTCTTCCTCTTCTCCCTCAACCCTGCTCCCTCCTCCATCCTCCTTCCCCCCACCTCCCTCCAACCTTCCTTCTTCCCCTCCCCCCCTCCCCCATCCCTACTGCCTACTGCATCGTCCCCCTTGTGTGTCTTCCGTCCTCCCTCCTCCCTCCAGCCTCCTCCTCCGTCATCCCCCCTCCTCCTCATTTCCCCCCCCTATCCTCCCCCTCCACCCCGTCCTCCTCCTCCTCTCCTCCCCCACCTCCCCTCCCCCCCCTCCCCCCTGCTCCCCCTCCTGCCCCTCCCCCCCCACCTCCCCTCTCCCTACTCCCTACTCCCTCCCCCTCGTCACCCTCCTCCGTCCTCGCTCTCCCCCTCGTCCCCCTCGTCCCCCTCCTCCCCCCTCTTCCCCTCCTCCCCTCCTCCCCTGCCCCCGCCCCCTTGCTTCCCCTCTTCCCCCCCTCCCCCCTCCTCCCCTCCCGTCCCTCCTTCCTCTCCTCCCGCTCCTGCCCCTCCTGCACAAATACACAATATGAATACTACTCTCCTCTCTGTCTCCCGTCCTCTCCGCGCATTGATTTTCACACGCACAGGTTTTCATTATTTGGGTTTTTCCCATGTGTCTTTGCTTTCAATCTGGTCGTTTCTGGTTCTTCCCACATGGTGCTCCCGCTGCAGCGCCGCCCTCATTTCCGCGCTTCGGTCAGACAAAATCGTGCTCCCGCTGCGGCGCCGGCCCCGTCCCCGCGCCTCCGGACGGCAAATGGTATTCAACAACGCCAACATCGGGCACGCACGGTTGCGAAGGACATGGAGCCGGCATTCCGGAGAGGCCCTGTCCTCTCATAGACGGCCACTTGCCCTCCAAGTCATCTGGTGCCATGCCACGGCATGCAGTGCGATGCTGTGTTGTGCACCGCTGCGATGTCATGATTTGCTTTGCTATACTTTGTGATACAATGCTTCACTACGCAGCGCCACGCCATGCTATGACATGCTATGCTCTGCCTTGCTCCTCTACGCCATGCTCTTCCATCCATCGCGTACCCTCTTGGAATCATTGCCCTGCTCGACATCCGACTGCGCGAATAGGTAGGATAGATACGCCATGGTAAGGGATGGGAGGGAGGGGTAGGACGTCAGATGTGACGCTAGCTCCCCTAGCTTGCCTTCCTCCTCCTCCTCCTCGTCCACTTCCTTCTCCTCCTCCTCCTCCGCCCTCCTCGTCCTCCTCCCTTTCCTCCTCCTCCTCCTCCTCCTGATTCTCCCTATCCATTTCCATCCCTTCTCTTTGTGGTTACCTCCTCCCTGTCGCACCCCGAGGCTGGTCGAAAGGGCGCCTGGGCGTTACTGTCTGGGACTTCCTCACAATTTATGATCCTGAAGCGTAAAAGTTTGCAAGGGTGTTCTGGATGAAGGTCGTCCCGTTTTCAAAATGTGGTTCTCGCCATAGCGCCGCGCTCACCCGTTCTAAAAGCATGCAAGAGCTTCACGGATGGAGGGCGGCCTGTTTTCAAAATGTGGCTCTACGTAGCCTTCCAGTTAACCCGCATAATAAGGATGCGCGGTAAGGATGTAAAGGGCCTTGGAAGAACATGTTATCGTTTATCGAACGAGGTTAGCAAGAGAAAATCACCAAGAATGGGCCCCAGGGACAAGGATGCAAGGGTAGCCTTAGAAAGCCTCTCATCCTCACTGTGTGGGTGGACTGTCGCGCCGCGCACGTAAGTTCTTTAAACTTTGCAAAAGGTTCACGGATAGAGGGCGGCTCTTTTTCAACTGTGGTTCTCGCCTTAGCTCCGCGCGCATTCGTCTTAAAAAATTGCAAGACCTTCACGGATGGAGGGCGACCCGTTTTCAAAATGCTGCTTTCGCCTTAGCGCCGCACACATTCGTCTTCAAAGTTTGCAAGAATCCCACCAGTGCTCTGGGCGCAGGTGGCTTAACGAGTTTTGTCGTCTCTCTGCCTAAGCTTCCTTCTTCCCCTGTTCGGGGGGGGGGTGCCCCTTCCCCTACCCCCTCCCCTGGGCATGGAAAGGGCGCCCTGCGAGGGGTTTGAGCGTCCAGGATGGCTCAAGATGGCTCCAAGAGGGGCCTCTAAGAGTGCAAGATCAGCTCAAGGTGGATCAAAAAAACCTCCGACACGCACCCAAAAGACATGAAGGTGTCTCCAAGACGGTTTCACGTGCCCTTCGGGCCTTCCAAGGACCTTCCCAAGAAGCCAAAATAGTTCCAACACCTTGGGGGGAAATCAACGTTTTTTGCGCTCTCGCCTTTTCGCTTCCAATTGACGTTTGAAACCTCCATGTGGCCCCCAACTGGTCCAAGACGGCCCCAAGAGGGGCTGGCCCATTAGGGCCCCAGGAGGGCCCAAAGAGCGGCCAAAAAGCGCCCCAAAAGCGTCTTCAAGGGATCCAATATGCAATCTTTGAACTTCCGGGGAGGGGGGAGGGCTGAAGTCGTTGCCCCTCTCTTTTTGAACCATGGGCCCCCCAAGAGACCTCCCAGACCCCCCAGACAGCCCCCCAAAAGGGCACCAGAAAGGCCCCAAGAAAGCCTCAAGAGAGCCTCAAGAGTGCCCTAAGAGGCTCTGCGACGACCCCAAGAGAGCCCCAAGATGGCTCCAAGAGACCTCCGAGAGGGCGGCCCGTTTTCAAAATGTTGCTCAAGCCGTAGCGCCGCGCACATTCGTCTTAAAAGTTTGCAAGAGTTTCACACATGGAGGGCGGGCGGTTTTCAATAAGTGGCTCTCGCCTTACCACCGCACACAGTCGTCAAAAGAATGCAAGCATGTCACGGATGGAGGGCGGGTCGTTTTCAAAAAGCTGCTCTCGCCCTAGCGCCGCGCACTTTAAGACAATTCGAATATTTTCGGATGGAGGGTTCTCGAGCGCTTCGTCCAACACCCTCACGGGGTCTCTGGGGTCTCTTGAATAATTCATGTCCGCCCCAAGGGCGGTCCTGCTTTTAAACTTCTTGGCAGTAGCACGCTCCTCGGCAGTCGTCCGCCTAACAGGCACCACCGCTCCCAGGTGGTCCGTCCCTCGCAACTCGCCTATACTGCTGTCCAGAAACCCAATGACATCAGGGAGACAGGACGTCTCGCTGGCTGGCGTCCAGACATCTTCCCAAACTCCACGCATCGGGTCCTTGAGAGCCCCTGGGACAAGGGGGGGGAGTCCCAGCAGGAATCCTGGCAGGCTGCAGTCCGATATGGGGCTGTGCTGTATTCGTGGACAACTCCGCCCCCGTTCTTGACGGCCTCCTTGACACACTTCCTCCACCTGACCCCATTTTGGTGGACTCATGTTGATCCTCCAGCCTGGCCGCGACTTGACCAGCTTCGTCCTCAAACTCGTGCAGTGATCTTGCAGCGTGCACGCAAAAAGAACGTCGTCGAAGACGGGCCTCCAACTCAACCACTCCGCGTCTCTCCTACAGTAGGAGCTCGACCACAAGAAACCTTTCATTAGAAACCCAACCCTGAGACCCCAGGACGTCCATTGAATTTTGGTGTGGGCACGCCACGTTTTCCATAGCAAAACCATTGAAACCCAAGAAACCCAGGGCACCCTGGAGGCAAGCAGGGTGGTTCTTGGCATGGGCCTCCACTGTAAGGCTGCCCAAACTTTGCATAATACGAAAGACCAGTCTGCGCGGCTCGGAGTTCCACCACGACTCCTCGTGGCCTGTACGCGCAATGTGACCCAGCTCGTGGAGCCAAAGCTGAGTTTGCGCCAGCCCCGCGAGAGAGAGAGAGAGAGAGAGAAACAAAAAAAAGAGAAAGGACATCCGAGAGAGCGCGCACCTCTTGAGTTGCGCAGAGCTGGAACTCTCTGAAGCCTGCCTCCTCTTCCTCGTCCTCCTCCTCCTTTTCCTCCTCCTCCTCCCTTCCTTCCTCTCTGCCATCGCATCTCTGCGTGCTCTCCCTGGCCTCCCTTGGAATGACGGCAGGAAGAGGACAAACGAGCATGAAGCAAATCGGGAATCTCATGCGTCCCCATGGGAGTTGGCGGATCTGGAGCCTGTATGGATTTCTGCGATATCGTGCAAGATCCGGCGCTCTGGCTGACCCCGTTCGGGCGTTGGCAGACCTGGGTTTAGTGATCCCATTCCATTAACCGGAATCGCCGCCACCCGAAATTGTAGCCAGAGTGCAGTATCCCCAAACAGGGTTTTTAAACCCACTGCGGTTTGCAAAGTCGATTGCGTGCCCGTCCAGTGCGGGCTGGCATGGCATGTTAGAACATGATAACATGATGTTTGTTCATGAGATGCTTGCACGAAAACTTGTGTGACGCATGCCTATCAGGAAGCTAACGCTAGAGGGTGTCGTACTCTCTCGCACCCGGTCGACGAGTAAGCTGTCGGGTCGGCACTGTGAGAGGCTCCACCGCCATGCTGTGAACTCGGAAGCAACTGTAAGAGGAAGCGGGGGACGGCGCGGAAGCGGGGGGGCATGTCGTGATCGTTCCCCCGGGAATGATATCGAGAGGTACGCGGCGCACGTCTCAAAAGAAAAATCGTGACGTCGGATGTCTGGGGAGGGCGGAAGGCAAGGCACGCATGACGGATGCTGAGGCGGCAGAAACGACGACGGCGGGGACGGGGAGGCGGAGGCAGAGGCGCAGCAGCGGGAGGCGGGAGGAGGGAGGAAGAAAGAGGAACCAGGCGGGAAACGGGAAGAGGGAGGCGGGAGAAGGAATGAGAAAGGTTGTGATTGGAGCCCCTGTGCTACGAAACGTCTCAGGCAGAACGGGCCAGACCATCTCGCGCGCAACACCTTCGAGCTTCGAATTGTGAGGATGGCTCAAGCGAAACGGGCCGGACAACCTCGCGAGCGACATCTTGGAGCTCAGTATCGGAAGGATGTCTCAAACGAAAGGGGCCGGACAACCTCTCGCACACGTTTTGACAAGTCCACGTCACACTCGCTTCCCGTTAGGTCCTCTCTCCTGCAACTCCCTTCCTTCTTCCTCCTCCTCCTCTTCATCCTCCCCCTCCTCCTGCCTGCTCCCTCATCCACATCATCCTCCTCCTCCTCCCTTCCATCTCCTTCTCATTTTCCTCCTCCTCCTCCTCCTCCTCCTCCACCTCCTCTTCATCCCGAACGGCATCTCGGAGCCCAGAGTTGCGAGGATGTCTCTAGCGTAACGGGCTGGACCACCTCGCGCGCGGCATCTCGGACCCCAGAGTTGCGACGATGTCTCGGGCGAACGTGCTGCGCGAAGTCTCAGGTGAAACGGGCCGGACCATCTCGAGCGCGGCGTCTCAGAGCTCCGAGTTGCGGGGGCCTCCTGGGGCCTCCTGGGGACCTCCTGGGGCTTCCTCCTGGGCCTCCTGTGGCCTCCTGGACTCCACCTGGAGCTTCCTGAAGCCTCTTGGAGCTCCCAGGGGGGGATATCTAACATGTGGCGGTTTGGGCTCCTCAAAATGGCGGGGGGGCCACAAGAGCAGGAAAAATCAACGAATCGACACCGGATGTGTATCAACTTGACACGTTCTGATAGGGGGGTCCTCCTGGGGCCTCCTGGGAGCCTCCTGGGAATCTCCTGGGGACCCTGGGGCTTGTTCTGGGCGCCCTGCGGCCTCCTGGAGCTCTCTGGCGCCTCCTGGGGCTCCCAGGGAGGATATGTAACATGTGGTCTTCTGGGCCCCCAGGCTGGACCACCTCTTGCGCGGCATCTGGGAGCTCAGAGCTGCGAGAATGTCTTGTTCGAAACAAGACGGACCACCTTGCGCACGACATCTCAGAGCTCAGAGTTGCGAGGATGTCTCAGGCGAGACGGGCTGGACCACCTCGCGCAGGGCATCTCAAAGCTCAGAGTTGCGAGGATGTCTCAAGCGAAACGGGCTGGACCACGTCGCGCGCGGCACCTCCGAGGTCAGAGTTGCGAGGATGTCTCAGGCGAAATGGGCTGGACCACCTCTTGCGCGGCAGCTCAGAGCTCAGAGTTTCGAGGATGTCTCAGGCGAAACGGGCCAGACCACCTCGTGCGCGGCATCTCAGAGCTCAGAGTTTGGAGGACGTCTCAAACGAAACGGGCCGGACCACCTCTCGCGCGGCATCTCGGAATGCAAGAGTGCGAAGATGTCTCAAGCCAAACAGGCCGGACCACCTCTTGGGCGGCAGCTCGGGGCTCAGAGTTTGGAAGATGTCTCAAGCGAAACGGGCCGGACCACCTCTCGCGCGGCATCAGAGAGCGCAGAGTTGCGAGGATGTCTTAGGCAAAACGGGCAGGACCACCTCGCGCACGGCATATCGAGGCTCAGAATTTGGAGGATGTCTCAAGCGAAACGGGCCGGACCACCTCTTGCGCGGCATCTCGGAGCCCAGAGTTTCGAGGATGTCTCAAGCGAAATGGGCTGGACCACCTCTTGCGCGGCATCTCAGAGCTCAGATTTGCGAGAGTGTCTCAGGCGAAACGCGCCAGACCACTTCGCGCACGGCATCTCAGAGCTCAGAGTTTCGAGGATGTCTCAGGCGATACGGGCCAGACCACCTCTCGCGCGGCATCTGGGAGCTCAGAATTTGGAGGATGTCTCAGGCGAAACGGGCCGGACCACCTCTCGCGCGGCATCTGGGAGCTCAGAGTTATGAGGATGCCTCAGGCGAAACGGGCCGGACCACCTCTCGCGCGGCATCTGGGAACTCAGAGCTTGGAGGATGTCTGAAGCGAAACGCCCAATCCCGGACAACTCAGAAACGAGTTGCGAGGATGTCTCAGGCGGAACGGCCCGGACCACCAAATTTTGCCGAGGACGTCGCTGCTTTGATTTCCCCCGGCTGGAGTTAGCTTCTATCACAGCAGCACCACGCTCAGCAAGCTCTCTGGGGAAAAACACCAGCTACGGCAAACCTGGTTTAGAGATTCCAATCCATATTTTGGGCTTCGGGGCCCAATCGCTAACCGGCCCCCCTTAAACCGGGGTCCTGGCTACAGTCGTTGCGTTGACCTGAGGAACCCTAAATAAGGAACGAGGCCCCTTTCTTCCACAAGATCTGCTTCCATCTCCCATGGAAAGCCTCCGGAAAACCTGTGGCAAGCTGTAGAACGATCGAGAACACCGAGCCCCTCCCCAACGAGAAGGGCTCCTTCTTCCGCGCCCCGACGGTATACCCGACCCGTCTGCAGTGTTGGAGGCCTGGAAATTGGCACCAACACCAGCACAGGGGGCTGCCTCCACATGGGGAAGATGATCCTAGATTTCGGTGTTGGTGGTAATATTTCGGTCACCTTGGAAGCCAGAATATTACCACCATCGCCGAGATCGGGATCTTCTTCCCTCGGTGGAGGCAAACCGCCGAAATTGGTGTTGGTGTCAATCTCTAGGCCTGCGACAGTGACCCCCGCCTCGTCCACCTCGACCCCGGAGGGCCCGCGAGCGGCGCGCGGCACGCCTGCTGGCCCATCTGCTTGGAGAGGCCGCCGAGCCAGCCCTCGTGGTCGAGCGACTCCGCCGACCCGTCGCCGGTGCCCTCGCTCAGCTCCCGGAGCGCCTCGTTCACCTGAGCTCTTAAACCACAAAGTGTTCTAAGAACAAAAGCAATGTTCTTGGAACATGAGCCCGATGTGCTAAACCAAGACCGTCCCGACCAGATATGTTCTAAGAACACTTCGTGGAAACCGCAAAAGGTTCTTAGACCATTTCGGGAGCGGCCAAGAGGGGGGTGTCCAAGAGGGGGGGGTGCAAATCCGCCGACCCCTTGGGGATCATCGGCGTGTGAGATGCTTCCCCCTCCCCAAACCCCTCCCCCGGGAGCCCGGTCCGGTCGATTTGGAGGGGGGGGGGGGTCCGGGACGAGCGCTCCACGGGGCTTTTCCTGGCCCAAGAGGGCTTCAAGACGGGCCACGAAGCCCCCAAGAGGCCTCCAAGACGGCCCACGAAGGCTCCGAGAAGCCAAACGACCGCTCCAAGACGCCCACGATGGCCCCAAGACGGGCCAAGAGGTCTCCAAGACGGCCCCTGAGGTCCCAAATGAGCCTCCCAAGAGGGCCCAAAGAGTCAAAAATTGCTGATTTTCCAGAGTGTTTTTCGATGTTTTTTGCTTTTCCGCCTTTCCGGCTTCCCGACGCTCCAAGACGGGCAAAGAGGCCCCAAAGATAGCCCCAAGATGGCCCAAGAGGCCCCCAAGACGGCCTCCAGACGGCCCAAGACGGCCCCAAGACGGCCCAAGAGGTCCCCAAGACGGCCCAAGAGGGCCGATTTGGAGGGGGGGAGGGGGCCGGGACGAGCGCAGCACGGCCGGGACGAGCGGTTCCAGGGCTTTTCCGGGCCCAAGAGGGCCTCAAGACGGGCCAAGAAGGCTCCAAGAGGCCTCCAAGACGGCCCACGAAGGCTCCGAGACGCCAAACGACCCCTCCAAGACGCCCAAGATGGCCCCAAGACGGGCCAAGAGGTCTCCAAGGCGGCCCCCGACGTCCCATACAAGTCTCCCAAGAAGGCCCCAAGAGTCTAAAATTGTTGATTTTCCATAGTGTTCTTCGACGTTTTTTGCTTTTCCGCCTTTCCGGCTTCCCAACGCTCCAAGACGCGCGACGAGGCCCCAAAGATAGCCCCAAGATGGCCCAAGAGGCCCCCAAGACGGCCTCCAGACGGCCCAGGACGGCCCCAAGACGGCCCAAGAGGTCCTCAAGACGGCCCAAGAGGGCCGATTTGGAGGCGGGGAGGGGGCCGGGACGAGCGCACCACGGCCGGGACGAGCGGTTCACGGAGCTTTTCCGGGCCCAAGAGGGCCTCAAGATGGGCCAAGAAGCCCCCAAGAGGCCTCCAAGACGGCCCACGAAGGCCCCGAGACGCCAAACGACCGTTCCAAGACGCCCAAGATGGCCCCAAGACGGGCCAAGAGGTCTCCAAGACGGCCCCCGAGGTCCCAAACAAGCCTCCCAAGAGGGCCCCAAGAGTCTAAAATTGTTGATTTTCCATAGTGTTTTTCGATGTGTTTTGCTTTTCCGCCTTTTCGGCTTCCCGACGCTCCAAGACGCGCGGAAGAGGCCCCAAAGACAGCCCCAAGATGGCCCAAGAGGCCCCCAAGACGGCCTCCAGACGGCCCAGGACGGCCCAAAGACGGCCCAAGAGGTCCCCAAGACGGCCCAAGAGGGCTCCAAGACGGCACCACGAGGGGCCCAAGAGGGCGACCAAACATGTTGAAACTCTAGCTTTCTGCCCCCAGGAGCCCCAGGGGGCCCCAAGAGTGCCCCAAGAGGCCCCCAGAGGCCCTCACGAGGCCGCCCAGACGCCCCAAGGAACCCCCAAGAAGCACCCCAGAGGCTCCGAAACGGCCCCCGAGTGGCTCCAAAACTCGCAGTGTCGCTGTCCGCTCGGACCTCCCCGCGGAACTGCCCGAGACCCTCTGGCGGTGGCGGCGAACAGACACCAAACAAATATCACTCGCCTTTTCACCCCTTCGCAGCTTCTACTACCCCCAGATTGGCATAAACAAGGGGTCGGCGGTGTGGCGTAAGCCTAAGAATCATGGCCGGCGGCATGTGCGCGGCCCAGCGGGGGGGCCAGGGGCGTGAGGAAATAAGAAGGGGCGCCATGAAATCTGGGGAAATATCATGGCCCCCGCCATGATATCCCCCCCCCCTAGTCATCACCTCCCTCTTTTCCGCCCCCGATGAGCAACGATCAGAAGCGGGTCTTAGAGTCGGCCTTGACTGGAGAGGGCACGCGAGGGGACACACAGGGCTCTTCCGAGGGCCACATCGCCATGGGAGTGTAAGAAGGCAGGTGTCGCGAGGCACAGGACACAAGGGTACCCTTGAGCTGGCAGGGCCGACCCACTAATCCGGACCGACTGTATGCGAGGTGGCGTCGCGACCTTACGCCGCGGCTTACGCGCGGGCCACCAGCGCGGCACGCCACCCTGGAAACAGGGACGCTTCGGCGCGACCTTACGCGGGCCGCTTACGCGCCAATGTCGGGGAAGACGACCCCGTTTCTTTTTGCGTCGCGGCCGCGGCAATCAATAGAGAAACGGCATCAGCATGAACTATTCCTGGCGCGCGGAGCGCGCCGGGGCGGCGCCAGAGGCGCCGCCAGCAGCGCCGACCCAGGAAATCGGCACATCGCTGCTGAAAGGTCCTGCCGATGCTAAGCTCGAGCGTCTTCTGGCATCTTGAAACGAGAGGGGCTCCTCCCCGCCCTCCCCCCTCCCAGCCCCTTCCTCATCGCGGGCAGTACCAAAAAATCATGGCTAAAGCAGCGCTGGCACATCCCCGGCACATTTCGGGTGGCAACTGAGGATACGGGCTCCTCGGGTTAATAGGGTCGGTCTCCTCGGGTTAATAGGGTCGGTTTTCAGATTCTCAAGCTGTCATGATCCTGAAGCTCTCGGGTAAGGGGCGTGAAGTCTTTCACGCGCCGCGGCCTGAAATGATCGGAGGATGCAATTGCCCGCGATATGGGGGCCTCGTACGGGACTTTTCGGAGCCTCTTAGGGACCTCGTGGGAGCCTGTGGGGGGCGTCTGGAAGTTTCTTGGGGCGTCTTGAAAAGTTGTTGGGGGCGTGTTTGGCCTCTGGGGGGACGCCTGGGGGCAATCTGGAGGCCAGAGGAGCCCAACGGAAGCGAGAAGGCGGCAAGGCAAGTATCTCTGATTTCCCTTGGGTTTGGGGGAAATCTGTGGTTTCTCGGGCGTTTCCTGGAGGACCTCTTCCGGGGTCCATGTGGTGCATGCTTTCACCCCAGATCCTTTTTGTTGTCAGTCCCAAAGCCCGAAAACGGCCCCCGGAGGCCGAACAAGGCAGAAAACCTTGTCGCACCCACCGCCTCGAACCTGGCCCCCTTCCTGCTGGCCAGCACCACTGCTGGCCACCTCAGGCCCGCAGCCGGGTCCAACCCTGGAGGATCCCAAAACCTCTGGGCGACTCTCCTCCACCTCTTTGGACGCCCGAAATGGGTACTGTACGGAAAAAATGGGCACAATGCCCCACGACAAACGTTGTCCCAAACCGACAACGGCCGCTGTTGGGCAGGCGGCTCTTTCTCCAGAGAACAACATCCGTGGCGGCGCGGACAGCGAGTCCTGTTCCAAATGAACAGGAAGTGCTGTTGGGCATAGTGCACATTCTTTCCTTACAGCAGGGGCTCGACCACAAGAAACCTTCCACAAGAAACCCAACCCTGAGACCCCAGGACGTCTCTCGACTTTTGGCGTGGGAGCGCCACGCTTTCCACAGCAAAACCATCGAAACCCAAGCAACCCAGGGCACCCTTGGAGGCAAGCAGGGTGCTTCTTGGCATGGGCCTCCACTGTACTCGTGCCGATCGCCCCCCACCCACTTCGGGCACCTGGTGGTGGCCTCCCGAGGCCCCGCCGGGACACGACAAGGGACCTTTAGAGATGCACTCGCAGAAACTTCCTGGGGAGCCCTCCGGGGCCCTCCTCGGTGTGGGGGGGAAACCACAAGGTACCGATGACAGCTACAGTCGGCCGGTATCCGCGATAAGGATGTAGGGGCCTTGGAAAGCCACTTCGAAGCTCGCCGAGCGGGGCGCGGCCAACGAGAGTGGTCAAGGATGGTCCGAGGAGGCCAGGATGCAAGGGTCCTTTTGGGAAGGCTGCCCATCCTTCCTATGCGGACTGACTGTGCTCCCCGGACCTCTCCCGGGGTGCGAGCAGACCAGAATTCCGAGGCGAATCCAGGGGCGGCGACGAGGACCTCCCAAGCGGCCCCGAAAGGATCAGACAGGGGAAAACGGGCAAAGGGCATAGGCATGGGTACCTTTCCTCCGAGGTGGGGGGTGGGGAAGGTGACGTGCACGTGCGCACACGCTGGAACAAGGCCTCGCCAGAGACCTCCAGGGACCCCCGCAGACCTCCAGGGATCTCTGCAGGCCAGTCGGGGATCTCCGGAGACCTCTGGGGGCCGTCAAGGACTCCCGTGGAGGGGGCACGTGCACGTTCGCACGCGTAGGACGGCGTTTCGTGCCAGCTGGTGGGAGGTGCCGCTCGCAGGTGGCCTTGTCGATGACGAGCTTCTCCGCCAGGGCCATCTTCATCGACTCCTTCGTCTGGCTCGCACCCTTGGCGCGGACGTAAATACGCACGTACGCGCGAATACGCATTGCTCGTCGTCGCCCTCTCTTCCCCATCCTCATCTCGTGCTTCTCCTCTTCGCGAACAAGCGCAATGAGACGTACACTGGCTTTACTCTTGCATCTGTGCATGAGTGTGCAAGTTCTCGCGGACATGGAGATATGCGTGAGCAGATACACACATGGGAACATGTCGGCGGCGAGTCCAGGGAGGATGTCAGAGGGGGCGGGCCTTCTCAAAAGGCTCAGATGGCCTCCGAGCTTCTGAGAAAGCGTCTAAGCGTTCTCCGAAGAAAGAGACGGCTTCTCAGAAGGCCGCAGAGCTTCTGAGAAGCCCCGGCGCCTTCTGAGAAGGCCTGCATCCTCTCAAGTCCCCCCTTGGCTCGCCGACGAACATGTGCAAGACTGGTGCGTCAAAGTGGCCCAATGCCAGGACCTCATACGGATTGATCTTCTCGAGCCGCAATCTCCAGAGATCTCTACCCCTTCTCTGGACACAATGCTGCTTCGTCCTGGATGCATTTTTGGGGCGTCCAAAAAAAGGGCGTCCAAGAGGGAGGTTCGCAAATGAAAGGAGAAGCGGGGCCATGAAATCAGCGGAGATAACATAGCCCTGGCAATGATATCCCCCCCAGTCATCACCCCCCTCTTGTACGCCCTCGACGGATTTTCTGACGGCCAAGGACCCGAAAACGGACCCCTGAACCCGAAACACGGGAAGAACGCGGGGAGAAACAAATCCGATCCGCCTGACTTCCATTCCACCGCAGAAACGCCACAGGCAGCTGGCCTCGAGGAAACAGTCGGCGAGAATCCCTGGACATAAAAAAGGCGTGACCAAAGGCCACCGCCGCCGATGACGATGACGATGACGATGACGATGACGATGACGATGACGATGATGATGATGATGATGATGATGATGATGATGATGATGATGATGATGATGATGTGACGACGACGATGATGATGCTGATGATGATAATAATAATAATAATGATAATAATAATGATGATGATGATGGCGATGATGAGGCTGAGGCTGAGGCTGATAATGATGATGATGATGATGATGATGATGATGATGATGATGATGATGATGATGAGGCTGATGATGATGAGGCTGATGATGCTGATGATGCTGATGATGATGCTGATGCTGATGATGATGCTGATGATGGTGGTGATGGTGATGATGGAGATTATGATGATGCCCCGAGAACTTCGAAGCCCCGAGAAAGAAGTCCCAAGAGACTTCGAAACCCCGGGAAACGCCGAGAAACATCGAATGCGTCCAGGCACTGCGAGGCCCCGAGGGAGAAGCCGTGCGATCCGCTGGAGGTCCGGGTTCCTGGAGGCGTGCGTACAGGCCCCCACGCAGGCATCCTGGGCGACAGCACGGTCTCCCAGAAAGTGACTCCAAAGCGTCCTCCAAATCCTCGATCCTCGACGTCCTCGACGTCGTCGATCCTCGTCGTCGCCCCAAAACAACCATCTCCCCTCGACGATCCTCGACGTCGTCGATCCTCGACGTCGTCGATCCTCGTTGTCGCCCCAAGACAACCATCTCCCCAGCAGGGAATCTCGACGTCCTCGAGCCTCGGTCCTCCCCGCTCGACGAGCCCGGCCCCGGATCCCCCCCCCCCCGAGAGGCTCCTGCTGGCCAGATGCTATGGCGGCAGCCAACCGTGGCCACGAGTGCTCTCCGGGAGGCAGCAGCAGCTACACTTACGGTAGAGGGAAACAATTACTGAACACTCCCCTTCCCCCCAAACTCAATGTTGGCACGCGCGGGGGGGACTGCGGTCGAAGTGCATCTCATCAGACCCACCGCCAACTTTGAACATTGGGGGGAGGGGGGAGGCGTTGACTGATGAATTTGGCATAAGTGTTCGCTAATTTGTTCCGAGGCCTGTATGTGGGGCGTGTCACCCTACAGGGGGATTTTCGACGACAAATAGAAAATACACCAAAAATACCCCCAAAAGGTAAATAAAACAAATACTAGAAACATAGTCCCAAGACTATTCTTGGACTATTTCATGACTATTTTGAGGTTTAAAAAAAATCGTCGAAAATCCCCCTGTAGGGGGACAGGCCCAACTTAAAACCATACAGTTGCTGTTGCCTCCCGGAGAGCCCTCGAAAGGGATGAAATATATGGTGCTCTATATAGTGGCGCGAGGGGTGAGCCGGAATTTGTCGGGCGGACGCTTGCAAAGAGGCACTCTGAGCTCCCCCTGTGGCCGCGAAACGTGTGAGGGGGGTGCCAAAATGGGTCGGCCGGGCGCATGAAAGCTGCGCCACAGAGACACTCAATGGAGCTCCCCATGCGGCCACGAAACGTGTGAGGATTGCCGACATTTGTCCGGGGGGCGCATGCGAGCTGCGCCATGAAGGCACTCGGTGGAGCTCCCTATGGAGCCACGAATCGTGTGAGGGGTGTGCCGAAACGCGCCGGAAGGACGCATGCGAGCTGCACCACGGAGACCCTCGGTGGAGCTCCCCATGGGGATGAGGTCACGACACGCGTGCCGGGTGTGCCAAAATGAGTCGGGCGGGCGCATTCGAGCTGCGCCACGGAGGCACTCGGTGGAGCTCCCCATTAAGGAGCCCAACTCCACACACTGACACTTTTTCTGGCCCCACACTGAAATTCGCACAGGAAAGCGGATCCTGGTGAAAACGGGATCCTGATGTATGCATTTTGCGTTGCCTCCCTGGGAAATCCGGGAAAAACATATACACCACACCACCCCGACGTCGTCCCCGACCCTCACAAAGTCCTAGGATTCAAAAACAGCCCGCCACTGGTAATGTATATGCTCCAATTTCCGATCTATGGGGCCACGAAACGCGTGAGGGGGGTGCCGTCTGTTTTTTTGTCGGGCGGGCGCATGAGAGCTGCGCAAAGGAGGCGCTCGATGAAGCTTCCCACGGGGCCACGAAGCGTGTGATGGGTGCGACGACATGGACATGCAGAGGGCAGATGCAAGGTTGGGAGGAGGGAGGAGGGGGAAGGGGCGAGGAGGGAGAGGAGGGGGAGGAGGAGGAGTAGGAGGCGAGGAGAGGAATGACGCGGGGCGCTGTCTCTTCAAAACTCGGACCCAACACCGCAGGATGGCTCGGAAAAACCCGCAAGCGTCGAAAGCCTGGAGGCCGAAACTCCTCGAGGCCCAACCTCCTCGAGGTCAATCCTCAAGAGAGAGGGACAGGCATGTAGCGCGCCTCGGAGTCCTCCAGCTCGCTCTGGATGCGCGTCGCGGTGAGGACTATCTGGAAGAGGGCGGGCGGGGTCGGAGGAGCAGGGGGGGGAGGAAGCAGAAGGGGAACGAGGGTGAGGAGGGGGGAGGAGGAAGACAAGTAGAAGGAGGGCAGAGGAGGAAGACAAGTAGGAGGAGGATGATGATGATGATGAGGAGGAGCAGGAGGAAGAGGAGGAGGAGAGTAAACTCAAAATGCATCAGCAATGCTGCAATACACCCTCCCGTCCCAAATCCCCTCCTCACACATCCCTGCAAACCTTCCTTTCGCACTACCAGAAACGCCCCCTTTCAAAGACCAGCGTCCTATAGAAATGCGGCACGGTGTGACGGTATGATCGTACAGCTCAACGAGGCTTGCAAAGAGACCGCCAATTTGAAGAGAAGACCGTCAACCATCCGTGCAGTCAACCCGCATAATAAGGACGCACGATGAAGATGCAGGGGCCTTGGAGGGCCATGCCGAAACTTTGCGAGCGGGGCGCGGCCAGCGAAAGCGGCCAAGGATGGGCCAAAGGGGGAGGATGCAAGGGTAACCTTGGAAAGTTACTCATCCTTACTATGCGGGTTGGCTGCAACTGTTACAGAAGTTTACGAGTATGGCCACGATCCTCGAGGAAGTCTCGAGCGAGAGCCCCATCGCGACAAGGAACCACCCTCCCTCCGCGCAGGCTGCCGGATTTGTTGGGGATTCCGGTCTCTAAACGTAAGGGGGTCTCAAGAGAGAACCCCATCTTGTCAACGAACACCCCTCCACTTCAGCAAGATTGTTCTTCCAGCCTTCGCAGGCAGATGACATTGGGCTCACACACTAATCGGTCCAATCGCTACCTCACCGTGCCCGTGAGGTGGACCCCGAGGTCCTGCCTTGTCTGGACGACGCTAAGGTTGAAACACACGTGCGCGGAGGAGTGCGTGGCGCTAAGGCGGCCAGAGCCCCATTTCGAGAAGGAACCGCTCTCCATCCGCGCAGCGAGCTGTCGACGGAATGCGCGCGGCGCGAAAGCGATAGCCCCATTTCGAATACGGCCTGTGCCCCATCCTTCGAGCTGTTGCAAGCCTGCGACACGAAGATGCGCGGCGGTGAGGCGAGCGCACCATTTTGAGAACGGCACGTGCCCAGTCATGGTAGCAGTGTTACGAACACGTGAAAGACGAATGTGCACGGCGCTAACGCGAGAGCTCCATTAAGGACACAGCAGCAACACATGAAGGACAAAACGAAACAGGTAACGACAGCACAACATATCAAATCGAATAACAGAACACAGCGAAGGAAGACGAATGGCATGGAATCACGAATGTTGCGAGTGCCAAGCTCCACGATCATAGATGGTGAAGACGTCTCAGGCAATACGTCCGGCTGGTCCTCCAAGCAAGTCTGAGGGTGCGACAGGGAGGAGTTGTCTATAAGGAAAAGGGATGGAGGAGCAGGTCTGAGAGGAGGAGGAGACGGAGGAGCAAGAAGAGGATGAGGAGGGAGGAGAAGGGGGGGGGAAGGGGGAGGAAGAGGTGGAAGAGCGTCGCCGAAGAGTGGACCCTTATCCTGCAACGCTACACCTGTGTATAACCAAGCCTCCATGAGGGAGGTCCACGGCCTGCCTGAAGGAAGGAGAGGAACATGCTAGAGCATGAGGGGGAGAAGAAGCAGGCGCAGCAGCAGGAGGAAGAAGACGAGGAGGGAGAACAAGAAAGCACAGGGGCAGCGGAAAGAGGGATGACTAGGTAGGATGAGGAAGGAGAAAAGACGCGGAGGGGAGGGGAGGAGGGGGAGAGAGAAAGAAAGCAGAAGGGGGGCGAGGATGATGGGGGTTGCGGGGGGATAGGGAATGAGGAGGAGGAGGAGGAGGAGAACAGCGTCTGGCAGACATCATTGCCACTAGCTCTAAGGAGGAGAAGGAAGAGGAGGAAGGCAGGCTGCGTCTCATCGAGACCCTAGAGCCTTCAGCAACAGCTGCAAAAGGAAAAAGGATGATGATGATGCTGATGATGATGATGAGGAGGAGGAGGAGGAGGAGGAGGAGGAGGAGGGGTAGGAAGACAACAAGGTTGGCGAGCACGAGGACGAGCAGTTGCAGCAGCAGCAGCAGGATGACGACGAGGGGAGGTGGGAGGTGGCAGCAGGAGGAGGGAGGAGCAGGGTCACCTCCTCTCTCTCATCCCTCCCCCCTCCTTCCCTTCACTCCTCGCCCTTCGAGGATCGACCTCCGATCCTCGAGGATCGAGGAGGGAATCCTGCCCAGCGCTCGCGATCGGCAGAGGAGGAAGACAAGTAGGAGGAGGAGGAGGAGGAGGAGGAGGAGGAGGAGGAGGAGGAGGAGGAGGAGAAGGAGGAAAGGGAGGAGGAAGAGGAGGAGGAGAGCAAGAGCTTGGGGCTTCGGGGCCCGTTCTGGGCCTCCCAGGGCGGGCGCCCCGGCACGCTGAGGCGTGGCAGGATGCCGAGGGCTGCTCGGCAGATCCTCTCCACACAGTCCACCCTTACAAGCAGGAGGAGGGCAGAGGAGGAAGACAAGTAGGAGGATGATGATGATGATGAGGAGGAGGAGGAGGAGCAGGAGGAAGAGGAGGAGAGTAAATTCAAAATGCATCAGCAATGCTGCAATACACCCTCCCGTCCCAAATCCCCTTCTCACACGTCCCTGCAAGCCTTCCTTTCGCACTACCAGAAACGCCCCCTTTCAAAGACCAGCGTCCTATAGAAATGCGGCACGGTGTGACGGTATGATCGTACAGCTCAACGAGGCTTGCAAAGAGACCGCCAATTTGAAGAGAAGACCGTCAACCATCCGTGCAGTCAACCCGCATAATAAGGACGCACGATGAGGATGCAGGGGCCTTGGAGGGCCATGCCGAAACTTTGCGAGCGGGGCGCGGCCAGCGAAAGCGGCCAAGGCTGGGCCAAAGGGGAAGGTTGCGTTGCGTCACGTTAGGGTCCGATCGAATAGAGTTCGGCCGCCATGCGGGACACGGACTGGAGCTGGAAAAATGTGCGTTCCGGCATCGTTGCATGAGGGGAGGGAAGCGGAGGAGGCGGAGGAAGAGAAGGAGAACGAGGGGAAAGATGCTCAGGTAACCTTGGAGAGTTGCTCATCCTTACCGTGCGGGCTGACTTTGATATGAAAATGGGCCACGCAGCCCCCCGCCTCCGACCCGACCAAGAAATAGCAGAACCCCTGCGCCCCCTAAAGCTCCCGTGACGTTTTTGCAGACAGAGCCTGTGGGCCCAGAATCGAATCGACAAGTCGAATCGGCGATCGAAATGAATCGGATCGGCGGAAGTCGGCAGCCGAGTCGGGAGGAGTCGTATCGGCGGACATCGGCAGGTGCCTCACCGAAAAATCGGAATCCGAACCAGAATCCGAAGTCGAATCGAATCGGACGCCATCGAAATCGAATCGAATCCGATTGGAGGAATCGAAATGAGCCCTGCAGAGGAAGTGTTCCCGAGGACCCCCCCGAAAAACTTCACCCCCCCTTTCGAATTCCTTCCCTTTCCATTCCCCTTCCCCTCAAGATCTGAACGGCTGCTTCCCCTTCCCCTTTCCCTCCCCCTTCCTCTTCCCCCTCCTGCTCCCGCTCCCGCTCCCGCCTGCCCGCGAAGCAGTCCATGCACGACGATCGCAGAATCGCCCAGGTGCAGGAGGCACGGGCCAAGATTTCCCCCCCCCCCCGAGTTCTGGCACGGCCTTCGAACCGATCGGGAGCAGCGCAGCGTAGCGCAGCCCCCTTGCGAATCGTTTTGTTAGAGGGTCCCGGAGCGCTCGGGCGGGCGGCTGGCGGGCTCGTGGGCGGCGGGCGCCGACTCCTCGGAGGGCTGTGTTGCGCTCTTGGTATTCAGCTTCCTCCTCCTCCTCCTCCTCCTCCTCCCTGCTGCGCTACTGCGCTACTGCGCTGCTGCGCTGCTGCAGTGCTGCGCTGCTGCGCTGCTGCGCTGCTGCACTTGCACCCTGGCGGGGCTTGCCGCTGGCAGCTGGTTAGCAAGGAAGGAAGAGGACGAGGAAGATGAGGAGGGAAGCGGAGGATGATGGAGGATGGAGGGGTACGCAGGGGAGAGGGAGAAGAGGAGAGGGGGGCGGGGATGGGGACGTGGAGGGGTGGGATCATCGCCCATCATCTGCCCCTCCTCCGCCTGATGTTTCTCCCCCTGACGTACCGCCTGGCTATTCTCAATCTTGATGCCCCTGCCCATCCTCCATCTCGGGGGCAGGCGAATGGGGCGAGGCAGCCAACGAGCCAGCCAAGAGAAGGGAGCCGCCTTGAGCTGCTGCTCGGTCAGCTCTGGGATGTGCTGCATGATCTGAGGAGACAGCGGGCTGCCGCGCCCCCGGCAAAAAACGAGGAGGGAGAGATAGAGGCGGCGCAGCGGGGCAGGATAGGGGGGGTCTCCTTAGACGGCAGGGGCCTTCTTAGAGGGGCCCAAGGAAGCTGCCCAACAGGTTTCTTAGAAACCTGGAGGGCTTCAGCGGAATGGCGCATAGACTTTCGAAGACCCGCGCGGACTTCTTGGATCTGCGCTGGACCCCCCTCCCTCGCGCGCCGCCCCACGGGGGTGCCCACCGCCGATCCGAGGAATCTAGGCGAAGCTCCGAAAGTCTGTGTTATACGGTTTTTGTGACCTCGACCTCCTCCTCCTCCTCCTCCTCCTTCTCCTCCTCCGCCTCCTCCTTCTCCTCCTCCTGCTCCTCTCGCCCTCCTGATCTTCCTCTTCCTCTTCCTCTTCCTCCTCCTCCTCCTCCTCCTCACCCCCTCAGTTTTGTACTATTCGAAAAGATAGAAAGCCCCCCCCCTCGCGTCGCCTCCCTTGCGCGCCGCCAAGTGGGCGAGCGGACGCTGCGCGGCGGGAGGACGGAGACCGGCTGCAGGCCAGAGTGCCCTAGGCGGGCGGTAAGAATGGCTTTTGCTGCGCGGCCTCGAGCGCGTAGTTCAACGATTCGCGATAACAGCCGTCATCGGGGATGCCCCCCCCCCTCTCCCCCCGACCTGGCAAGGTCACGGTTTTCGCTAGCGCCGTTTAGGAATGGCTAGGGGTAGGCAATTCCCAGACGGCACCAGCGCGAATCGTGACGTTACTGGCCTCCCCCACCCATCCACGCCAGGTAACGCTTGTTATCGCCCGAAAGCAAAAAACTAAACAAAGCAAACTCTCTTCACGGAGGGGGGGCAATGATATAGGGGGGACCAGCTCAGAGGGGCAAGCATCAACCTGGAATCGGCAATACATCGCCCAGAAAAGGGCGCTAGGCCCCCGATGGCGAATCTGGGTTCCTGGGCGGGGTGGTCTCTCGGGCCCGTGGGCGATCAGTGAACGACTGGGGGACACCGCGTCCTTCCCCAAGCCGATCCCTAAGCCGACGGGGGGTCCCATCGGGGAACAAATAATGGCGCAACACACAAATTGTCGGAGGTCCGCGCGGAGTTCCGGAAGTGTATGTTCACGCAGCTGATCCTCCTCGAGGCAGGTACAATTGACCTACCTTTGATAACAGTAGGGGCCCGACCACAAGAAACCTTCCACAAGAAACCCAACCCTGAGACCTCAGGACGTCCATCGATTTTTGGTATGGGAACGTCACGTTCTCCATGGCAAAACCATCGAAACCCAAGAAACCCAGGGCACCCTGGAGGTAAGCGGGGTGTGTCTTGGCATGGGCCCCCACTGTACGCGGCCTCAGGCAAGGGGGGAGCGGGCGGGCCAAAACAAAGCGCACAAACCGCTGCCGTCGCATCGCGTTCGGCGGTCGAGCGACCCAAATGGGCCCGCACCAAGGGTCTTTCCAGCGAAAGGTCACCGTTACGCGTAGCCGAGGGGAGGGGGAGGACGGGGTGGCCAGGGAATCGAGAGGGGAAAGGAGATTATGAGGAACGTGTTCAATACAAACGCGGATGATAGTGAAACATATGCACCCTTCTGAAACTTGCCCACGACTGCTGCGCGATCTACTGGTGCATCGGATTCCTGAGGGTTCTCGCAGGCTTCCTGGAGACCCTGCAGTATCCTGAGGTTCCTCTGAGGAGCCTCCTGAAAGCCTTGGTGGAGCCTATGAGGATCCTCCTAGCAGCTTCTTGAGAGACTCTTCGGAGCTTTTTGAAAGCTTTGGGGCCTCAGGGTTATTGAGGACATCTGAGAGTTAGCTACACCATCAGCATCGCAGCTTTGCTGGGTTCGCTCCCCAGCAGCGTGTCGGCTATTATGGGCGAAACAGTAACTGGTCCCCTTTAGGGTAATTCATTAAGTTCCATGCATGTTCAAAGGCTTCTAGGAAGCTTCGGGAATGTCCCACGAAAGGAAACAACATGTGAGATTCTCTGCTGGGGAAGAAACCATTCAGAGCTTTTCATCTTCCGCCGGGGAACGTTCCCTTCTGACGGGAAACGACTCACTCCACCGGGGAACGAACCTCTCGCAGGCCCGAGGAGTAGGCAGGAGGAGGAGGAGGCGGCGGAGGCGGCGGAGGAGCAGGAGGGAGGAGGGAGAAGAGAGGAGGGTGGGAGGAACTGGAGGAGGAGGAGGAACAGCAGCAGGAGCAAGAGGAGCAGGAGTCGAAGATCAAGGATATAGGCTCCCGGATACCTCTACTTCAAGTATTATGGTCGACTCTAGAAGACTCTGGGGACCTCCTGGGGAGCATCTGGGAACTTCCAGGGGCCTCAAACGGCATTCGGTAGCAGCGGGAGGGACCTGTTGGGGCCACTAGGACTGCCCCGTCACCACGGCTGGATTCGCCTCGAAATCATTGCCAGGACGCACTCCAGGACAAGTTCCGGATAGGGAATCGAATAGAAACTAAAAGGAAACATGCACAGAATAATATGAAGAACATAATACAAATAATGACAAGGAATCGGAGTACAAGAGGGGTCCTGCTCTTTCGTGATCCACTTGTCCAGCCCCAACAGCTTCTCCTGCAGGTTTTTGGCGGAAACCCAGTCCTGCGGGGACCAGCAGCCCGCGAGCAGACTCCCAGAACCATCCTTGTGTTCAGCCCTGGTCTCATCCTCCTCCTCCTCCTCCTCCTCCTCCTCCGCCCCCCCTCCCCATCCCCCTCCCCTCCCCTCCCCCGCCCATCCCTCGCGTATTCCTCCTCTTCCCCCCCCTCTCCTCCTCCTCCTCCTCCTCCTCCTCCTCCTCCTCGTCATCATCGTCATCATCATCATCATCATCATCATCATCATCATCATCATCATCATCATCATCGTCATCATCATCACCATCATCATCATCATCATCATAATCATCATCATCACCAACATCGTTATCATCCTCACCCTCATCATCATCATCAGCACCATCATCATCATCATCAGCACCATCATCATCATCATCAGCATCATCATCATCCCCTCATCACCATCATCATCAGCATCAACACCAACATCAGTATCAGCATCAACATCAGCAGCATCATCATCACCATCATGATCATGATCAGCATCATCAACAGCAAAAACATCAGCGACAATATCAGCATCATTAGCAACTACATCAGCATCAACATCAGCGTCAACATTAACATCATCATCAACAGCACCACCACCATCATCATCATCACCATCCTCATCCTCATCCTCATCACCATCATCACCATCACAATCATCATGATCGTCATCAGCATCATCATTAGCAGCATCAGCGTCATCATCCACGTACTAGTTTGAACAATAATAAGAATGATAATCATCAACATCAGTATCATCGCGCCAGCTGGACCCTCCGTGATGCTGTCCAAGACCCACTCCTGAACGGCAGTCGGGGCCCGAGATGACTGGCGAGCCTGGTAAACACTATCTGAATTCGGTTGAGCAGCAGCGAGATGGTTGAACGAAGCCTGCGCCGAGAGTGCTCGCTGTCGCTGCTCGAGGCCCAAGCCCGAGCTGTCGAGCTGAGAGGGCAAAAAATGCGGCAGAGGGGAAGGGTCCCCGTGCCTCCGTCTTGAGGGCCTCCACCGGGTAGCATGTCCCCGATCCGTAGCAGAAGCGTCGGGCCGAGCCCGGGGATCAGACTCGGCCCGGAAGGCCGCGGTCACCCCGGGGCCTCCTCCTCGCCCTTGCTCCCCTCCTCGCCTCTGCCGCGCCCGCGACCACGGCCTCGTCCTCGGCCTGGGCCTGTGGGGGCACGAGAGTTCTGCATGGCCCGCTGCTCCTCGTTCCACATTCGAATCTGCTTGTAGATCGCGGCCTGCTCCTTGAGACGGCCCATGACCCATTCCGCGAACCTGTTCGTGCTCGCCTGGCCCTGTTCGGTGGTCGGAGCGCGAAGCAAAATCTCCAGCCCACCGTAGTCAGGATGGCGAGGGTTCCGAGCCACTGCGGTCTCGTCCTGGCAGATCCTGCGCATGATGAGTTCGAAGCTCAGCAAGTTTGTCACATCGAGCTGGTCTGTCTGAATGGCCAACCGAACCGACTCGCACAACACATAATGAATGTGGGCCACCGCCGAGGACTCGCTGACTCCCGAATCTCCAGGGCCATCCCGAACTGAAACGAGCCACTCCTTAGCAACTCGCGGCCCAGGCATGGCCCAATCGTCGAAGCTCGTCTCGCGCATCAGAGATACAGCGTCCGAGAGCGGAAAATGACGGCGGCCTGCGGAGTCCCGATGGTCGCCCAAGGTGCGGAGGTCTCCTCCCTCCGAGCTGCGCGAAGCCTTCCACTCCTGTAGCTGGTTGCTCTGAACCTTCTCCACAAACACCTCAAGGCCGCTCACCAGCGCCACGCCCTTGGACTGGCCCAAGGTAGCCTGGTCTAACTCTGCATCGACCAGGGGCTGGGCAAACCGAGAGTGACCTACCTCCGCGATGACCCAAGCGAAATTCTCCATCTCGACGTCATGGTCGCCGTCGCCCAAAATTGCCGCCTGAACTGCGGCTTGCCTCTTCAGAGCCAGAATCTCAGCTCGAGGCACAGGATCGAAGCCGTAAACCTCGCCTCGGCGATTCGCAGGGAACATCGAATTGCGGTCCAGGACCAGGTGGCGCTGCTCCAAGAGGCTGTGACGCACGAGCTCCAGGTCGGGGGTGATCGCTATCCACGCCCCCGCTGATCTTCTTCACAAGAATACGGTGATGCCAGAACATGCCTCCATCATCATTGGGATAGTGCACGAGTACTTGGGGTTCTGGGATGTCCAACGTGTCCATTGTGCGAACCGACAGTCACTGAGGGAGCCGAGTCCGACGAGCCACCAAGCACTTCACGAACGCGGCTGAGCACCCCCCGAAGAACTCCAAAGGCCAGCACCGCGGCCCAACTCACCACAACGCCGATGAGAATGCCCACCGTCAGCCAGAAAGCCCAGGCGCACGGGGTCGAAGGTGCCGCCGACGGGCACTCGGTCGCCTCGGGCTGCCTCCCACAGCTCAAAGCAGGGCAGCCTGGGCAAGGCGGGCACGACCCGCAAGTGACAGCGGCTGACGCGGGGCAGGCTGGCACCGCGGGACAAGGAGGAGCTGCTGGGCACCTGCTGAGGTATGAAAGCAGGCCGTTGGCAGCTAAATCTTGGAGACGCTGCTGCCACATCGGCCCTCAAGACTTGAGCGAAATAGTTACAGACAGGCAAGCTGACAGAGGCGGGCCTCAACGAAGCGAGAGATATAACAATCAAAAATTAAAAATAAACATAGGTACGTCGTCCAAGGCGCCTCGGAAGGCGCCTCGGAAAGCGCAGAATACTCCTCCAAGGGGCGGAATCATGTTCCCGGACCGCCTTCTGGGAACATGATGGGGACGACCTTCTGGGGACCTCCAGTGAGCCTCTTGGGGGCCATTCGGAGGCCTGTTGGGCTCTCCTGGAGGCGTCTTGGGGCGCGCTTCGCGCGCGTTTATAGCTAGGAGGCGAGCTTGAGTCAACGAAAGTCGCAGGGAAGGGGGCAGGGGGAAGAAGGCCAGAGAGCGCTGAAGAATACAAATACTGGAACCCTCTTGTGATTTTGTGGGGGGCCTCGTCCGGCCGCTCGCTGGGAGTTTGACGTAGCTTCTCGGGAGCCTCTGAACCTGTCGGGGGCCTCCTGGAAGCAGGTTCGAAGCATTTTGGGGGCCGATTTGGGGCTTCTCGGGGCCTCCTTTGGGCCTCTTGGGGGTCTCCTGGGGCCTCTTGAGGGGCCTCCTTGGGGCCTCCTGGCGGCCTCTTGGGGCGGAAGGCTCGAGCTTGCGGTTCGTGGTCCCCCTCTGGGCCCCCTCTTGGGCCCGTCTTGGGGCCCTCTTGGGCCATCTTGGGCGCCTCTTGGGCCGTCTTGGGGCCCTCTTGGGCTGTCCTGGGGCCCTCTTGGAAGCTTCTTGGGCCGTCTTGGGGCGGTCTTGGAGGCCTCTTGGGCCGTCTTGGACGCGGTGAAAGCCCAAGATGCGAACATGCGAAAAATATACGTTTTCCCATAGGAATGGCACGATTTTTGTTTCTTGGACCTCTCTTGGGGTGCCTCTCGGAACGTCTTGGGCTGATTTTGGAAGCCTTTTGGCGCCTCTGGGCGGCGTTTTGGCGCCTCCTGGGATATGTTGGGCCGGAAGCTCGGAATTCGAGAGTGGCTTTCTCCTTCTGGGACCCCTCTCGAAGTCGTCTTGGGGTTCTCTTGGGCCGTCTTGGGGCCGTCCTGAGCCACTCGTGCGCAGCCTTGGAGCGCTCCCGGAGGCCTCGTCTTGGAGGCCTCTTGGGCCGTCTTGGACGCGGTGAAAGCCCAAGATGCGAACATGCGAAAAATATACGTTTTCCCATAGGAATGGCACGATTTTTGTTTCTTGGACCTCTCTTGGGGTGCCTCTCGGAACGTCTTGGGGTGCTTTTGGGAGCCTTTTGGCGCCTCTTGGCGGCATTTTGGCGCCTCCTGGAGCCTCTTGGGCCGGAAGCTCGGAATTCGAGGTTGGCTTTCTCCGTCTGGGACCCCTCTCGAACTCGTCTTGGGGTTCTCTTGGGCCGTCTTGGGGCCGTCCTGGGCCACTCGTGCGCAGCCTTGGAGCGCTCCCGGAGGCCTCGTAGACCGTCTTGGGCGCCTCTTGGGCCGTCTTGGACGCGGTGAAAGCCCAAGAGGCGAACATGCGAAAAATATACGTTTTCCCATAGGAATGGCACGATTTTTGCTTCTTGGGCCTCTCTTGGGCTGCCTCTCGGAGCGTCTTGGAGGCTTCTGGGACCTTCTTGGTGTCATGACAGGCGTCTTGGAAGGCATCTGGAGCCATCGGAGCGCGTTCCGAAGCCGCCTGCGAACGATCTTGGACGGCGTCCGGCGGTCCGACGAGCCTCCGGGCCCCCCGGGGCCCGTCTTGGGGCCCTCTTGGGCCATCTTGGGCGCCTCTTGGGCCGTCTTGGGGCCCTCTTGGGCTGTCCTGGGGCCCTCTTGGAAGCTTCTTGGGCCGTCTTGGGGCGGTCTTGGGCGCCTCTTGGGCCGTCCTGTAACGTCGGAAAGCCCAAAAGACAACTTTGTTGAAAATGTACGTTTTACGAAGGGAATGGGCCAATTTTTGCGTCTAGGGGCCCTCTTGGGACGCATGTTGGAGGCTTCTTGGTGCCTCTTGGGGGCGTCCTTGGACGTCTGGAGGCCATCTTCAGCATCTCGGAGCCCTCTTGGAGGCCTCTTGGAAGTTTCTTGGGCCGTCTTGGGCGCTCCTGGGGCCGTCTTGTCTGACCGGGGAGGCCTCTGGCAAGCCCCGACGAGCCTCCGGGCCCCCCGGAGCCCACATTTGTGGTCGGGGTCCCGGCCCCGGGCCCCCGGACCCGGTGCGCCGTTATATGTATACACACGCACACTCATTACTCATGCTCTCCCAGGGCACGCCCTGGGCCCGAACTCGAAGCGATTCCAGCCGTGGCCGCGAGCTCCCCAGCTCGCGGAGGCAAAGACGGGGCCAGCACTCTCAGGACCCATCTTCCTCCTTGCCACTCCCACTTGCCTTCGCTCCCCATGCGAGCTGCAGCCTGTGTCAACACCAGTGGTCGAAGCCTCCCGCTCCCCCTCCCCCTCCTCCTGCCCGTCCTCCTCCTCCTCCTCCTCCGCCTCCTCCTCCTCCTCCTCCTCCTCCTCCTCCTCCTCCTCCCTCCTCTCCTCCTCCTCCTCCTCCTCTCTCCTCCTCCTCCTCCTCCTCCTCCTCCTCCTCCTCCTCCTCGCTCCTCCTCTTCCTCCTCCTCCTCCATCCATCTCCCTTATAAACAATTCATCCCTGTCAAACCCCGAGACGTGTCAGCAGGGCGGGCCGGGCGTTCGCCTGAAACTTCCTCACTATTGATGATCATGAAGCTGAGAATGCGGAACCGTTTCACGGATTGAGGGCGGGCCGTTTTCAAAATGTGGCTCTCTCGCCTTAGCGCCACACACGATATTCGTCTTGACAGTTCGCAACAGCTTCACAGATGGAGGGCGGGCCGTTTTCAAAATGTGGTTCTCGCCTTAGCGCCGCGCACATCCGTCTCGGAAGCCAACAAGAGCGTCACGGGTGGAGGGCGGTTCCTTTTCAACACGTGGCTCTCGCCCGAGCGCTGCGCACATCCGTCGCAAGAGTGCACAGCAGCTTCGAGGGTTGTTATGGTTGACGTCCTAGAAATGGTGTTTTGGCTCGGTGCAGGACTGTCAGGGCGCAACAGTCACGTTGACTCGCGGTGTTGAAGCCCCAAGAACTCTGTTCTAGCACGACTCAGGACCGTCTGGACGAAACAGTAGCGTTGATTCGCTGCTTTGAAGTCCCAGGAGTGATGTTGTGGCACGGTTAAGGATTTGCAAACGATTGTCTTCCAACGGGGCACTTCCCTAAAGAGGGAAATTGGAGGGACGATGTATTGCAACATCGTTGGTGAAATTTGGATTTGCACTGGTCCTCCTCCTGCTCCTTCTCCTCCTCAACCCCTTGTCTTTATGAATAATAACTCCTCTCTGTCGCACCCCGAGACGTGTCGGCAGGGCGTGCCGGGCGTTTCGCCTGAGACTTCCTCGGGCCGCTTTCAAAAGGTGGCTCTCGCCTGAGCGCCGCGCGCACTCGTCGTAAGCCATTGCATGATCTTCACGGATGGAAGGCGTGGGTAAATCTCCTCCTCCTCCTTTGAAAAATGAGGAGGAGGAGGGGGAGGGGGAGGAGGAGGAGGAGGAGGGGGAGGAGGAGGAGGAGGAGGAGGAGGAGGAGGAGGAGGAGGAGGAGGATGCTCCTTTTGAAAAATGTCGATCTCACCCGAACGCCACGCAGATTCGCCGTAAATCGTGCAAGAGGTCCTCGGAAGGAGGGCGGTACCTTTTCGACACTTGAAGGGGCCCTGGAACACACAAATAAATGCACACAAATAAAAATATTCCCCATATTTTCCCATATTTTCTGGGTTTTTGTCTTCCCCACCACTTCCCATATTTTCGCATATTTTCCTGGGGATCGAAGATTAATTGTGTCTGTGTGTTTTTTCCCCTCCAGAACATTGTGGCTCTTGCCTTAGCGCCGCGCGAATTCGTGTCAAGGGTTGACAGCAGTTTAAACTATTCTATGGTTGACGTCCCAGAAATGGTTTTCTTTTTCCGGATGCAGGACTGTCGGGGCGCAACAGTCATGTCAATTCGCGGTGTTGGGTTCCCAGGAATGGCGATCTGGTGCGACTCGGGGTCGTCAGGACGCAACAGGAAGGTTGATTCGCTGCGTGCGAGTCCCAGGAATAGTGCTCTGACGCGGTTCAGGATTTTCAGTCGGTTGTCTTCCAACGGGGCATTTCCTTCAGTGATAACGAATCCTTGCAGGGCCCTGTGAAGAGGGAACTTGGAGGGAGGGTTTATTGCAACATCGTTGATGCGACTTGGGTTTACACTGGTCCTTCTCCTCCTCCTCCTCCTCCTCCTCCTCCTCCTCCTCCTCCTCCTCCTCCTCCACATCCTCCTCAGCGCGTCCAGACGAGAATTTCGAGGCGGATCCAGCCGTGGCGTCGAAGCTCCCCCCCGGCCCCCCCATGGAGGCCCCAAAAAGAAGAAAGCTCATGAATCCTCCCGCCATCATTCGCCGCCGCCGCCGCCGCCGCCGTCCTCGTCCTCCTCGCCCCCGCCCTCTCCCGTCGGGGCCGCGCGCGAGTGCAGGCGGCCGCGCGACCCTGGCACATGAGATTCTGCCTAGCCCAGTGTGCAGGGAGGCTTCCGGGGGCCAGCGCGAGACAACTTCAGCAGACAGACGCGAACTCCAACTTCGAAAGCTGGGGGCACCAATACAAGTACCGATACCCATGCTCCCCTGGACCTCTCCCAGGGGTGCCTTCTGGACGGGAGGTCGAGGCGAACCTGGCCGCACGACGAGGGAACGGCAGCGGCGTCGGCCCCTTTTCCTCTTCTGCGAGTTGGGGCGGGGACGGCGGCGACAACTAAAACAGGGCTAGGATCGGGATAAATCGCTCCAGAGCGTTCCGGAGCGCTCTCAGAGCGTTCCGGAACGCTCTGGAGCGGCCGCGGCGCCCAATACATCTTCCAAACCCGCCGATTCTCAGAGATTTCGAGTTATCCCGATCCGATTTTGTCCCGATCTTCGCGTCGTTTTAACAACGGCGGCGAGGACGGGGATGACGGCGACGATGCGACGGCGTCGGCGCCGTCGACGGCGATGCCCGAAGGCCGGGCAGCGCGGCGGAGGGCTCGGCAGCTGAGCAGCTCGGTTGCCACCCCTTCGCACTGGGGGCCATCCGCAGCACAGCGTTTGCCTCCGCTTGCGGGCAGTACTTATATCCATATCCAGAGCGTCGTGGACTTTTTGGGAAGAGGTGCCGCAACGCCGAGGCGCACCGGATATGGATACAATCAAGCCTTTTGGGGCCAGATTCTTATCCATATCCAGTGCGTCTACGGTTTCTGGGGAAGAGAGCCCAAGAATCGAAGACGCACTGGATGTGGATATAACTATTGCCCGCACCTCTGGCCACCGGCTCTCGCAGCACACACCTTGTCGTACAGTCGACCCGTATCAGAAGGATGCGCGATAAGGTTATGTTGCATCCTCGGGGGACCTTTTCTGTCCCGTCGCGGCCCTGCCCGCGTCAAATGCGTGTCGAATCCATGTCGGACGCGTCGGATCCAGGTCGAATCCGTGTCGAATCCGCGTCGAATCCATGCCAAATCCGCGTCGAGTCCGCATCGAGCCCGCGTCGGGCCCCCAAAAAGGCACCAATTTTGGGGACAGGCGAGGTTCCCTGAAGATGCAACAGAAGACAAGGCTGCAAAGGCCTGGGGCGGCCAACGAAAGTGGCCAAGGATGGACCGATAAGGCAAGGATGCCATGGTGCCCTTGGGAAGGTTGCCCATCCTTATCATGCGGGCCAACTGTATTCTCAGGAGGTAAGTGGTCCTAAGTGTCCGAGAACGCACAAGAATCCCCCTCGGCTCGCGAGCAGCCCTTCCGCTCATGCGAGCCACGCTTCCTTAGCGCATGGATGCCCTGGGACACATGCAGAATCTACAAATCCACGATCCTGAGGCCACGATGCTTGGGAAAAGAGCAGTGGGTATGTGCTCCTGAGGACACGATCCTTTACCAAAACACCGTAGATCCACACTCCGAGCGAGGCCACGATCCCGTGTCGAGACAAATTGTCCGTGCTACCGAAGCCGCGATCGCTGACACAAATGGTCCGCATTCCCGAGGCCTCACACCTCAGCAAAGTACCCTCATAGCAGCACAAGTGAAGAGGCGGGTCGAGGGGTCGGTGATCGGCGGGCGAAAACGTACCTTCCTGCGTATCCCTGGGGGGTCCAGGACCTTCGCCGCTCGAGACCAGGAGGTGAGACCACCACAGCCATGTGCACCGTAGAATGGCTTCTGCGAGGGGTCGTGGCCGTCCGGACCAAACACGTGGCCGGCACCGAGGCGAGACCTCCTCCTCCTCCTCCTCCTCCTCCTCCTCCTCCTCCTGGAAGGGGATTCCTGAATGAATCGAGAAGTCTCAGGCATAAAACGGCCGTCAGGAACGGCCGTTCTGGGGCTCCCCGTCCCTTCGGTGGGTCTTGTATGTGGTTTTCGTTCCCTCCGCTCGAACCCTCTCGCGGAACTATGAGATGAGGGAGCTATAAGCTCGCGCTCGCAATGGGTAACAAAAAAGGTGTGTCCACGCTCCCGGGGCCACGGTCCCTCGTAGAGAATTTGGGCGCGCGCGAGCGGGGACACGATCCCGCGACAAAAGAAATATGGGTCCCCGCCACTGAGGCCGCGATCCTTCGGACAAAAGAATAAATCCGTGGTCCAGGGGCCAAGATCCCTCGCACTAAAGACTCTGAAACCATGATGACTCGTAAAGAACAACGGATGATCAGCGCACCCGAGGCCACGATCCCTTGCAATAGACTATGGATCTGCGCTCCGAACCCACCAGCCGCCCAGCCAGCCTGCCAGTCTGCCAACCAGCCCTTGAGACAACCAACTAGCCAGCCAACTTGTCAACCGCCCATCAGCCAACCAATTCTATCGACCTGGCCGTGCAAGCAATCAAACGGGGGTCGGCAGCAGAGGGCCAATCCCACCCGATATCCACTCGGCCCGTCGCCGTGCAAACCAAATCTAAAATTGGCCGCTCGCCTGCGATGGCAGCGGAAACTCGGCGGGCAGACCCGCCGGAAGACCTGGCCTCCGACTGAATGGCGAACAAATCTCGGGCGAAACGCCCAGCCCGCCTTGTCGACCGGCCTCGTGCAACAGGGAGGACTGATGTATAAGGGGTGGGAATAGGGCAGGAGGAGGAGGAGCAGCAGCAGGAGGAGGAAAAGGAAAGGGAATAGAGGAGGAGAAGGAAAAGGAATGGAGGAGGAGGAGGAGGAGGAAAAGGAGAAGGAAGACAAATAGGAGGAGGAGGAGGAGGAGGAGGAGGAGGAGGAGGAGGAGGAGGAGGAGGAGGAGGAGGAGGAGGGGGAGGGAGGAGGAGGAGGAGGAGGAGGAGGAGGGGGAGTTCTTCCTGGCTTCCCTCCTCGTGGCCCCTCGTCCGCCCACGTCCCTTCGCCCGTCATCGTCCCTCATCGTCCCTTCTCGACCTCCTCGTCCCTCCTCGTCCCTCCGCGACCCTCCTCGACCCTCCTGGTCCCTCCTCGTCCCTCCGCGACCCTCCTCGGCCCACCTCGTCCCTCCTTGTCCCTCCTCCTCCTCCTCCTTTTCCTCCTTTCCCTTCTTCTCCCTTTCCTCCTCCCCATGCCCGGTGCTCCCGTCTGTAGTACAACTGGAGGCCGATGCTCCAGATAGTCGCCCACATGGACTCGCTCTGTCCAGAGCCCCGGCGCACCCCCGCGTATACGTCGAGAACGATGGCCAGCACCTGCAGGGTGCAGAGGCCTCCTCCTCGTCCTCGTCCTCCTCCGTTTCCTCTTCCTTCCTCTCTTCTCCCTCCCCCTCCCGCTTCCGCCCTCCACCTTCTCCTTTTCATCTTTCACCTTCTCCTCCTGCTCATCCTCCTGCTGCTCCTGCTCCTGCTCCTGCTCCTGCTCCTGTTCCTCCTCCTCCTCCTGCTCCTCCTCCTCCTCCTCCTCCTCCTCCTCCTCCCCCTCATGGCGAACCTCCTGCTTGTTCTCCTCTTCCTACATCGCTCTCCCTTGTAACTAACTCTTCCCTGTCGCACAGCCAGAAAGGTCGGTATGGCGGGCCAGGCGTTTCGCCTGAGACTTCTAAACACTAATGCCCCTGACTATTGTAATTTGCAACAGCTTCAAGGACGGAGGACGGGTCGTCTTCCGAATGTGGCATCTCGCCTTAGCGCCGCGCACATTCGTCTTCAAAGTGTGTAGCAGCTTCAGGGATGAAGGGCGGGTCGCTTTCAACGTGTGGCTCTCGCCTCAGCGCTGCGCACACGTGTCGCGACAGGCTCCTCCGGATCCTCCCTCCCAGAGTCCTTCAACACACCGGCTTACAGTCGGGGTGTTGACCTAAGGAACCCTAAATAAGGAACGAGGCCCCTTTTTTCCATGAATTAAACTTCGATTTCCCATCGACAACATAAGGAAAACCTGAGGCAAGCTGTGAAACAATTAAGGAACACGGAGCCCCTCCCCAACGAGAAGGGTTCCTTCTTAAGCGCCCCGACTGTACGGCTCTGCGTCGTCAAGGCTTGCCAGGCAAAAGCAGAGGGGGACGTCATGGAGGCGGGGCGGCGGCCCGGTGCCCAAGGTTACGCATCGCCGGATCGAGCGTGCGAAACACTCGCAACGATAGCACGGTCTCTCGGCTCATTACGGTCAAGCGGGGGAGGAGGAGGAGGAGGAGGAGGAGGAGGAGGAGGAGGAGGAGAAGGAGGAAGAGGAAGAGGAGGAACCCTCCACCAAACTTCACTCCCTACAGGCTCCCCTTCTCGTCGAGACCTCCCTCCCCACGCTTCACCCAGCTAACCTCCTCATTCCCCTTATGTGGCGGCGGAGGGGCGGAGAGGTATGATATGGCGTTGGGCGTGAGACAGAGGAGATCATCGTTGCCCACCGCGGCGAGGACCCTGGTGGCTCCGATCCAGCCACACCAGCCAGACAGCCACCTCTTGACTAAACTAGCTTGTCTCGCGCATGACCCACATTGAACTAGCCTCGCCTACAATAAACTCGTCCCCTCTTTCCAACCTCCCTCCCTCTCCGTTTTGCCTCCACATTTACGCATGTGGCCCGCAGCAACTACCCAGCACATCTTCATGTTCTATGTTGCCTCTTAGGCCTTGCACCAGCTCTGAACCGCCTTCGCGAACTGCTATGCGCCGCCGCCGCCGCCGCAATAGCTCTCCCCCTTCTCCCTCTCAGGTTGCGAGTATTGCCTTACTTCTGTTTCTTCGCCCTCTCCTCACGCTGCTGTCACTACCTTTTACATGGTATCATCTCCCCAGGCGGCGACCCCTGGAGCTAACGCTCCAGGGGTCGCCTGGCTCGTAGTTTGATCACCCCCCCAGGGCCGACCAGCCATGGGGGGGAAGGGCAACGTCGGACAGACCTTCTTGCCTACAGGGTCACAGGATAGGAGGAGGAGGAGGAG
>CAUYUJ010016580.1:97500-271830 GCA_963575745.1 Prorocentrum cordatum | reverse complement strand
CCTGTGATTACCAGCCCTGCAGCCCCCTTACAGCCCGAGTTAAGTGCAGAAAACCGATAGCACCTCTGAAGATGACTCGAACAATACGAATAGTTTTGCGGACCTAGCTCGGGCAGCAGACGCGTTCAGAGCTCTGAATGCGACAGGCGGACGCGACTGATGTCTCCGAATCGATTCCAGTGATTACCAGCCCTGCAGCCCCCTTACAGCTCGAGTTGAGTGCAGAAAACGGACAGCATCTCTCAAGATGAATCGAAGAATACAAATAGTTTTGCGGACCTAGCTCGGGTAGCACACCGAGTTCTGAGCTCTGGATTTGGCAGGCGGACGCGCCTGATGTCTCCGAATTGATTCCTGTGAGTACGATCCCTGTGCCCCCCCCCCCCCACCCCACAGACCGAGTTAAGTGCAGAAAACTGACAGCACCTCTCGAGATGACTCGAACAATACGAATAGTTTCGCGAACCTAGCTCAGGCAGCAGACGGAGTTCGGACCTCTAGATGGAACAAACGAACGCGCCTGATGATTCGCAATCGATTTCTGTGAAAATGAGCTCCGTAGCTGCCCTACAGCTCGAGTTAAGTAGAAAATACCGACAACGCGTATCAAGATGACTCAAAACAGCCGATCCCGCCGCGACGTTTTTTTGCAGAAATATTTACCCGATCGAGCTGAGATTAAGACGGCGACCGGGAAAAAGATCGAATATGGTCAGGAAAAATACTAGAGCTCAAACGAATTGTGGAATTTCGAGAACAAAATTTTCAACCGACCAAAAGTCACCAAAAGGTCCGTCGAGATTTTTCTTGCCAACTAGCTCTCCAGCGCGCCGGAATTACTCTTAAGCTTCCAGCGACTAGCTAAGGGAAGCTCTACGAGTTACTGGGCGCCGGCGGTAAGCCGTCAACCTTTCTCACCGCCGGGGGACTCGTAGAGCTTCCTGACAATATATAATGTGGAAAAATGCAGAGAACGAATAGTTTTTCAGCACAAGCGATTTCATACCTCTCGATGCAACAGCCGAACGCCCCCGATGCTTCTGGATTGTCTTCTTTACGAGCTCTGCAGCTCTCCTACAGCCCGAGTTACGTGCGTAAATCGACAGCACCTCTCAAGATGACTCTAACAAAACGAATAGTTTGGCAACCCAGCTCGAGTATCAAACCGAGTTCAGACCTCTGAATACGACAGGCGGACGCGTCTGATGTCTGTGAATCGACTCCTGTGATTCTCAGCCCTGCAGCCCTTCTACAGCCCGAGTTGAGTGCAGAAAACCGACAGCACCTATCAGGATGACTCGAACAATACAATAGTTTCGCGACCTAGTTCGGGCAGCAGACCGAGTTCCGAGCTCTGGATTCGACAGACGGACGCGCCTGATGTCTTCAAAGACGCGCCTGATGTCTCGAATCGGTTTCTCTGACCAGCAGCACTGTAGCCCCCCCCCCCAGCACGATTTAAGTACAGAACCGAGAGCACTTCTCAAGATGACTCGAACAATACCAATAGGTTCACGAACCTAGCTCGGGGAGCAGGCCGAGTTCAGGACTGATGATCTGAATCGGTTCTGTAAGTATTAAGCTCCTGTAGCTGTCCTATAGCTCGAGTTTAAGTACAGAAACATGATGGTCTGGAGATTGTCTGTCAGATGACCGAATATACGAATTGATTTGCGGGACCTAGGCTCGGTAGCAGACGAGTTTTTCAGAACCCTTTTCGTATTTTTTTTTTCTTTCTTCTTTTTCTTTTTTCTATTTTTTTTTTTTTTCTGGGTTTAACAGGCGAACGCGCCTGATCATTCTGAATCGATTAGTTGTGCTAATCAGCTCTGTTGCTGTCCTAAAGCTCGAGTTATGTTCAGAAAACCGTCATCGCGTGTTAAGATGACTTGAAACGGCCGATCCCGCCTGCCTGCTTTTTGGCAGTAAAAGTTACCCGATCGAGCTGAGATCAAGATGGCGAGCGGGCATAAGATCAAATATCACGGAGAAAAATACTAGAGCTCGAACGAATTGTTGAATTTCGAGAACAAAATTTCCAACCGACCAAAAGTCACCTAAAGGTCCGTCGAGATTTTTCTTGCCAACTAGCTCTCCAGCGCCCCGGAACTAGCGCCGGCGGTGAACCGTCAACCTGGTCACCGCCGGGAACCAAGTAGAGCTCTTCACACTGGCAAGAATGCTCAGAATCGGAGTAGAATCAAAAAATAAAAAAAATCGAAAATCTTTATTTTCGATGTTTTCGATGTTCATATTTGCTCAGTTCCTGGAAGTCAACTCATAAGAAAATGCATCGGCAGAGCTCAGCTGCTGTCGGAGAGCAGTTTATATGCCGATACGACGCGCAAAAAATATGATTTCTCAAAATAAATGGTCAAATATCTTTGAAATTTTTACAAAACCGACCAAAAGTCACCAATTTGTCCTTTCTTGTCCGGTCGACCAACTGGCGCCGGCGGTGAACCGTCAACCTGGTCACCGCCGGGAACCTCGTAGAGCGTGAGAGTGCTCAGAGTCGAAAGAGAGAGCCTCTGGAAGCATTTCTCGAAAAAGAGAAGATTGTTTTTTTTCGTGTCGACATGAAGATGGTTCCTCCAAGTGTTTTTTGTTTTTTTTTTTTTTTATTTTTTTTTTTTCTTTTCTTTTTTTGTGTGTTTTGATAGTAAAAGTGCGCCTACAGAGCTCATATTAAGACGGAGGCCCTCATAGTCGTTTACAGGTGCGAAACATCTGCTTTCTCAAAATGAATGGTCAAATATCTTTCAAATATTCGCAAAAGCACCCAAAAGTTGTCACTTTGTCCTTTCTGGCCGGGTCGACCAACTGGGCGCCGGCGGTAAACCGTCAACCTTTCTTACCGCCGGGGGACTCGTAGAGCTTCCTGACAATATATAATGTCGAAAAAAATTGCAGAGAACAAATAGTTTTTCAGCCCAAGCGATTTCAGACCTCTCGATGCAACAGCCGAACGCCCCCCGATGCTTCTGGATTGTCTTCTGTACGAGCTCTGTAGCTCTCCTACAGCCCGAGTTACGTGCGTCAATCGACAGCACCTCTCAAGATGACTCGAACAAAACGAATAGTTTGGCAAACCCAGCTCGAGTATCAGACCGAGTTCAGACCTCTGAATGCGACAGGCGGACGCGTCTGATGTCTCCGAATCGATTCCTCTGATTACCAGCCCTGCAGCCCCCCTACAGCCCGAGTTAAGTGCAGAAAGCCGACAGCATCTTTCAGGATGACTCGAACAATACGGACAGCTTCGCGGACCGAGCTCGGGCAGCAGACCGAATCCGAGCTCTGGATTCCACAGGCGGACGCGCCTGATGTCTCCAAATCGATCGCTGTTGTCATCACCAGCACTGTAGCCCCCCTACAGCCCGAGTTAAGTGCAGAAAACCGACAGCACCTCTCAAGATGACTCGAACAATATAAATTGTTTCGCGATTCTGGATCCGGCAGCAGACCGAGTTCAGAGCTCTGGATTCAACAGACAAACGCGACTGATGATTCTGAATCGGTTTCTGTAAGTATCAGCTCTGTAGCTGTCCTATAGCTCGAGTTAAGTACAGAAAACCGAGAGCGCCTGTCAAGATGATTCGAATAATACGAATAGGTTTGCGGACCTAGCTCGGCTAGCAGACCGAGTTCAGACCTCTGGTTGCAACAGCCGAACGCGCCTGATCATTCTGAATCGATAAGGTGTGCTTACCAGCTCTGTAGCTGTCCTATATCTCGAGTTAAGTTCAATATACCGACAGCGCATATCAAGATGACTCGAAACGGCCGATCCCGCCGCAGTGCTTTTTGGCAGTAAAAGATACCCGATCGAGCTGAGATCAAGATGGCGAGCGGGAATAAGATCGAATATCACGGGAAAAAATACTAGAGCTCTAACGAATGGTTGAATTTCGAGAACAAAATTTTCAACCGACCAAAAGTCACCAAAAGGTCCGTCGAGACTGGGCGCCGGCGGTAAACCGTCAACCTTTCTTACCGCCGGGGGACTCGTAGAGCTTCCTTGCAGAGAACGAATAGTTTTTCAGCCCAAGCGATTTCAGACCTCTGAATGCAACAGCCGAACGCCCCCCGATGCTTCTGGATTGTCTTCTGTACGAGCTCTGTAGCTCCTACAGCCCGAGTTACGTGCGTCAATCGACAGCACCTCTCAAGATGACTCGAACAAAACGAATAGTTTGGCAAACCCAGCTCGAGTAACAGGCCGAGTTGAGACCTCTGAATGCGACATGCGGACGCGTCTGACGTCTCCGAATCGATTCCTGTGATTACCAGCCCTGCAGCCCCCCTATAGCCCGATCTAAGTGCAAAAGCCGGCAGCATCTTTCAGCATGACTCGAACAATACGAACAGTTTTGCGGACCTAGTTCGGGCAGCAGACCGAGTTCCGAGCTCTGGATTCCACAGGCGGACGCGCCTGATGTCTTCAAATCGATTGCTGTCATCACCAGCACTCTAGCCCCCCCACAGCCCGAGTTAAGTGCAGAAAACCGACAGCACCTCTCAAGATGACTCGAACATAAATTGTTTCGCGATTCTGGATCCGGCAGCAGACCGAGTTTCAGAGCACTGAATTCAACAGACAAACGCGAATAATGCTTCTGAATCGATTTCTGTACGCATCAGCTCTGTAGCTGTCCTTTAGCTCGAGTTAAGTACAGAAAACCGAGAGCGCCTGCCAAGATGACTCGAATATTACGAATAGGTTTGCGGACCTAGCTCGGCTAGCAGACCGAGTTCAGACCTCTGGACGCAACAGACGAACGCGCCTGGTCATTCTGAATCGATAAGGTGTGCTTACCAGCTCTGTAGCTGTCCTATATCTCGAGTTAACTCCAATATACCGACAGCGCGTATCAAGATGACTCGAAACGGCCGATCCCGCCGCAGTGCTTTTTGGCAGTAAAAGGTACCCGATCGAGCTGAGGTCAAGATGGCGAGCGGGAATAAGATCGAATATCACGGGAAAAATAATAGAGCTCTAACGAATGGTTGAATTTCGAGAACAAAATTTTCAACCGACCAAAAGTCACCACAAGGTCCGTCGAGATTTTTCTTGCCAACTAGCTCTCCAGCGCCCAGGAATTACTCTTAAGCTTCCAGCAACAACTTGCTAAGGGAAGCTCTACGAGTTATTTTTCTTGCCAACTAGCTCTCCAGCACCCCGGAATTACTCTTAAGCTTCCAGCAACAACTTCCTAAGGGAAGCTCTACGAGTTACTGGGCACCGGCGGTAAACCGTCAACCTTTCTTACCGCCGGGGGACTCGTAGAGCTTCCTGACCATACATAATGTCGAAAAAATTGCAGAGAACGAATAGTTTTTCAGCCTAAGCGATTTCAGACCTCTCGATGCAACAGCCGAACGCCCCTCATGCTTCTGGATCCTTTCCTGTGCGCACGAGCTCCGTAGCTCTCCTACAGCCCGAGCTACGTGCGGAAATCGACAGCACCTCTCAAGATCACTCGAACAATACAAATAGTTTCGCGAATCTAGCTAGAGTATCAGACCGAGTTCAGACCTCTGAATGCAACAGACGGACGCGCCTGATGTCTCCGAATCGATTCCTGTGATTACCAGCCCTGCAGGCCCCTTACAGCCCGAGTTAAGTGCAGAAAACCGAGAGCACCTCTGAAGACGACTCGAACAATACGAAAGTTTCGCAGACCTAGCTCAGGCAGCAGACCGAGTTCAGAGCTCTGAATGCGACAGGCGGACGCGACTGATGTCTCCGAATCGATTCCAGTGACTACCAGCCCTGCAGCCCCCTTACAGCTCGAGTTAAGTGCAGAAAACTGACAGCACCTGTCAAGATGACTCGAAAAATACGAATAGCTTCGCGAACCTAGCTCGGTCAGCAGACCGAGTTCAGACCTCTGGATGGAACAGACGAACGCGCCTGATCATTTCCAATCGATTTCTGTGAGAATGAGCTCTGTAGCTGCCCTACAGCTCGAGTTAAGTACAAAATACCGACAACGCGTATCAAGATGACTCGAAACAGCCGATCCCGCCGCGACGATTTTTTGCAGAAATATTTACCCGATCGAGCTGAGATTAAGACGGCGAGCGGGAATAAGATCGAATATGGTCAGAAAAAATACTAGAGCTCAAACGAATGGTTGAATTTCGAGAACAAAATTTTCAACCGACCAAACTGGGCGCCGGCGGTAAACCGTCAACCTTTCTTACCGCCTGGAAACTCGTTGAGCTTCCTGACAATATATAATGTCGAAAAAAATTGCAGAGAACAAATAGTTTCCAGCCCAAGCGATTTCAGACCTCTCGATGCAAGCCGAACGCCCCCGATGCTTCTAGTGTCTTCTTTACGAGCTCTGTAGCTCTCCTACAGCCCGAGTTACGTGCGTAAATCGACAGCACCTCTCAAGATGACTCTAACAAAACGAATAGTTTGACAACCAAGCTCGAGTATCAAACGTTCAGACCTCTGAATGCGACAGGCGGACGCGTCTCATGTCTGCGAATCGACTCCTGTGACTGCCAGCCCTGCAGCCCCCGTACAGCCCGGGTTAAGTGCAGAAAACCGACAGCACCTTCAGGATGACTCGAACAGTGCAACAGCTTCGCGGACTAGATCGGGCAGCAGACCGAGTTCCGACTTCTGCATTCGACAGGCGGGCGCGCCTGATGTCTTCAAATCGATTTCTGTGACCATCAGCACTGTAGCCCGCCCCCAGCCCGAGTTGAGTGCAGAAAACCAAGAGCGCTTCTCAAGATGACTCGAACAATACAAATAGTTTCGAGATTCTAGATCGAGCAGCAGACCGAGTCCAGAGCTCTGGATCCAACAGACAAATAAGACTGATGATTCTGAATCGTTTTCTGCAAGTATCACCTCTCTAACTGTCCTATAGCTCGAGTTAAGTACAGAAAACCGAGAGCGTATGTCAAGATGGCACAAATAATACGAATAGGTTTGCGGACCTAGCTCGGCTAGCAGACCGAGTTCAGACCTCTGGTTGCAACATGCGAACGCGCCTAATCATTCCGAATCGATTAGCTGTGCTTACCAGCTCTGTAGCTGTCCTAAAGCTCAAGTTATCGTCAGAAAACCGTCATCCCGTGTCAAGATGACCCGAAACGGCCGATCCCGCCTGCCTGCTTTTTGGCCGTAAAAGGTACCCGATCGAGCTGAGATTAAGATGGCGAGCGGGAATAAGATCGAATATCATGGGCAAAAATATTAGAGCTCAAACGACTTGTTGAATTTCGAGAACGAAATTTTCAACCGACCAAAAGTCACCAAAAGGTCCGTCGAGATTTTCCTTGCCAACTAGCTCTCCAGCGCCCCAGAATTACTCTCAGCTTCCAGCAATAACTTGCTAAGGGAAGCTCTACAAGTTAAGTCAGCAAAAGGTCCGTGGAGATTTTTCTTGCCAACTAGCTCTCCAGCGTGCTGGAATTACTCTTAAGCTTCCAGCAACTAGCTAAGGGAAGCTCTACGAGATACTAGCTCCACCCCGCGCTGGAATTCCTCTAGCTCATCGACGCCGAAGAGCTCTACAAGGTACTAGCTCCACCCCGCGCCGGAATTCCTTTAGCTCATCGATGCCGAAGAGCTCTACGAGGTACTGGCGCCAGCGGTGAACCGTCAACCTGGTCACCGCCGGGAACCTCGTAGAGCTTCGTTCACGCGTGAGAGAGCTCAGAGTCGAAAGAGAGAGCTTCTGGAGGCATTTCTCCAAACATTGAACATTGATTTTTTCATGTCGAGATGAAGTTGATTATTCCAAGTGTTTTGATAATAAATGTGCGCCTATAGAGCTCATATTAAGACGGTGAAGCCCTCATATTCGTTTACAGGTGCGAAAAATTTACTTTCTAAAATAAATCGTCAAATATCTTTCAAATATTCGAAAAACCACCCAAAAAGTTATCACTTTGTCCTTTCTGGCCGGGTCGACCAACTAGCTCCACCCCGCGCCAGAATTCCTCTAGCTCATCGATGCCGAAGAGCTCTACGAGGCATTACTCTTAAGCTTCCAGCAATAACTTGCTAAGGGAAGCTCTACGAGTTACTTGGCTGCGTCCAAAACCCGGAGAGCAAGGAGGACACACACCCGAAAGCCTTCCTGGCGAGCCCTCGGAAGCTCTCCTGAAGCGCTTCCGGGGCTCTGGGGGGCTCCCCTGGAGCGCTTCTGAAGCGCTGCCAGGAACGCTTCCACGCGTGCCTGCGCGCGTGCAGGCACGCGTAGACGCTTGCCGGAAGCTCTCCCGGACACGCTGCCGGGCCCGGCGAGGCGCTGCGGGGATCGTGGACCGGCGGAGATGGGCTGCTGGGGGGCACCACCACCGTCCGGCTTCTAACTGGCGCCGGCGGTGAACCGTCAACCTGGTCACCGCCGGGAACCTCGTAGAGCTTCTTCCACGCGTAAGAGTGCTCAGAGCCGGAAGAGAGAGCTTCTGGAGGCATTTCTCGAAAAATTGAACATTGAGTTTTTGTCATGTCGAGGTGAAGTTGGTTCCCCCAAGTGTTTTGATAGTAAATGTGTGCCTACAGAGCTCCTATCAAGACGCAGAGACCATCATAGTCGTTTACAGGTGCGAAAAATCTGCTTTCTCAAATTAAATGGTCAAATATCTTTCAAATCTTAGCAAAACCGACCAAAAGTTGTCACATTGTCCTTTCTGGTCGGGTCGGCCAACTAGCTCCACCCCGCGCCCGAATTCCTCTGGCTCATCGATGCCGAAAAGCTCTACGAGGTATCTAAAACCCTCTAGCTCTCAGAGAGCTCTCCGGAATTACTCTTAAGCTTCCAGCAATAACTTGCTATGGGAAGCTCTACGAGTTATTAGCTCCACCCCGCGCCGGAATTCCTCTAGCTCACCGATGCCGAAGAGCTCTACGAGGTAACATTCCTCTTAGCTCATCTTGCGAAGAGCTCCACGAGGTACTCTTAAGCTTCCAGCAATAACTTGCTAAGGGAAGCTATACGAGTTATTACTCTTAAGCTTCCAGCAACAACTTGCTAAGAGAAGCTCTACGAGTTATTGTCTCTTCTAGTCGGGTCGGCCAACTAGCTCCACCCCACGCCGGAATTCCTCTAGCTCATCGATGCCGAAGAGCTCTACGAGGTATCTAAAACCCTCTAGCTCTCAGAGAGCTCTCCGGAATTACTCTTAAGCTTCCAGCAAAAACTTGCTATGGGAAGCTCTACAAGTTATTAGCTCCACCCCGCGCCGGAATTCCTCTAGCTCACCGATGCCGAAGAGCTCTACGAGGGATTAGAAGCCCAACTGTGGTGGGGCCCGCCAGCAGCCCATCTTCGCCGATCCCGGCTTCTCGCAGCGGCTCGCCCGACCCGGCAGCTGGTCCGGGGGCGCTTCCGGCAAGCGTCCACGCGTGCGTGCACGCGTGCAGGCACGCGTGCAGGCACGCGTGGAAGCGTTCCTGGCAGCGTTTCAGTGGCCCTGCAAGGGGGCCTCCAGAGCCCCAGAAGCACTGGCACCGGCGGTGAACCGTCAACCTGGTCACCGCCGGGAACCTCGTAGAGCTCCTTCCACGCGTAAGAGTGCTCAGGGTCGAATGAGGGAGCTTATGGAGGCATTTCTTCAATAATATTTTTATATAAAAAAAATGTAGCCATGAAGTTCGTTGCGCCAAATGTTTTGATAGTAAAAATGCGCCTAAAGAGCTCATATTAAGACGCAGAGCCTCTCACAGTCGTCTACAGGTGCGAAAAATCTGGTTTCCCAAAATGGATTGTCAAATATCTTTCAAATCTTCGAAAAACCCACCCAAAGTTGTCACATCTTCTTTTCTGGCCGGATCGACCAACTAGCTCCGCCCCGCGCCGGAATTCCTCTAGCTCATCGATGACGAAGAGCTCTACGAGGTACTTCAAGAGAGCGTCCGCGGGCTCGCCAGGACAGCTTAACTCGTAGAGCTTCCCTCAGCTAGTTCCTGGAAGTTTAAGAGTAATTCCGGGCGCGGGAGAGCTAGTTGGCAAGAAATATCTCGACGGACCTTTTGCTGACTTTTGGTCGGTTGAAAATTTTGTTCTCGAAATTGAACAATTCGTTTGAGCTCTAGTATTTTTCCTGACCATAATATTCGATCTCATTCCGGCTCGCCGTCTCGAGCTCAGCTCGATCGGGTACCTATTATTGCAAAAAAAAAAAAAACAGACGGGCGGGATTGGCTGTTTCGAGTCATCTTGTTACGCGTTGTCGGTGTTTCGTAATTAACTCGAGATGTAGGGCTGGTACAGAGCTCATACTACCAGAAACCGGTTCAGATGATCGGGGGCGTTCGTCTGTTCTATCCAGAGTTCTGAACTCGGTTTGCTGCCACAGCTAGATCCGCGAAACTAGTTCGAGTCATCTTGAGAGGTGCTGTTCGTTTTCTGTACTCAACTCGCAGGCTACAGTGGTAATTACAGAAAGCTCGTCGGAGACATCAGGCGCGTTCGCCTGTCGCATGCGTAAATCGACTCGAGGCGCGTTCGTCTGTTGCATCCAGAGATGTCAGCTCTGCTACTCGAGCTGGATTCGTACTTTAATTGTATTGTCTACACGCAATAAACTGCTATGAGCGCTCTGGCTGAAAAGTATTCGTTGGACGTAATATATGGTTAGGAAGCTCTAGGAGTCCCCTGGCGGTAAGAAAGGTTGACGGTTTACGGCCGGCGCCCAGTTGCACGACCCGACGAGAACGGAGAAAGTGGTAACTTTTGGCCGGTTTTGTCAAAATTTGACAGATATTCAATGATTTATTTCAAAAATTCAAATTTCCACACGTCGCATTGGCATATAAACTTCGTTTACAGAGCAGCCCGGCTCTTTCATAGAGTTTCGCTATCCCTTCAACTCCGGGAACCGACCGCATGTATGCATCGAAAAATGCAAAAAAATGAATTCCGAGGAAATCTTATATAGAATTCTCTGCTTCGATGCTCAGCACCTCAGGCGTGCAAAGAGCTCTACGTACTTCCCGGCGGTGACCAGGTTGACGCTTTACCGCCGGCGCCAGTGTGTCTCTACCGTCCAAGCGCGCGTGGAAGCGTTCCTGGCAGCGCTTCGGAAGCGCTGCAGGGAGCTTTCCAGAGCTCTCAAGGAAAGATTTCTCCTTCTCGACGGTCTCCTCGCTCTCCGGGTTTTGGACGCTACCAAGTGAACGCTACCAAGTGGACGCTACCAAGTACGTAGAGCTCTTCGGCGAGATGGGCTAAGAGGAATTCATGCGCAGGGTGGAGCTAGCTGGCCGACCCGATCTTAAGAGAGAATGTGTTAACTTTGGGTCGGTTTTTGGGAACTGGTATTTCTCTCACCTGTAGTGGGTTATGCCGCGTCTGCCATTTCACTTCGCGGGTCCGTAGCTGCAATTTACGATCAAAAGACTTGCTGGAACCGACGGCCGTTTCGAGTGATCTTGACACGCGTTGACGGTTTTCTGTACTTATCTCAACATACCTCGTAGAGCTCTTCGTTAGCGATGAGCTAGAAGAATTCCGGCGCGGGGTGGAGCTAGTACCTCGTAGAGATCTTCGGCATCGATGAGCAAGAGGAATTCCGGCGCGGGGCAAAGCTAGTTAGTCGACCCGAGCAGAAAGGACAATGTGTCAATTTTTTCCCGGAGAGCTCTCTGAGAGCTAGAGGGTTTTAGATTAGAAGCCCAACTGGCGCCGGCGGTGGACCGTCAACCTGGCCACCGCCGGGGACCTCGTAGAGCTCCTTGCACGCGTAAGAGTGCTCATGTGAAGCAGACAGCTTCTCGGAGCATTTCTAGAAAAACGTTGTATTTGCATTTCTCGGTGTCAACGATACGTCGGTTCCTCCAAATGTTTCGATAGTAAAACTCTCACAAACGAGCTGAGCTGCTCGCAGAAGAAAATTCAGGTAGCAATGCTCGGAGTAAAAATCTGCTTTCTCAAAATGTATTTTCAGATATCTTTTAAATCTTAGCAAAACCGACCCAAAGTTACCACATTGTCCTTTCTGGCCGGGCCGATCAACTAGCTCCAGCCCGCACCGGAATTCCTCTAGCTTATCGATAACTGGCGCCGATCAACCTGGCGCCGGCGCTGAACCGTCAACCTGGTCACTGCCGGGAACCTCGTAGAGCTCCTTCCACGGGTGAGAGTGCTTAGAACCGACCGAGATCTTCTGGAAGCATTTCGCGAAAAAAGGCAAAATTGATTTTTTTCATGTCGATATGAAAATTGTTCCGCCAAGTGTTTTGATAGTGAATGTGCGCCTACAGAGCTCATATTCAGACGCAAAGACCCTAATAATCGTTCACAGGTGCGAAAAATCTGCTTTCTTAAAATGAATTATCAAATATCTTTCAAATCTTAGCAAAACCGACCAAAAGTTGTCACATTGTCTCTTCTGGTCGGGTCGGCCAACTGGGCGCCGGCGGTAAACCGTCAACCTTTCTTACCGCCGGGAGACTCGTAGAGCTTCCTGACAACATATAATGTCGAAAAAATACACAACAAAATAATTTTTCTGCACAAGCAATTGCAGACCTCTCGGATGCAACAGCCGGATGCCCCCGATGCTCCTCGATTGTCCTCTGTACGAGCTCTGTAGCTCTCCTACAGCCCGAGTTACGTGCGTAAATCGACAGCACCTGTCAAGATGACTCGAACAATACGAATGGTTTCGCAAACCTAGCTCGAGTATCAGACCGAGTTCAGACCTCTGCATACGCGTCTGATGTCTCTGAATCGATTCCTGTGATTACCAGCCCTGCAGCCCCCCTTACAGCCCGAGCTAAGTGCAGGAAACCCACAGCACCTCTCAGGATGACTCGAATAATACGAATAGTTTCGCGACCTAGTTCGGGCAGCAGACAGTGTTCGGAGCTCTGGATTTGACAGGCGGACGCGCCTGATGTCTCCGAATCGATTCCAGTGATTACCAGCTATGCAGCCCCCCTACAGCCCGAGTTATAAGTGCAGAGAAGCGACAGCATCTCTCAAGATGACTCGAACAATACGAATAGTTTCGCGATTCTAGATCGGGCAGCAAACCGAGTTCAGAGCTGGATTCACCAGCCAACGGCCACTGATGATTCTGAATTCTGTACGTATCAGCTCTGTAGCTGTCCTGTAGCTCGAGTTAAGTACAGAAAACCGAGAGCGTCTGTCAAGATGACTCGAATAATACGAATAGGTTTGCGGACCTAGCTCGGCTAGCAGACCGAGTTCAGACCTCTGGGTTCAACAGGCGAACGCGCCTGATCATTATGAATCGATTAGCTGTGCTTACCAGCTCTGTAGCTGTCCTGAAGCTCGAGTTATCTTGAGAAAACGGACAGCGCGTGACAAGATGATTCGAAACGGCCGATCCCGCCCGTGTGCTTTTTGACAGTAAAAGATACCCGATCGAGTTCAGATCAAGATGGCGAGCGGGAATAAGATCGAATATCACGGGGAAGAAAAAAAAGAGCTCTAACGAATGGTTGAATTTCGAGAACAAAATTTTCAACCGACCCAAAGTCACCAAAAGGTCCGTCGAGATTTCTCTTGCCAACTAGCTCTCCAGCGCCCCGGAATTACGCATACGCTTCCAGCACTGGGCGCCGGCGGCAATCCGTCAACCTTTGTCACCGCCGGGGGACTCGTAGAGCTTCCTGACAACATATAATGTCGAAAAAAAATATACATAAAAAAATTTCAGCCCAGGCAATTTCAGACCTCTCGGATGCAACAGCCGAACGCCCCCGATGCTTCTGGATTGTCTTCTGTACGAGCTCTGTAGCTCTCCTACAGCCCGAGTTACGTGCGTAAATCGACAGCACCTCTCAAGATGAGACGAACAATACGAATAATTTGGTAAACCTAGCTCGAGTATCAGACCGAGTTCAGACCTCTGCATACGCGTCTGATGTCTCTGAATCGATTCCTGTGATTACCAGCCTGCAACCCCCCTAGAGCCCGAGTTCAGTGCAGAAAAACGACAGAATCTCAGGATGACTCGAACAATAAATAATTTCGCGGACCTAGTTCGGGCAGCAGACAGAGTTAGGAGCTCTCGATTTGAAAGGCGGACGCGCCTGATGTCTCCGAATCGATTCCAATGATTACCAGCCATGCAGCCCACCTATAGCCCGAGTTAATTGCAGAGAAGCGACAGCATCTCTCAAGATGACTCGAACAATACGAATAGTTTCGCGATTCTAGATTGGGCAGCAGACCGAGTTCAGAGCTCTGGATTCAACAGACAACGGCAACTGATGATTCTGAATCAGATTCTGTACGTATCAGCTCTGTAGCTGTCCTCTAGCTCGAGTTGAGTACAGAAAACCGAGAGCATCTGTCAAGATGACTCGAATAATACGAATAGGTTTGCGGACCTAGCTCGGCTAGCGGACCGAGTTCAGACCTCTGGGTTCAACAGGCGAACGCGCCTAATCATTCTGAATCGAGTAGCTGTGCTTACCAGCTCTGTAGCTGTCCGCCAGTGCGTGACAAGATGACTCGAAACGGCCGATCCCGCCGGAGTGCTTTTTGGCAGTAACAGGTACCCGATCGAGCTGAGATCAAGATGGCGAGCGGGAATAAGATCGAATATCACGGGAAAAAATACTAGAGCTCTAACGAATGGTTGAATTTCGAGAACATAATTTTCAACCGACCAAAAGTCACCAAAAGGTCCGTCGAGATTTTTCTTGCCAACTAGCTCTTCAGCGCCCCGGAACTGGAACCGGCGTTAAACCGTCAGCCTGGTTACCGCTGGTAACCTCGTAGAGCTCTTTTCTTGCACAGCGATCGTCGAAACACATGGAGAAAGCTTCTGAGGCGAGAAACGAAAAACTCGAAAAATCAGGTTTTTCTGTTTTTCTACAACCTCGGTTCCTCCAAGTGTTTTGATAGTAATACTGCACTTATGGGCCCAGAAATTTTACTGGCGGACGCGCCATAACCCACTACAGGTGCGAAAAATCTGGTTTCTCAAAATGAATTGTCAAATACCCTTCAATATCTTGCAAAACCACCCAAAAGTTATCACTTTGTCCTTTCTGGCCGGGTCGGTTAACTGGCGCCGGCGGTGAACCGTCAACCTGGTCACCGCCGGGAACCTCGTAGAGCTCCTTGCATCCGCGAGAAAGCTCAGGATCAAAGCGAGAGCTTCTGGGAGCTTTTCTAGAAAAACTTCAAGTTGATATTTATCGGAGTCAACATGAAGTCGGTTCCTCCAAGTGAACTGGTACTGAAAATGGCTCTAGAGGGCTGAGCTGCTCAGGGAACAAAGTTTATATGTCGATGCTCGGAGTAAAAATCTGCTTTCTCAAAATGAATTGTCCAATATCTTTCAAATCTTAGCAAAACCGACCAAAAGTTATCACATCTTCTTTTCTGGTCGGGTCGGCCAACTAGCTCCACCCCGCGCCGGAATTCCTCTAGCTCATCGATGACGAAGAGCTCTACGAGGTACTAGCTCCACCCCGCGCCGGAATTCCTCTAGCTCATCGATGCCGAAGAGCTCTACGAGGTATTACTCTTAAGCTTCCAGCAATGGCTTGCTAAGGGAAGCTCTACGAGTTAAATAGCTTGCTAAGGGAAGCTCTACGAGTTACTAGCTCCACCCCGCGCCGGAATTCCTCTAGCTCATCGATGCCGAAGAGCTCTACGAGGTACGAGCTCCAGCCCGCGCCAGAATTCCTATAGCTCATCGATAACGAAGAGCTTTACGAGGCACTGTGGCGGTGCCCGCCAGCAGCCCATCTTTGCCGACCAGGCTTCTCGCAGCGGCTCGCCCGACCCGGCAGCTAGTCCGGGGGCGCTTCGGGCAAGCGTCCACGCGTGCGTGCACGCGTGCAGGCACGCGGGCAGGCACGCGTGGAAGCGTTCCTGGCAGCGTTTCAGTAGCCCTGCAGGGACGCCTCCAGAGCCCCAGAAGCACTTCACGAGTGCGTCCGCGGGCTCGCCAGGACAGTTTAAATCGTAGAGCTTCCCTTTCGCTAGTTGCTGGAATCTCAAGAGTAATACCTCGTAGAGCTCTTCGTCATACCTCGCAGAGCTCTTCGTTATCGATGAGCCAGAGGAATTTCGGCGCGGGGTGGGGCTAGTTGGAGAGCTCTCTGAGAGCTTTAGGGCTTTAGATTGCAAGCCGGACAGTGGTGGTGCCCGCCAGCAGCCCATCTCCGCCGCTCTACGATCCTCGCAGCTCTTCGCCCGAGCCGGCAACGTGTCCGGGGGCGCTTCTGGCAAGCGTCCACGCGAGCTTGCACGCGTGCAGGCACGCGTGGAAGCGATCCTGGCAGCGCTTCAGAGGCGCTGCAGAGAGCTCGCCAGGAAAGCTTTCCAGCGTGTGTTCTCTCTGCCCTCCGGATTATGGACGCTACCAAGTACCTTGTAGAGCTCTCATGGCATGAGAACTAGAAGAAAACCTCGTAGAGCTCTTCGTCATCGATGAGCTAGAGGAACTGGGCGCCGGCGGTAAACCGTCAACCTTTGTTACCGCCGGGGGACTCGCAGAGCTTCCTGACAACATATAATGTCGAAAAAAATACACAGAACAAATAGTTTTTTCAGCCCAAGCAATTTCAGACCTCTCGGATGCAACAGCCGAACGCCCCCGATGCTTCTGGATTGTCTTCTGTACGAGCTCTGTAGCTCTCCTACAGCCCGAGTTACGTGCGTAAATCGACAGCACCTCTCAAGATGAGACGAACAATACGAGTAGTTTGGCAAACCTAGCTCGAGTATCAGACCGAGTTCAGACCTCTGCATGCGACAGGCGGACGCGTTTGGTCTGATGTCTCTGAATCGATTCCTGTGATTACCAGCCCTGCAGCCCCCCCCCCCGACAGCCCGAGTTAAGTGCAGGAAACCGACAGCACCTCTCAGGATGACTCGAACAATACGAATAGTTGCGCGGACCTAGTTCGGGCAGCAGACAGACTTTGGAGCTCTAGATTCGAAAGGCGGACGCGCCTGATGTCTCCAAATCGATTCCAGTGATTACCAGCCATGCAGCCCCCCTACAGCCCGAGTTCAGTGCAGAGAACCGACAGCATCTCTCAAGATGACTCGAACAATACGAATAGTTTCGCGATTCTAGATCGGGCAGCAGACCGAGTTCAGAGCTCTGGATTCAACAGACAACGGCAACTGATGTTTCTGAATCAGATTCTGTACGCATCAGCTCTGTAGCTGTCCTGTAGCTCGAGTTAAGTACAGAAACGGAGAGCGTCTGTCAAGATGACTCGAATAATACGAATAGGTTTGCGGACCTAGCTCGGCTAGCAAACCGAGTTCAGACCTCTGGGTTCAACAGGCGAACGCGCCTGATCATTCTGAATCGAGTAGCTGTGCTTCCATGCTCTGTAGCTGTCCTGAAGCTCGAGTTATCTTGAGAAAACCGTTACCGCGTGACAAGATGACCAGAAACGGGCGATCCCGCCCGTGCGCTTTTTGGCAGTAAAAGGTACCCGATCGAGCTGAGATCAAGACGGCGAGCGGGAATAAGATCGAATATCACGGGAAAAAATACTGCAGCTCAAACGAATTGAGGAATTTCGAGAACAAAATTTTTAACCGACAAAAAATCATCAAAAGTTCCGTCGAGATTTTTCTTGCCAACTAGCTCTCCGGCGCCCCGGAATTATTGGAACAGGCGGTAAACCGTCAATCTGGCTACCGCCGGGAACCTCGTAGAGCTCTTTTCTTGCACAGCGATCGTCGGAACACATGGAGAAAGCTTCTGGGGCGAGAAACAAAAAACTCGAAAAATCACGTTTCTGTTTTATACAACCTCGGTTCCCCAAGTGTTTTGATAGTAGTACTGCACCTATGGGCCTGAAAAGTTTACTGGCGGACGCGCCATAACCCACTACAGGTGCGAAAAATCTGGTTTCTCAAAATGAATTGCCAAATATCCTCGAATTTTTCGCAAAACCACCCAAAAGTTACCACTTTGTCCTTTCTGGCCGGGTCGGCCAACTAGCTTCACCCCGCGCCGGAATTCCTCTAGCTCATCGATGCCGAAGTGCTCTACGAGGTACTCTTAAGATTCCAGCAATAACTTGCTAAGGGAAGTTCTACGAGTTATCCCGGCGCGGGGTGGAGCTAGTACCTCGTAGAGCTCTTCGTCATCGATGAGCTAGAGGAATTCCGGCGCGGGGGGAGCTAGTTTCCCGGAGAGCTCTCTGAGAGCTAGAGGGCTTAAGATTAGAAGCCGGGCGGTGGTGGTGCCCGCCAGGAGCCCATCTCCGCCGCTCCACGATCCCCGCAGGGGCTTCTACGCAGCGGGTCCGGGAGAGCTTCCCGCAAGCGTAAACGCGCGCCTGCACGCGTGCAGGCTTGCGTGAAAGTGGCTCTGGCAGCGCCAGAGACGCCGCAGGGGAGCCCCCCAGAGCCCCAGAAGCGCTTCAAGGGAGCGTCGGACGGCCCGCCAGGGAAGTAACTCGTAGAGCTTCTCTGAGCTAGTTGCTGGAAGCTTGAGAGTAATTCCGGCACGCTGGAGAGCTAGTTCGCAAGAAAAATGACGGACCTTTTGCTGATTTTTGGTCGGTTGAAAATTTTGTTCTCGCAATTCAACAAGTCATTTGAGCTCTAGTATTTTTTCCCACCATATTCGATCTTATTCCGCACGCCGTCTCAATCTCAGCTCGATCGGATGAATATGTCTCGGATCGGCGGTTTCGAGTCATCTTGATACGCGCTGTTGGTATGTTGTACTTAACTCGAGCTCTAGGACAGCTGCAGAGATCATTCTCGCAGAAATCGATTGCGAATCATTAGGCGCGTTCGTCTGTCCCATAGAGGTATGAAGTCGGTCTGCTGCCCGAGCTAGATTCGCGAAACTATTCGTGTTATTGGAGTCATCTTGAGAGATGCTGACAATTTTCTGCACAGGGGGGAGCTAGGGCTCGTACTCACAGGAATCGATTCCGCCTGCCCAATTCAGAGCTCGGGAATCGGTGCGCTGCCCAAGCTAGGTTCGCAAAACTATGTGTATTCGTTGAGTCATCTTAAGAGATGATGTCCGTTTTCTGCACTTAACTCGGGCAGTATGGGGAGCTAAAGGGCTGGTAATCACTGGAATCGATTGAGAGACATCAGTCGCGTCCACTTGTCGCATTTAGCACCCTCAACTCGGCCTGCTGCCCGAGCTAGTCCGCGAAACTATTCCTATTGCTCGAGTCGCCCTCAGAGGTGCTATGGATTTCCTGCACTTAAATCGGGCTGTAAGGGAGCTGCAGACATAGTTATCACGGGAATCGTTTCGAAGACATCAGGCGCGTCCGCCTGTTGCATTCAGAGATCTGAGCTCGGTCTGATACTCGAGCTAGATTCGCGAAACTATTTGTATTGTTCGAGGAATCTCGAGAAGTGCTGTCCATTTATGCACGTAAATCGTGCTCTAGGAGAGCTACGGAGCTCGCGCACAGAGAAAACAATTCAGAAGCATGAGGGGCGTTTGGCTGTTACATCGAGAGGTCTGAAATCGTTAGGTCTGAACTCGGTCTGCTGCTCGAGCTAGACCCGCAAAACTATTTGTAATATACGATCATTTTGACGAGTGTTGTCGGTTCCCCTTAACTGAAGATTTAGAATAGCTACAGAGCTGGCACGCCGATAAACCGATCCAGTATCACCCGGCGCGATTTTTCTCGCATCGAGAGGTCCGAACTCGGTCTGGCAGCTAGGTCCACGAAGCGAAGATGCAATTTTTTTTTTTTTTTTTTTTTTTTTTTTTTTTTTTTTTTTTTTTTTTTTTTTTTTTAAAAAAAAAAAAAAAAAAACGATATTCCTTCTTCACGCTTGATAAAGCTTCTTCCGTGTGCTTCGAGCAGCGCCGCGCCAGAATAGAGCTCTACAAGGCTCCCGGCGGTTACCTGGTTGACGGTCTACCGCCGGATCCCAGTCGAGAGGTCTGAAGTCGGTTAGACTGAAAAATTTCTGGCGCCGGCGGTGAACCGTCAACCTGGTCACCGCCGGGAACCTCGTAGAGCTCCTTTTACGCGTGAGAGTGCTCAGAGTCGAAAGAGAGAGCTTCTGGAAGCATTTCTCGAAAAGGGGACAAATTCATTTTTTCGTGTCGACATGAAGATAGTTGCTCCAAGTGTTTTGATAGTAAAAGAGCGCCGACGGAGCTCATACTAAGAGAAAGAGGCCCTCATAGTCGTTTACAGGTGCGAAAAATCTGCTCTTCCAAAATGAATTGTCACATATCTTTCAAAAAATTGCAAAACCACCCAAAAGTTATCACTTTGTCCTTTCTGGCCGGGTCGACCAACTAGCTCCACCCCGCGCCGGAATTCCTCTGACTCATCGATGCCGAAGAGCTCTACGAGGTATTTATTCTCTGCAATATTTTTTCACATTATACTTGGTAGGGTCCAAAAACTGGGCGCCGGCGGTAAACCGTCAACCTTTCTTACCGCCGGGGGACTCGTAGAGCTTCCTGACAACATATAATGTCGAAAAAAAATTACACCGAAAAAATAGCTTTTCAGCCCAAGCAATTTCAGACCTCTCCGATGCAACCCCGATGCTTCTGGATTGTCTTCTGCACGAGCTCTGTACCTCTCCTACAGCCCGAGTTACGCGCGTAAACCGACAGCAACTCTCAAGATGACTCGAACAATACGCATATTTTTAACAAACCTAGCTCGAGTATCAGACCCAGTTCAGACCTCTGCATGCGACAGGCAGACGCGTATGATGTCTCTGAATCGATGCCTGTGATTACCAGCCCTGCACCCCCAAATACAGCCCGAGTTAAGTGCAGGAAACCGACAGCACCTCTCAGGATGACTCGAACAATACGAATAGTTTCGCGGTCCTAGTCCCGGCAGCAGACAGAGTTCGGACCTCTCGATTCGAAAGGCGGACGCGCCTGATGAATTCGAATCGATTCCAGTGATTACCAGCCATGCAGCCCCCTAGAGCCCGAGTTAAGTGCAGAGAACCGACAGCATTTCTCAAGATGACTCGAACAATACGAATAGTTTCGCGATTCTAGATTGGGCAGCAGACCGAGTTCAGAGCTCTGGATTCAACAGACAACGGCAACTGATGATTCTGAATCAGATCTGTACGTATCAGCTCTATAGCTGTCCTGTAGCTCGAGTTAAGTACAGAAAACCGAGAGCGTTCGTCTAGATGACTCGAATAATACGAATAGGTTTGCGGACCTAGCTCGGCCAGCAGACCGAGTTCAGACCTCTGGGTTCAACAGACGAACGCGCCTGCTGATTCTAAATCGACTATCTGTGCTTACCAGCTCTGTAGCTGTCCTGAAGCTCGAGTTATCTTGAGAAAACCGTCACCGCGTGACCAGATGACCCGTAACGGCCGATCCCGCCTGCCTGCTTTTTGGCAGTGAAAGGTACCCGATCGAGCTGAGATCAAGACGGCGAGCAGGAATAAGATCGAATATCACGGGAAAAATACTAGAGCTCTAACGGATGGTTGAATTTCGAGAACAAAACTGGCGCCGGCGGTGAACCGTCAACCTGGTCACCGCCAGGAACCTCGTAGAGCTCCTCTTACTAGTAAGAGTGCAGAGAATCGACACAGAATCAAAAAATGAAGATGTATTTGAAAATCTTGATATTCGACTTTTTCGATTTTCATATTCGCTCAGTTCCCGGAAGTCAACTCATGCAAAAATGCATCGAGAGAGCTGAGCTGCTGTCAGAGAGGAGTTCATATGCCAATGATCGGCGTAAAAAATTTGTTTTTTCAAAATAAATATTGAAATATCTTTCAAATTTTCACAAAACCACCCAAAAGTTGTCACATTGTCCGCCTCGGCCGGCTGGGCCAAGTAGCTCCACCCCGCGCCGGAATTCCTCTAGCTCATCGATGCCGAAGAGCTCTACGAGGTATTTTCAACAGACCAAAAGTCACCAAAAAGTCCGTCGAGATTTTTTTGCCAATGCCAACTAGCTCTCCAGCGCCCGGGAATTACTCTTAAGCTTCCAGCAATAACTGGGAACCGGCGGTAAACCTTCAACCAGGTTACCGCCGGCACCCTCGTAGAGCTCTTTTCTCACACTGCGCTCCCCAGAACACAGGGAGTAAGGTTCTGGGTGAGAAACGAAAAAATCGAAAAATCACGTTTTCCTGTTTTTATCGAACGTCGGTTGCTCCAAGTGTTTTGATTGAAATACTGCGCCTACGGACCTGAAAATTTTACTGGCAGACGCGTATTAACCCACTACAGGTGCGAAAAATCTGCTTTCTCAAAATGAATTGTCAAATATCTTTCAAACTGGGCGCCGGCGGTAAACCGTCAACCTTTCTCCGCCAGGGGACTCGTAGAGCTTCCTGACAACATATAATGTAAATACACTGAAAAAATTGATTTTTCAGCCCGAGCAATTTCAGATCTCTCGGATGCAACAGCCGAACGCCTCCTATGTTTCTGAATCGTCTTCTGCACGAGCTCTGTAGCTCTCCTACAGCCCGAGTTACGTGCGTGAATCGACAGCACCTCTCAAGAGACTCGAAAAATACGAATAGTTTGGGAAACCTAGCTCGAGTATCACACCGAGATATATAACTCGAATAATACGAATAGGTTTGCGGACCTAGCTCGGCTAGCAAACCGAGTGCAGATCTCTCCTTCAACAGGCGAACGCGCCTGATGATTCTGAATGCGATAGGTGTGCTTACCAGCTCTGTAGCTGCCCTACAGCTCGAGTTAACTACAGAATACCGACAACGCGTATCGAGATGACTCGAAATGGCCGATCCCGCCGGGACGCTTTTTGACAGTAAAAGGTACCCGATCGAGCTGAGATCAAGATGGCGAGCGGGAATAAGATCGAATATCACGGGAAAAAATACTAGAGCTCAAACGAATTGTTGAATTGCGAGAACAAAATGTTCAACCGACCAAAAGTCAACAAAAGGTCCGTCGAGATTTTTCTTGCCAACTAGCTCTCCAGCGCCCCGGAATTACTCTTAAGCTTCCAGCAATAGCTTGCTAAGGGAAGCTCTACGAGTTATATTCGCAAAACCACCCAAAAGTTATCACTTTGTCCTTTCTCGCCGGGTCGGCCAACTGGGCGCCGGCGGTAAACCGTCAACCTTTGTTACCGCCGGGGGACTCGTAGAGCTTCCTGACAACATATAATCTCAAAAAAAAATTGCAGAGGACGAATAGTTTTTCAGCCCAACTCGAGTATCAGACCGAGTTCAGACGTCTGAATGCAACAGGCGGACGCGTCTGATGTCTCCGAATCGATTGCTGTGATTACCCGCCCTGCAGCCTCTCTATAGCCCGAGTTAAGTGCAGAAAGCCGACAGCAGCTCTCAGGATGACTGGAAGAATACGAACAGTTTCGCGATTCTGGATCGGGCAGCAGACCGAGTTCAGAGCTCTGGATTCGAACGCGACTGATGGTTCTGAATCGGTTTCAATAAGTATCAGCCCTGTAGCTGTCCTATAGCTCGAGTTAAGTACAGGAAACCGAGAGCGCCTGTCAAGATGATTCGAATAATACGAATAGGTTTGCGGACCTGGCTCGGCTAGCAGACCGAGTTCAGACCTCTGGTTAGAACAGCCGTATGCGCCTGATCATTCTGAGACCATAAGGTGTGCTTACCAGCCCTGCAGCAGCCCTATATCTCGAGTTAAGCTCAGAATAACAACAGTGCGAATTAAGATAACTCGAATAATACATATAGGTTTGCGAACCTAGCTCGGCTCACAGACCGAGTGCAGAGCTCTGGGTTCAACAGGCGAACGCGCCTAATCATTCTACATCGATTAGCTGTGCTTACGAGCTCTGTAGCTGTCCTAAAGCTCGAGTTATCTTCAGAAAACCGTCAGTGCGTATCAAGATGACTCGAAACGGCCGATCCCGCCACAGTGCTTTTCGATAGTAATATTCACCCGATCGAGCTGAGATCAAGATGGCGAGCGGGAATAAGATCGAATACCACGGGAAAAAATACTAGAGCACAAACGAATTGTTGAATTTCGATAGCAAAATTTTCAACCGACCAAAAGTTGTGAAAAGTTCAGTCGAGATTTTTCGAGCCAACTAGCTGTGGGGCGCGCCGGAATTACTGGGCGCCGGCGGTAAACCGTCAACCTTGGTTACCGCCGGGGGACTCGTAGAGCTTCCTAGCTCGACTTCAGTTGAGACAACCGACAGCACCTACCAACATTGCGACTCATAGTGAATATTTTCTGACCTCTGAATGCGACAAGCGAACGCGTCTGATGTCTGCGAATCGACTCCTCATTACCACCCTTACAGCCCGAGTTAAGTGCGGAAAACCGACAGCACCTCTCAGAATGACTCGAACAATACAATAATTATGCGGACCTAATTCGGGCAGCAGACCGAGTTCCGAGCTTTGGATTCGACAGGCGGATACGCCTGATCTCTTCAAATCGATTCCTGCGACAACAAGCACTGTAGCCCCCCTCAGCGCGAGTTGAGTGAAGAAAACCGATAGCACTTCTCAAGATGACTCGACCAATACGAATAATTTTGTGATTCTAGATCGGGCAGCAAACCGAGTTCAGAGCTCTGGATTCGACAGACAAACGCAACTGATGATTCTGAATCAGTTCCTGCAAATATCAGCTCTGTAGCTGTTCTACAGCTCGAGTTAAGTACAGAAAACCGAGAGCGTCTGTTAAGATGACTCGAATAATACGAATAGGTTTGCGCACCTAGCTCAGCTAGCAGACCGAGTTCAGACCTCTGGGTTCAACAGGCGAACGCGCCTGATCATTCTGGATCTATTTGCTGTGCTGACCAGCTCTGTAGCTGCCCTGAAGCTCGAGTTATTTTCAGAAAACCGTCACCGTATATCAAGATGACTCGAAACAGCCGATCCCGCCACAGTGCTTTCCGATAGTAATATTCACCCGATCGAGCTGAGATCAAGATGGCGAGCGGGAATAAGATCGAATATCACGGGAAAAAATACTAGAGCTCTAACGAATTGTCAAATTTCGAGAACAGAATTTTCAACCGACCAAAAGTTGCGAAAAGTTCTGTCGAGATTTTTCGAGCCAACTAGCTCTGGGGCGCGCCGGAATTATTCTTAGCTTCCAGCAATAACTTGCTGAGGGAAGCTCTACGAGTTACTCTTAGCTTCCAGCAATAACTTGCTAAGGGAAGCTCTACGAGTTACTAGCTCCACCCGGCGACGGAATTCCTCTAGCTCATCGATGACGAAGAGCTCTACGAGGTACTTGCCAAGGGAAGCTCTACGAGTTACCGGAGAGCGAAGAGACCTTTCCTGGAAAGCTGCGGGGTGCTCCCTGCAGCGCTGCCGAAGCGCTGCCAGAAACGCTTCCATGCGTGCCTGCACGCATGCAGGCTCGCGTGGAAGCTTGCCGGGGGCTCTCCCGGACCCGCTGCCGGGTCGCCGGAGTTTCTGCGGCGACCGTGGACCGCCGCGGAAGAGCTTCTGGCGGGCACCACCACCGTCCGGCTTCTAATCTTAAGGTAAGGATTGACGCCCCTGGGGCGCTGCGGAAGCGCTACCAGAAACACTTCCATGCGTGTCTGCGCGCGAGCAGGCACGCGTGGAAGCGTGCCGGAAGCTCCCCCGGACCAGCTGCCGGGCCGCCGGGGTTTCTGCGGGGAACGTGGACCGCCGTGGAGGAGAGGAACTCCTGGGAGCACCACCACCGTCCGGCTTCTTATCTTAAACTTATCTTAAATCCTTTAGCTCTCAGCGAGCTCTCCGGGAAAGAGAGACAATGTTCCCGGAGAGCTCTCTGAAAGCTAGAGGGTTTAAGAGTAGAAGACGTGCGGTGGTGGTGCCCGCCAGAAACCCATCCCCGCCGCTCCGCGATCCCCGCAGCGACTTGTAAAACGTCGCGGCGGGTCCGGGAGAGCTTCGGGCAAGCTTGAGCGCGTGCCTGCACGCGTGCGGGCACGCGTGGAAGCGTTCCTGGCAGCGCTTCAGAAACGCTGCACGCGAGCCCCCCAGAGCCCCAGAAGCGCTTCACGGGAGCGTCGCACGGCTCGACAGGGAAGCTTTCCAGCGTGTGGTCTCTTTGCTCCCCGGGTTTTGGACGCTACCTAGTAACTCGTAGAGCTTGCCTTAAGATGTTCTTGCTGGTAGCTTAAGAGTAAGACCTCGTAGAGCTCTTCGGATGCTGGAAGCGTAAAAGTATACCTCGTAGAGCTCTTCGTGATCGATGAGCTAGAGGAATTCCGGCGCGGGGTAAAGCTAGTTCGTCGACCCGGCCAGAAAAGAAGATGTTCCCAGAGAGCTCGCTGAGAGCTAGAGGGTTTGAGATTAGAAGCCGGACGGTGGTGGTGCCTGCCAGGAGCTCCTCCACGGCGCTCCACGTTCCCCGCAGAAACTCCGGCCACCCGGCGACGGGTCCGGGGGAGTTTCCGGCAAGCTTCCACGCGAGCCTGCATGCGTGCAGGCACGCATGGAAGCGTTTCTGGCAGCGCTTCCGCAGCGCTCCAGCCTCTCAGAATAACTCGAACAATACGAATAGGTTCGCGGACCTAGTTCGGGCGGCAGACAGAGTACCTCGTAGATCTTTTCGGCATGAGCTAGAGGAATGACTCGTAGAGCTTCCCTTAGCTAGTTATAGCTGGAAGCTAAGAGTAATACCTCGTAGAGCTCTTCGACGAGATGAGCTAAGAGGAATTCGGGCGCAGGGTGGAGCTAGTTGGCCGACCCGACCAAAAGAGACAATGTGTTAACCTGGGGTCGGTTTTTGAAACTTTGTGCAAGATTTGACAATTCGTTTTCAGAAAACGGATTTTTCTCACATACAGTAAGCTATGGCGCACCTGCTGGTAAAATTTTCAGGGCTCTAGGGGCAATATTACTGTCAAAAGACTTGCAGGAACCGACTTTGCCTGCAGTGCAGTTTGGCAGGTGACGGTGGTTGGCTTTACTTAACTCGAGCTGTCAGCAAGCTACAGACCTCTCACGCACACCAGTCGATGCAGAATGATCTGGCGCGTCACACTGGAAGCTCGAGAGTTCCTAGAAATGGCTGAGTCAGGAGTTATGCTCGAAATACTGTCTCTATGTATGCGTGTTGCGAACGGTGTTTCGATGATAACTCGAGCTGAGTGCATGCTATGCATGCCAGGTACATTCCAATCGAAGTAGCGACATGCGAGACATCGAATGGGAGCCTCGAGAGTGCCCAAATTGATTAGAATTTTCAAAATCAATGAAAAATATCGATTTGTACAATTTTGTATTTTTTGTGTCGGATGATTTTTTTTCTAATTTATATCGATCTATGGGTGACCTAGAGAGTTCTGGTGCATTTTTGTCGACGCAGAATGGTCTCGCGCTCTCACTGAGAGCGCGAGACTTCATATGAATAGCTTCGCTGGGAGTGAGAACTTTGGTCCAGCCGGCCGAGGCGGACAATGTGACAACTTTTGGGTGGTTTTGCAATTTTTTGAAAGATATTTGACAATTCATTTTGAAAAAGCAGATTTTTACTCCGAGCATTGAGATATAAACTTCGTTCCCTGATCAGCTCGGCCATCTAGAGTCATTTTCAGTACCAGTTCACTTGAAGGAACCGACTTCATGTTGACTCCGAAAAAATCTCAACTTGAAGTTTTTGTAGAAAAGCTCCCAGAAGCTCCCGCTTTGATGCTGAGCTTTCTCACGGATTCAAGGAGCTCTACGAGGTTCCCGGCGGTGACCAGGTTGACGGTTCACCGCCGGCGCCAGTTCCGGCGCGCTGGAGAGCTAGTTGGCAAGAAAAATCTCGACGGACCTTTTGCTGACTTTTGCTCGGTTGAAAATTTCGTTCTCGAAATTTGACCATTCGTTAGAGCTCTAGTATTTTTTCCCATGATATTCGATCTTATTCCCGCTCGCCATCTTGATCTCAGCTCGATCGGGTAACTTTGAAGGCCAAAAAGCGCACGGGCGGGAACGGCCGGTTCGAGTCATCTTGATACGCGCTATCGGTATTTTGTACTTAACTCGAGCTGTAGGGCAGCTACAGAGCTGGTGAGCACAGCCATCGCACTCAGAATTATCACGCGCGTTCGCCTGTTGAATCCAGAGGTCTGAACTCGGTCTGCCAGCCGAGCTAGGTTCGCAAACCTATTTGTATTATTCGAGTCATCTTGATAGACACTCTCGGTTTTCTGTACCTAACTCGAGCTTTGGGGCAGCTACAGTGCTTGTAAGCACAGCTATTGCACTCAGAATCATCACGCGCGTTTGTCTGTTGAATCCAGAGGTCTGAACTCGGCCTGCTAGCCGAGCTAGGTCCGCAAACCTATCAGTATTATTGGAGTGATCTTGATAGACGCTCTCGGTTTTCTGTACTTAACTCGAGCTGTAGGGCAGCTACAGGGCTCATTGTGACAGACATCGCTGGGGAATTATCAGTCGCGTTCGTCTATCGTACCGAGAGCTCTGAACTCGGCCTGCTGCCCGAGCTAGGTTCGCGAAACTGTTCGTATTGTCCGAATGATCTTGTGACATGCTCTCAATTTTCTGCACTCAACTCGTGCTGGGGAAGGGCTACAGTGCTGCAGGTCACATATATCGATTTGCACACATCAGGCGCGTCTTTCGGTCGATTCCAGAGCTCGGAACTCGGTCTGCTGCTCGAACTAGGTTCGCAAAACTATTATATTATTCGAATCGATACTGTCGGTTTTCTGCACTTAACTCGGGCTGTAGGGGGGCTTCAGTGCTGGGAATCACATGAGTGGATTCGCAGACATCAGACGCGCCCGCCTGTCGCATTCAGAGGTCTCAACTCGGTTTGATACTCGAACTGGGTTGCGAAACTGTTCGTTTTTTGTTAGCGTCATCTTGAGAGGTCTGAAATCGCTTGGGCTTAAAAAATAGTCGTTCTTTCGAGTTTTTTCCCACAGTATATATTGTCAGGAAGCTCTAAGAGTCTCCCGGCGGTAAGAAAGGTTGACGGTTTACCGCCGGCGCCCAGTTCCGGCGCAGGGTGGAGCTAGTTGGCCCAGCCGGCCGAGGCAGACAATGTGGTAACTTTTGGTGGTTTTGCGATTTTTTGAAAGATATTTGATCATTTATTTTGAGAAAGCAGATTTTTACGCCGAGCATTGGCGTATGAACTCCTCTCTGACAGCAGCTCAGCTCTCTCGATGCATTTCTGCATGAGTTGACTTCCAGGAACTGAGCGAATATGAACATCGAAAAAAATCGAATTTCAAGTTTTTCGAAAAAATTATATTTTTTCACTCTGTGTCGATTCTCTGCACTCATACAGTGAGAGGAGCTCTACGAGGTTCCCGGCGGTGACCAGGTTGACGGTTCACCGCCGGCGCCAGTTCGGAGCTTTCGATTCGCAAGGCGGACGCGCCTCATGTTCCCGGGGAGCTCGCTCAGAGCTAAAGGGCTTAAGATTAGAAGCCGGACGGTGGTTCCCGGATAGCTCCTTGGAGAGCTGAGGGTTCCAGATGAGAAGCCAGCGGTGGGTGGTGAGGAGCACACGCCCACCTCCGCCGGTCCACGATTCTCGCAGCGCCCTGCCGGAGGTTGCAGCGGGTCCGGGAGCGCGGCATCCTAGCGATTCCCAATACGCGTGGCTCCAGGGTGCGCGAAGCGCTTCGGCAGAGCTTTGGAAGAGCTTCGGCAGTAACTCGTAGAGCTTCCCTCAGCAAGTTATTGCTGGAAGCTTAAGAGTAATTCCGGGGAGCTGGAGAGCTAGTTGGCAAGAAAAATAACTCGTAGAGCTTCCCTTAGCTAGTTATAGCTGGAAGCTAAGAGTAATTCCGGCGCGCTGGAGAGCTAGTTGGCAAGAAAAATCTCGACGGAACTTTTGCTGACTTTTGCTCGGTTGAACATTTCGTTCTCGAAATTTGACAATTCGTTAGAGCTCTAGTATTTTTTCCCGTGATATTCGATCTCATTCCCGCTCTCCATCTTGATATCAGCTCGATCGGGTAACTTTGAAGGCCAAAAAGCACTCTGCCGGGATCGGCCGTTTCGAGTCATCTTGATATGCGCTGACGGTTTTCTGAACATAACTCGAGCTCTAGGGTAGCTACAGAGCTGATCTCAGCTCGATCGGGTAACTTTGGAGGCCAAAAAGCAGGCGGGCGGGAACGGCCGTTTCGAGTCATCTTGATAGGCACTGTCGGTTTTCTCAAGATAACTCGAGCTTCAGGACACCTACAGAGCTGGTCAGCACAGCTAATGCGTTCAGAATGATCAGGCGCGTTCGCCTGTTGAACCCAGAGGTCTGAACACGGTCTGTCAGCCGAGCTAAGTCCGCAAACCTATTCGTATTATTCGAGTCAACTCGATACGCGTTGTCGGTATTTTCTACTTAACTCGAGCTCTAGGGCAGCTACAGTGCTGGTAAGCACTGCTATCGCACTCAGAATGATCAGACGCGTCCGTCTGTCGCATTCAGAGGTCTAAACTCGGTTTGCTATCTGAGCTAGGTCCGCAAACCTATTCGTATTATTCGAGTAAACTTGATACGCGTTGTCGGTATTTTCTACTTAACTCGAGCTGTAGGGCAGCTACAGTGCTGGTAAGCACACCTAGCGCACTCAGAATCATCAGGCGCGTTCGCCTGTTGAATCCATAGCTCTGAACTCGGTTTGTTGCGCGATCCAGAATCACGAAACTGTTCGTATTCTTCTAGTCATCTTAAGAGCTACTGTCGGCGTTCTGCACTTAATTCGGGCTGTAGGGAGGCTGCGGGGCGGGTAATCACAGGAATTGATTCGGAGACATCAGACGCGTCCGTCTGTCGCATTCAGAGGTCTGAACTCGGTATTTTTTTCCGACAGTATATGTTGTCAGGAAGCTCTACGAGTCCCCCGGCGGTAACAAAGGTTGACGGTTTACCGCCGGCGCCCAGTCTCGACGGACCTTTTGCTGGCTTTTGGTCGGTTGAAAATAACTCGTAGAGCTTCCCTTAGCTAGTTATAGCTGGAAGCTAAGAGTAATTCCGGCGCGTCCCAGAGCTAGTTGGCAAGAAAAATCTCGACGGACCTTTTGGTGACTTTTGGTCGGTTGAAAATTTTGTTCTCGAAATTTGACAATTCGTTAGAGCTCTAGTATTTTTTCCCATGATATTCGATCTTATTCCCGCTCGCCATCTTGATCTCAGCTCGATCGGGTAACTTTGAAGGCCAAAAAGCAGGCGGGCGGGAACGGCCGTTTCGAGTCATCTTGATAGGCGCTGTCGGTTTTCTCAAGATAACTCGAGCTTCAGGACACCTACAGAGCTGGTCAGCACAGCTAATGCGTTCAGAATGATCAGGCGCGTTCGCCTGTTGAATCCAGAGGTCTGAACTCGGTCTGCTAGCCGAGCTAGGGTCGCAAACCTATTCGTATTATTCGAGTCATTGTAGCAGACGCTCTCGTTTTTCGTACTTAACTCGATCTATAGGGCAGCAACAGAGCTCATACTAACAGAAATCGATTGAGAATTATCAGGCGCGTTCGTCTGTTGTATCAAGAGCTCTGAAATCGGCCTTCTCCCCGAGCTAGGTTCGCGAACCCATTTGTATTGTTCGAGTCGTCTCGAGAAGTGCTCTCCGTTTCCTGTACATAAATCGTGCTGGGGGAGGGCTATAGCTCTGCTGGTCACAGGAATCGATTTCGAGACATCAGGCGCGCCCGTTCGTCGAACCGATCGCTCGAAACTCGGTCTGCTGCTCGAACGAAATCTGCGAAACTGTTGTATTATTCGAGTCATCCTGAGAGGTACTCTCGGTTTTCTGCACTTAACTCATACTGTATGGGCTGCAGAGCTGGTAATCACAGAAATCGATCCGCAGACATGAGACACGTCCGCCTGTCGCATTCAGAGGTCTGAACTCGGTTTCATACTCGAGCTCGATTGGAAAACTGTTTGTTTGTTTTGTTAGAGTCATCTTTGGAGGTTCATAATCGCTTGGGCTGAAAAACTGGTCGTTCTCTGAAATTCGTTCCACATTGTATATTGTCAGGAAGCTCTACGAGTCCCCCGGCGGTAAGAAAGGTTGACGGTTTACCGCCGGCGCCTAGTTTTGTTCTCAAAAATTTGAAAATTCGTTTGAGCTCTAGTATTTTTTCCCGTGATATTCGATCTCATTTTCGCTCGATATCTTGATCTCAGCTCGATCGGGTGAATATTACTATCGAAAAGCACTGTGGCGGGATCGGCCGTTTTGAGTCATTTTGGTACGCGCAGGCGATTTTCTGAACATAACTCGAGCCTCAGGACAGCTACAGAGCTGGTAAGCACAGTTAATCGATGTAGAATGATTGGGCGCATTTGCCTGTTGACAGCTCTGAACTTGGTTTGCTAGCCAAGCTAGGTCCACAAACCTATTCGTATTATTCGAGTCATCTTGATTCGCACTGTCGGTATTCTGCACTTAACTCGAGATATAGGGCAGCTACAGAGCTGGTAAGCACACCTCATCGACTCAAAATGATCAGGCGCGTTCGGCTGTTCCAACTAGAGGTATGAGGTCGGTCTGCTAGCCGAGCCAGGTCCAGAACAACTACAGGACTGATAGTTAGAGAAACCGATTCAGAATCAGCAGTCGCGTTTGTCTGTCGAATCCAGAGCTCTGAACTCGGTTTGCTGCCCGATAAATAATCGCGAAACTGTTTGTATTCTTCCAGTCATCTTGAGAGCTGCTGTCGGCTTTCTGCACTTAACTCGGGCTGTAGAGAGGCTGCAGGGCTGGTAATCACAGGAATCGATTCGGAGACATCAGACGCGTCCGCCTGTCGCATTCAGAGGTCTGAACTCGGTCTGATACGAGTTGGGCTTTCACACTATTCGTTCTCTGCAATTTTTTTCGACATTATATGTTGTCAGGAAGCTCTACGAGTCCTCCGGCGGTAACAAAGGTTGACGGTTCCGCCGGCGCTCAGTTTCTGAAAGATATTTAACAATTCATTTTGTGAAAGCAGATTTTTTCGCACCTAAATGAATATGAGGGCCTCTCTGTCTTAATATGAGCTCTCTAGGCGCACTTTTACTATCAAAACACTTGGCGCAGCCATCTTCGTATCGACATGAAAAAAATCATGTTTTCTCTTTTTCGAGAAATGCTTCCAGAAGCCCTCTCTTTTGATGCTGAGCACTCCTACGCGTGCTAGGAGCTCTACGAGGTTCCCGGCGGTGACCAGGTTGACGGTTCACCGCCGGCGCCAGTTGGACGCTGCCAATCTCCGAATCGATTCCAGTGATTACCAGCCATGCAGCCCCCCTACAGGCGAGTTAAGTGCAGAGAACCGACAGCATCTCTCAAGATGACTCGAAGAGTACACATAGTTTCGCGATTCTAGATCGGGCAGCAGACGGAGTGCAGAGCTCTGGATTCAACAGACGAACGCGACTGATGATTCTGAATCAGATTCTGTAGGTATCAGCTCCGTAGTCCTGTAGCTCGAGTTAAGTACAGAAAACCGAGAGTGTCTGTCAAGATGACTCGAATAATACAAATAGCTTTGCGACCTAGCTCGGCTAGCAGACCGAGTTCAGACCTCCGCCTGATCATTCTGAATCGATTAGCTGTGCTTACGAGCTCTGCAAATGTCCTAAAGCTCGAGTTATCTTAAGAAAACCGTCACCGCGTCACAAGATGACTCGAAATGACTGATGCCGCCTGGACGCTTTTTAGCAGTAGAAGTTACCCGAACGAGCTGAGATCAAGATGGCAAGCGGAAATAAGATCGGGTATTACAGGAAAATACTAGAGCTCAAACGAATTGAGGAATTTCGAAAACAAAATTTCAACCGACCAAAAGTCACCAAAAGGTCCGTCGAGATTTTTCTTGCCTGGAACCGGCGGTAAACCGTCAACCTGGTTACCGCCGGGAACCTCGTAGAGCTCTTTCCCTGCGCGGCGATCGTCGGAACACGGAGAGAAAGCTTCTGGAGCGAGAAACGAAAAATTATATACTGTCAGGAAGCTCTACGAGTCCCCCGGCGGTAACAAAGGTTGACGGTTCACCGCCGGCGCCCAGTGGAAGAGCTCCTGGCGGGCACCACCACCGTCCGGCTTCTAATCTTAAACGCTTTAGCTCTCTGCGAGCTCTCCGGGAAAGAAGTTGTCACACTGTCTGCCTCGGCCGGGTGGGCCAACTACGAGGTACTGCCAGCGCCCCGGAATTACTCTAAAGCTTCCAGCGATAACTTGCCAAGGGAAGCTCTACGAGTTACTCGCGCCGGCGGTGAACCCAACCTGGTCACCGCCGGAAGCCTCGTAGAGCTTCTTGCACGCGTAAGAATGCTCAGAACCAAAGCAGACCGCTTCTCAGAGCATTTCTAGGAAAACGTCATATTTCTATTTCTCGGTGTCAACGGGACGTCGGTTTCTCCGAATGTTTAGATAGCAAAACTGTCTCGAAAGAGCTGAGCTGCTCGCAAAATGAAGTTGAGATACTAATGCTCGGAGTAAAAATCTGCTTTCTTAAAATGATTTGTCAAATATCTTTCAAATATTCGCAAAACCGACCCAAAGTTATCGCTTGGCAGCGTCCAAAACCCGGAGAGCCAAGAGAATCTCGGGGACAGGAAATCTTTTCTGGAGAGCCTTGGGGGGCCCCCCTCCTGTCGGTTCCCTGCACTTACCTCGGGCTGTAGGGCGGAAGGGGCTGCAGGGCTGGTAATCACAGGAATCGATTCAGAGACATCAAACGCGTCCGCCTGTCGCATGCAGAGGTCTAAGCTTGGTCTGATACTCGAGCTAGGTTTGCCAAACTATTCGTATTGTTCGAGTCATCTTGAGAGGTGCTGTCGATTTACGCGCGTAACTCGGGCTGTAGGAGAGCTAGAGAGCTCGTACAGAAGACAATCCAAAGCATCAGGGGCGTTCGGCTGTTGCATCCGAGAGGTATGAAATTGCTTGGGCTGAACAACTATTTTTTCGGTGTAAGTTTTTCGACATTACATGCTGTCAGGAAGCTCTACGAGTCCCCCGGCGGTAACAAAGGTTGACGGTTTACCGCCGGCGCCCAGTAATTCCGGCGCGCTGGAGAGCTAGTTGGCAAGAAAAATCTCGACGGACCTTTTGCTTTGGGTCGGTTGAAAATTTTGTTGTCGAAATTTTAACATTCGTTTGAGCTCTAGTATTTTCTCCCACCATATTTGATCTTATTTCCGCTCGCCATCTTGATCTCAGCTCAATCGGGTAGATATTACTGCAAAAAAGCATCGCGGCAGGATCGGCTGTTTCGAGTCATCTCGATACGCGTAGTCGGTATTTTGTATTTAACTCGAGCTGAAGGGCAGCTGCAGAGGTGATTCTTACACAAATCGATTGCGAATCATCAGGCGCGTTCGTCTGTTCCATCTAGAGGTCTGAACTCGGTCTGCTGCCCGAGCCAGGGTCGCGAAACTATTCGTGTTGTTGGAGTCATCTTGAGAGCTGCTGACAGTTTTCTGCACTGAACTCGGGCTGTAGGGAGGCTACAGTGCTGGTGATCACAGAAATCGATTCGGAGAGATCAGGCGCGTCCGCCTGTCGAATCCAGAGCTCGGAACTCGGTCTGCTGCCCGAACTAGGTCCGCGAAATTATTCGTATTGTTCGAATCATCCTGAGGGGTGCTGTCGGTTTTCTGCACTTAACTCGAGCAGTAGGGGGGCTAAAGGGCTGGTAATCACTGGAATCGATTCAGAAACATCAGGCGTCCACCTGTCGCATTCAGAGCCCTGAACTCGGCCTGCTGCCCGAGCTAGATCCGCGAAACTATTTATTGTTCGAGTTATCTTCAGAGGTGCTGTCGATATTCTGCACTTAACTCGGGATGTAAGGGGGCTGCAGGGCTGGTAATCACAGGAATCGATCCGGGAGACATCAGGCGCGTCCGCTTGTTCCATTGAGATGTCTGAACTCGGTCTGATACTCGAGCTAGATTCGCGAAACTATTTGTATTGTTCGAGTGATCTTGAGAGGTGCTGTCGATTTTCGCGCGTAACTCGGGCTTTAGGAGGACTACGGAGCTCGTGCGCACAGAAAACGATCCAGAAGCATGAGGGGCGTTTAGCTGTCGCCTCGAGAGGTGTGAAATCGTTTAGGCTCCAAAACTATTCGTTCTCTGCATTTTTTTCGACATTATATATGCTCAGGAAGCTCTACGAGTCCCCGGCGGTAAGGAAGGTTGACGGTTTACCGCCGGCGCCCAGTTGGTCGACCCGGCCAGAAAGGACAAAGTGGTAACTTTTGGGTGGTTTTGCAATTTTTTGAAAGATATTTGACAATTCATTTTGAGAAAGCAGATTTTTCGCACCTGTAAACGACTATGAGGGCCTCTCTGTCTTAGTATGATCTCTGTAGGCGCACTTTTAATATCAAAACACTTGGCGGAACCATCTTCATGTCGACACGAAAAAAATCAATTTTTCTTTTTTTCGAGAAATGCTTCCAGAAGCTCTCTCTTTCGACTCCGAGCACTCTTACGCGTGAAATGAGCTCTACGAGGTTCCCGGCGGACCAGGTTGACGGTTCACCGCCGGCGCCAGTTATTGCTGTAAGAGTAATTCTGGGGCGCTGGAGAGCTAGTTGACAAGAAAAATCTCGACAGACCTTTTGGTGACTTTTGCTCGGTTGAAAATATTGTTCTCGAAATTCAACAATTCGTTTGAGCTCTAGTATTTTTTCCCATGATATTCGATCTGATTCCCGCTCGCCATCTTGATCTCAGCTCGATCGGGTAACTTTTACTGCCAAAAAGCAGGCAGGCGGGATCGGCCGTTTCAAGTCATCGAGTCCCCGGCGGTAAGGAAGGTTGACGGTTTACCGCCGGCGCCCAGTTGGCCGACCCGACCAGAAGAGACAATGTGACAACTTTCGGTCGGTTTTGCTAAGATTTGAAAGATATTTGACAATTAATTCTGAGAAAGCAGATTTTTCGTACCTGTGAACGATTATGAGGGCCTCTGCGTCTCAATATGAGCTCTGTAGGCGCACATTTATTATCAAAACACTTGGCGGAATCAATTTAATATCGACATGAAAAAAAATATTTTTGCCTTTTTCGCGAAATGCTTCCAGAAGCTCTCTCTGTCGATTCTAAGCACTCTCACCCGTGGAAGGAGCTCTGCGAGGTTCCCGGCGGTGACCAGGTTGACGGTTCACCGCCGGCGCCAGTTGCTGGAAGCTTAAGAGTAATTCCGGGGCGCTGGAGGGCTAGTTGGCAAGAAAAATCTCGACGGACCTTTTGATGACTTTTGGTCGGTTCAAAATTTTGTTCTCGAAATTCAACAATTTGTTCCCAACCCTCCTTGGTTGGGTATTCGTTTTGAATAGAGCAGTGTGGTCGCGTCCTTCCTCCTCCCGCCTCCCGCCTCTTTCCTGCCTCTTTCTGTCTTGCCTGCGGGGGGCTGTGAAACTGTCGCCAGTTTCGAGGCCTGCTGGGGGGTCCAGCATAGAGGGTAATCGCGGCAGATCCAAATTAGACCTCGCCATTCCTGGGGGGCTGCGATCTGTGAAACTGTCGCCACTTTCGAGGCCTGCTGGGGGGCTCAGCATAGAGGGTAATCGCGGCAGATTCAAATTAGACCTCGCCATCCCTGGGGGGCTGCGATCTGTGAAACTGTCGCCACTTTCGAGGCCTGCTGGGGGGCCCAGCACAGTGGGCCACGCGGCAGATTCAAATTAGACCTCGCCTCCCTGGGGGGCTGCGATCTGTGAAACTGTCGCCACTTTCGAGGCCTGCTGGGGGGCCCAGCACAGTGAGGGCCACGGGCAGATTCAAATGAGACCTCGCCGTCCCTGCGGGGCTGCGATCTGTGAACCTGTCGCCACTTTCGAGGCCTGCTGTGATCCCCGTTTTCGAAGTGGCTAGGAGTGCTCAGGAATTGTAAATCATCAGCTTTATCAAGCCCTTTTCCTGTAGCCAGTGTCCTGCGAGTCTCCCGAATTCCGTCTGCAGACATATGTAAACCTCGCTCCGTCATCGCCCCCTTATAAAGTATCCTAAACTATTTGCGCCCCGCTTTTGCGCAGGGGTTGGGTACGTCGCCAGGGTAATTTGAGCTCTAGTTTTTTTTTCCCCCGTGATATCTGATCTTATTCCCGCTCGCCATCTTGATCTCAGCTCGATCGGGTAACTTTTACGGTCAAAATGCACACGGGCGGGATCAGCCGTTTCGAGTCATCTTGATACGCGTTGACGGTTTTCTGAAGATAACTCGAGCTTCAGGACAGCTACAGAGCTGGTAAGCACAGCTAACCTATTCAGAATGATCAGGCGCGTTCGCCTCTTGAACCCAGAGGTCTGAACTCGGTCTGCTAGCCGAGCTAGGTCCGCAAACCTATCCGTATTATGCGTGTCATCTTGACAGACGCTCTCGGTTTTCTGTACTTAACTCGAGCTACAGAACAGCTACAGAGCTGATACGTACAGAATCTGATTCAGAATCGTCAGTGGCCGTTATCTGTTGAAACCAGAGCTCTGAAGTCGGTCTGCTGCCCGATCTAAAAATCGCGAAACTATTCGTAGTATTCGAGTCATCTTGAGAGATGCTGTCGGTTCTCTGCACTTAACTCGGGCTGTAGGGGGGCTGCATGGCTGGTAATCACAGGAATCGATTCAGAGACATCAGACGCGTCCGCCTTCCGCATGCAGAGGTCTGAACTCGGTCTGATACTCGAGCTAGGTTTGCCAAACTATTCGTATTGTTCGAGTCATCTTGAGAAGTGCTGTCGATTTACGCACGTAACTCGGGCTGTAGGAGAGCTACAGAGCTCGTACAGAAGACAATTCAGAAGCATCGGGGGCGTTCGGCTGTTGCATCCGAGTTTGAAATTGCTTGGGCTGAAAAACTATTTTCCCCAACCCTCCTTGGTAGGGTATTCGTTTTGAATAGAGCAGTGTGGTCGCGTCCTTCCTCCTCCCGCCTCCCGCCTCTTTCCTGCCTCTTTCTGTCTTGCCTGCGGGGGGCTGTGAAACTGTCGCCAGTTTCGAGGCCTGCTGGGGGGTCCAGCATAGAGGGTAATCGCGGCAGATCCAAATTAGACCTCGCCATTCCTGGGGGGCTGCGATCTGTGAAACTGTCGCCACTTTCGAGGCCTGCTGGGGGGCTCAGCATAGAGGGTAATCGCGGCAGATTCAAATTAGACCTCGCCATCCCTGGGGGGGGGGGCTGCGATCTGTGAAACTGTCGCCACTTTCGAGGCCTGCTGGGGGGTCCAGCATAGAGGGTAATCGCGGCAGATCCAAATTAGACCTCGCCCTCCCTGGGGGGCTGCGATCTGTGAAACTGTCGCCACTTTCGAGGCCTGCTGGGGGGCCCAGCACAGTGAGGGCCACGCGCGGATTCAAATTAGACCTCGCCATCCCTGGGGGGCTGCGATCTGCGAAACTGCCGCCATTTTCGAGGCCTGCTGGGGGGCCCAGCACAGTGAGGGCCACGGGCAGATTCAAATGAGACCTCGCCGTCTCTGCGGGGCTGCGATCTGTGAACCTGTCGCCACTTTCGAGGCCTGCTGTGATCCCCGTTTTCGAAGTGGCTAGGAGTGCTCAGGAATTGTAAATCATCAGCTTTATCAAGCCCTTTTCCTGTAGCCAGTGTCCTGCGAGTCTCCCGAATCCCGTCTGCAGACATATGTAACCCTCGCTCCGTCATCGCCCCCTTATAAAGTATCCTAAACTACTTGCGCCCCGCTTTTGCGCAGGGGTTGGGTACGTCGCCAGGGTAATTTCTGTGTCTTTTTTTTCCAACCCTCCTTGGTTGGGTATTCGTTTTGAATAGAGCAGTGTGGTCGCGTCCCTTCTCCTCCCGCCTCTTCCTGTCTTGCCTGCGGGGGGCTGCGATCTGCGAAACTGTCGCCATTTTCGAGGCCTGCTGGGGGGCCCAGCACAGTGAGGGCCACGCGCAGGTTCAAATTAGACTTCGCCATCCCTGGGGGGCTGCGATCTGCGAAACTGTCGCCCTTTTCGAGGCCTGCTGGGGGGCCCAGCACAGTGAGGGCCACGGGCAGATTCAAATTAGACCTCGCCATCCCTGGGGGGCTGCGATCTGCGAAACTGTCGCCATTTTCGAGGCCTGCTGGGGGGCCCAGCACAGTGAGGGCCACGCGCGGATTCAAATTAGACCTCGCCATCCCTGGGGGGCTGCGATCTGCGAAACTGTCGCCATTTTCGAAGCCTGCTGGGGGGCCCAGCACAGTGAGGGCCACGGGCAGATTCAAATTAGACCTCGCCATCCCTGGGGGGCTGCGATCTGCGAAACTGTCGCCATTTTCGAGGCCTGCTGGGGGGCCCAGCACAGTGAGGGCCACGCGCGGATTCAAATTAGACCTCGCCATCCCTGGGGGGCTGCGATCTGCGAAACTGTCGCCATTTTCGAGGCCTGCTGGGGGGCCCAGCACAGTGAGGGCCACGCGCGGATTCAAATTAGACCTCGCCATCCCTGGGGGGCTGCGATCTGCGAAACTGTCGCCATTTTCGAGGCCTGCTGGGGGGCCCAGCACAGTGAGGGCCACGCGCGGATTCAAATTAGACCTCGCCATCCCTGGGGGGCTGCGATCTGCGAAACTGTCGCCATTTTCGAGGCCTGCTGGGGGGCCCAGCACAGTGAGGGCCACGCGCGGATTCAAATTAGACCTCGCCATCCCTGGGGGGCTGCGATCTGCGAAACTGTCGCCATTTTCGAGGCCTGCTGGGGGGCCCAGCACAGTGAGGGCCACGCGCAGATTCAAATTAGACCTCGCCATCCCTGGGGGGCTGCGATCTGCGAAACTGTCGCCATTTTCGAGGCCTGCTGGGGGGCCCAGCACAGTGAGGGCCACGCGCGGATTCAAATTAGACCTCGCCATCCCTGGGGGGCTGCGATCTGCGAAACTGTCGCCATTTTCGAGGCCTGCTGGGGGGCCCAGCACAGTGAGGGCCACGGGCAGATTCAAATGAGACCTCGCCATCCCTGCGGGGCTGCGATCTGTGAACCTGTCGCCACTTTCGAGGCCTGCTGTGATCCCCGTTTTCGAAGTGGCTAGGAGTGCTCAGGAATTGTAAATCATCAGCTTTATCAAGCCCTTTTCCTGTAGCCAGTGTCCTGCGAGTCTCCCGAATTCCGTCTGCAGACATATGTAACCCTCGCTCCGTCATCGCCCCCTTATAAAGTATCCTAAACTATTTGCGCCCCGCTTTTGCGCAGGGGTTGGGTACGTGGCCAGGGTAATTTCCCAACCCTCCTTGGTTGGGTATTCGTTTTGAATAGAGCAGTGTGGTCGCGTCCTTCCTCCTCCCGCCTCCCGCCTCTTTCCTGCCTCTTTCTGTCTTGCCTGCGGGGGGCTGCGATCTGTGAAACTGTCGCCACTTTCGAGGCCTGCTGGGGGGCCCAGCACAGTGAGGGCGACGCGCGGACCCAAATTAGACCTCGCCATTCCTGGGGGGCTGCGATCTGTGAAACTGTCGCCACTTTCGAGGCCTGCTGGGGGGCTCAGCATAGAGGGTAATCGCGGCAGATTCAAATTAGACCTCGCCATCCCTGGGGGGGGGGGCTGCGATCTGTGAAACTGTCGCCACTTTCGAGGCCTGCTGGGGGGTCCAGCATAGAGGGTAATCGCGGCAGATCCAAATTAGACCTCGCCCTCCCTGGGGGGCTGCGATCTGTGAAACTGTCGCCACTTTCGAGGCCTGCTGGGGGGTCCAGCATAGAGGGTAATCGCGGCAGATTCAAATTAGACCTCGCCATCCCTGGGGGGATGCGATCTGTGAAACTGTCGCCACTTTCGAGGCCTGCTGGGGGGTCCGGCATAGAGGGTAAGCGCGGCAGATTCAAATTGGACCTCGCCATCCCTGGGGCTGCGATCTGTGAAACTGTCGCCACTTTCGAGGCCTGCTGGGGGGTCCAGCATAAAGGTTAATCGCGGCAGATTCAAACTAGACCTCGCCATCTCTGGGGGGCTGCGATCTGTGAAATTGTCGCCACTTTCGGGGCCTGCTGGGGGGTCCGGCATAAAGGGTAATTGCGGCAGATTCATATTAGACCTCGCTATCCTTGGGGGGCTGCGATCTGTGAAACTGTCGCCACTTTCGAGGCCTGCTGGGGGGTCCTGCATAGAGGGTAATCGCGGCAGATTCGAATTCGACCTCGCCATCCCTGGGGGCTGCGATCTGTGAAACTGTCGCCAGTTTCGAGGCCTGCTGGGGGGTCCAGCATAAGAGGGTAATCGCGGCAGATTCAGGCTTGTCCCGTCCGGACCCGCAGCGCAGGGGCGGGGTAGCGAGCCACTTTGGCCATCGCAAGGGGCGGGGCCAAAAAGTATCGCCTGACATACGATCATCATCCTCATTGCCCGTCATTGCCCGCGCAGCGATGCTCGCGAGGTCGCGAGGCGCTTTGCACATCATGTGCAGGGGGACAAAGGGGAGAGAAACAGCTTGCTCCTCACGAGATGCCCTTCATGCCTTGTGAGTTGCTGTCAGGTCCTCGATCACATCATCCTCGAACTGTTATTGTTTCTGGGACCTCGCCGCAGACTCAAGTTAGACCTCGCCATCCCTGCGGGGCTGCGATATGAGGTCCCGGCTTTCGAAGTGGCTAGGAGTGTTCAGGGATTGTAACTAATCGGCTTTATCACGTCCTTGTCCTGTAGCCAGTGTCCTGCGAGTCTCCCGAATTCCGTCTGCAGACATATGTAACCCTCGCTCCGTCATTGCCCCCCTTCATAAATTATCCTAAACTATTTGCGCCCCGCGTTTGCGCAGGGGTTGGGTACGTCGCCTGGGTAATTCGACATTATATGTTGTCAGGAAGCTCTACGAGTCCCCCGGCGGTAGCAAAGGTTGACGGTTTACCGCCGGCGCCCAGTTGGCAAGAAAAATATCGACGGACCTTTTGGTGACTTTTGGTCGGTTCAAAATTTTGTTCTCGAAATTCCTCAATTCGTTTGAGCTCTAGTATTTTTTCCCGTGATATTCGACCTTATTCCCGCTCGCCATCTTGATCTCAGCTCGATCGGGTACCTTTTACGGCCAAAAAGCACACGGGCGGGATCGGCCGTTTCGAGTCATCTTGATACGCGCTGTCGGTTTTATCAAGATAACTCGAGCTGCAGAACAGCTACAGAGCTGGTAAGCACAGCTAATCGATTCAGAATGATCAGGCGCGTTCGCCTGTTGAACCCAGAGGTCTAAACTCGGTCTGCTAGCCGAGCTAGGTCCGCAAACCTATTCGTATTATTCGAGTCATCTTGACAGACGCTCTCGGTTTTCTGTACTTAACTCGAGCTACAGGACAGCTACAGAGCTGATACGTACAGAATCTGATTCAGAATCATCAGTGGCCGTTGTCTGTTGAATCCAGAGCTCTGAACTCGGTCTGCTGCCCGATCTAGAATCGCGAAACTATTCGTATTGTTCGAGTCATCTTGAGAGATGCTGTCGGTTCTCTGCACTTAACTCGGGCTGTAGGGGGGCTGCATGGCTGGTAATCACTGGAATCGATTCGGAGACATCAGGCGCGTCCGCCTGTCGAATCCAGAGCTCTGAACTCTGTCTGCTGCCCGAACTAGGTCCGCGAAACTATTCGTATTGTTCGAGTCATCCTGAGAGGTGCTGTGGGTTTCCTGCACTTAGCTCGGGCTGTAGGGGGGGCTGCAGGGCTGGTAATCACAGGAATCGATTCAGAGACATCAGACGCGTATGCAGAGGTCTGAACTCGGTCTGATACTCGAGCTAGGTTTGCCAAACTATTCGTATTGTTCGAGTCATCTTGAGAGGTGCTGTCGATTTACGCACGTAACTCGGGCTGTAGGAGAGCTACAGAGCTCGTACAGAAGACAATCCAGAAGCATCGGGGGCGTTCGGCTGTTGCATCCGAGAGGTCTGAAATTGCTTGGGCTGAAAAACTATTTTTTCTGTGTAATTTTTTTCGACATTACATGTTGTCAGGAAGCTCTACGAGTCCCCCGGCGGTAACAAAGGTTGACGGTTTACCGCCGGCGCCCAGTTGGCAAGAAAAATCTCGACGGACCTTTTGATGACTTTTGGTCGGTTGAAAATTTTGTTCTCGAAATTCAACCATTCGTTAGAGCTCTAGTATTTTTTCCCATGATATTCGATCTTATTCCCGCTCGCCATCTTGATCTCAGCTCGATCGGGTACCTTTTACGGCCAAAAAGCACACGGGCGGGATCGGCCGTTTCGAGTCATCTTGATACGCGCTGTCGGTTTTATCAAGATAACTCGAGCTTCAGGACAGCTACAGAGCTGGTAAGCACAGCTAATCGATGCAGAATGATCAGGCGCGTTCGCCTGTTGAACCCAGAGGTCTGAACTCGGTCTGCTAGCCGAGCTAGGTCCGCAAACCTATTCGTATTATTCGAGTCATCTTGACAGACGCTCTCGTTTTCTGTACTTAACTCGAGCTACAGGACAGCTACATAGCTGATACGTACAGAATCTGATTCAGAATCATAGTGGCCGTTGTCTGGTGAATCGAGAGCTCTGAACTCGGTCTGCTGTCCGATCTAGAATCGCGAAACTACTCGTATTGTTCGAATCATCTTGAGAGATGCTGTCGGCTCTCTGCACTTAACTCGGGCTGTAGGGGGGCTGCGTAGCTGGTAATCACTGGAATCGATTCGGAGACATGAGGCGCGTCCGGTTTTCTGTACTTAACTCGAGCTATATGACAGCTACAGAGCTGTTACTTACAGAAACCGATTCAAGGTCATCAGTCGTGTTGGTATGTTGAATCCAGAGCTTTGAATTCGGTCTGCTGCCCGCTCCAGAATCGCGAAACTATTCGTATTGTTCGAGTCATCTTGAGAGGTGCTGTCGGTTTTCTGTACTCAACTCGGGCTGGGGGGAGGCTACAGTGCTGGTAATCACCATAATCGATTTGGAGACATTTGGCGCGTCCGCCTGTCGAATCCAGAGCTCGGAACTTGGTCTGCTGCCCGAACTAGATCCGCGAAACTATTCGTATTGTTTGAGTCATCCTCAGAGGTGCTGTCGGTTTTCTGCACTTAACTCGGGCTCTAGGGGGGGCTGCAGGGCTGGTAATCACAGGATTCGATTCAGAGACATCAGACGCGTCCGCCTGTCCCATGCAGAGGTTTGAACTCGGTCCGATACTCGAGCTAGATTTGCCAAACTATTCGTATTGTTCGAGTCATCTTGAGAGGTGCTGTCGATTTACGCACGTAACTCGGGCTGTAGAAGAGCTACAGAGCTCGTACAGAAGACAATCCAGAAGCATCTGGGGCGTTCGGCTGTTGCATCCGAGAGGTCTGAAATTGCTTGGGATGAAAAACTATTTTATCTGTGTAATTTTTTCGACATTTCAGGAAGCTCTACGAGTCCCCCGGCGGTAACAAAGGTTGACGGTTTACCGCCGGCGCCCAGTTCCGGCGCGGGGTGGAGCTAGTTGGCCGACCCGACCAGAAAGGACAAAGTGGTGACTTTGGGTCGGTTTTGCGCAGATTTGAAAGATATTTGACCATTCATTTTGAGAAAGCAGATTCTTACGCCGAGCATTGGCATATGAACTCCTCTCTGACAGCAGCTCAGCTCTCCCGATGTATTTTCTTGAGAGTTGACTTCCAGGAACTGAGCGAATATGAACATCGAAAAAATCGAAAATCAAGATTTTCGAAAAATCTCTATTTCATGCCTCTACTTTGATTCTCAGCACTCTTATCAGTGTACGGAGCTCTACGAGGTTCCCGGCGGTGACTAGGTTGACGGTTCACCGCCGGCGCCAGTTCCGGGGCGCTGGAGAGCTAGTTGGCAAGAAAAATTTCGACGGACGTTTTGATGACTTTTGCTCGGTTGAAAATTTTGTTCTCAAAATTCAACCATTCGTTAGACCTCTGGTATTTTTTCCAGTGATATTCGATCTTTTTCCCGCTCACCATCTTGATCTCAGCTCGATCGGGTACATTTTACTTTCAAAAAGCGTCCAGGCGGGATCGGCCGTTTCGGGTCATCTTGTCACGCGCTGCCGGTTTTCTCAAGAGAACTCGAGCTTTAGGACAGCTACAGAGCTAGTAAGCACAGCTAATCGATTCAGAATGATCAGCCGCGTTCGCCTGTTGAACCCAGAGGTCTGAACTTGGTCTGCCAGCCGAGCTAGGTCCGCAAACCTATTCGTATTATTCAAGTCATCTTGACAGGCGCTCTCGGTTTTCTGTACTTAACTCGAGGTACAGGACAGCTTCAGAGCTGATGCGTACAGAATATGATTCAGAATCATCCGTGGCCGTTGTCTGTTGAATCCAGAGCTCTGAACTCGGTCTGCTGCCCGATCTAGAATCGCGAACCTATTCGTATTGTTCGAGTCATCTTGAGAGATGCTGTCGGTTCTCTGCACTCAACTCGGGCTGTGGGGGGGCTGCATGGCTGGTAATCACTGGAATCGATTCGGAGAGATCAGGTGCGTCCGCCTGTCGAATCCAGAGCTCCGAACTCTGTCTGCTGCCCGAACTAGGTCCGCGAAGCTATTCGTATTGTTCGAGTCATCCTGAGAGGTGCTGTCGGTTTCCTGCACTTAACTCGGGCTGTAGGGGGACTGCAGGGCTGGTAATCACAGGAATCGATTCAGAGACATCAGGCGCGTCCGCCTGTCGCATGCAGAGGTCTGAACTCTGTCTGATACTCGAGCTAGGTTTGCGAAACTATTTGTTTTTGGTTCGAGTCATCTTGAGAGGTGCTGTCGATTTACGCACGTAACTCGGGCTGTAGGAGAGCTACAGAGCTCGTGCAGAAGACAATCCAGAAGTATCGGGGGCGTTCGGCTGTTACGTCGGAGAGGTCTGAAATTGCTTGGGCAGAAAAACTATTTTTCAGTGTAAGTTTTTTCGACATTATATGTTGTCAGGAAGCTCTACGAGTCCCCCGGCGGTAACGAAGGTTGACGGTTTACCGCCCGCGCCCAGTTGGCCGAACCGGCCAGAAAGGACAAAGTGGTAATAACTCGTAGAGCTTCCCTTAGCAAGTTATTGCTGGAAGCTTAAGAGTAATTCCGGCGCGCTGGAGAGCTAGTTGGCAAGAAAAATCTCGACGGAATTTTTGCTGACTTTTGGTCGGTTGAAAATTTTGTTCTCGTAATTTTGTTCTCGAGCTTCAGGACAGCTATAGAGCTGGTAAGCACTGCTAATCGATTCAGAATGATCAGGCGCGTTCGCCTGTTGAACCCAGAGGTCTGAACTCGGTCTGCTAGCCGAGCTAGGTCCGCAAACCTATTCGTATTATTCGAGTCATCTTGACAGGCACTCCGGTTTTCTGTACTTAACTCGAGCTACAGGACAGCTACAGAGCTGATACGTACAGAATATGATTCAGAATCATCAGTGGCCGTTGTCTGTTGAATCCAGAGCTCTGAACTCGGTCTGCTGCCCGATCTAGAATCGCGAACCTATTCGTATTGTTCGAGTCATCTTGAGAGATGCTGTCGGTTCTCTGCACTGAACTCGGGCTGTAGGGGGGCTGCATGGCTGGTAATCACTGGAATCGATTCGGAGACATCAGGCGCGTCCGCCTTTCGAATCCAGAGCCTCGAACTCTGTCTGGTGCCCGAACTAGGTCCGCGAAACTATTCGTATTGTTCGAGTCATCCTGAGAGGTGCTGTCGGTTTCCTGCACTTAACTCGGGCTGTAGGGGGGCTGCAGGGCTGGTAATCACAGGAATCGATTCAGAGACATCAGGCGCGTCCGCCTGTCGAATCCAGAGCTCGGAACTCCGTCTGCTGCCCAAACTAGATCCGCGAAACTATTTGTACTGTTCGAGTCATCTTTAGAGGTGCTGTCGATTTACGCACGTAACTCGGGCTGTAGGAGAGCTACAGAGCTCGTGCAGAAGACAATCCAGAAGCATCGGGGGCGTTCGGCTGTTGCATCCGAGAGGTTTGAAATTGCTTGGGCTGAACAACTATTTTTTCGGTGTAAGTTTTTGCGACATTATATGTTGTCAGGAAGCTCTACGAGTCCCCCGGCGGTAACAAAGGTTCACGTTTTACCGCCGGCGCCCAGTTTTTGGGTGGTTTTACAATTTTTTGAAAGATATTTGACAATTCATTTTGAGAAAGCAGATTTTTCGCACCTGTAGTGGGTTATGGCGCGTTCGCCAGTAAAATTTTCAGGCCCATAGGTGCAGTATTACTATTGAAACACTTGGAGGAACCGACCTTGGTAAAACAGAAAAGCGTGATTTTTCGAGTTTCTCAGGTCTTGCTCTCGACGCTTCCTTCATGCTTAACGAGAGGCGCCGTGTCAGAAAAGATCTCTACGAGGGCCCTGGAGGTAACCTGGTTGACGGTTCACTGCCGGTTCCCTACCTCGTAGAGCTCGTCGTCATCGATGAGCTAATGGAATTCCGGCGCGGGGTGGAGCTAGTAACTCGTAGAACTTCCCTTCGCAAGTTATTGCTGGAAGCTTGAAAGTAATACCTCGTAGAGCTCTTCGGCATCAAAGGCTAGAGGAATTCCGGCGCGGGGTGGAACTAGTTGGCCGACCGGGCCAGAACGGACAATGTGACAACTTTTGGTCGGTGTTGCCAAGATTTGAGAGATATTAGACCATTTATTTTGTGAAAGCAGATTTTTCGCACCTGTAAACGATTATGAGGGCCTCCTCGTCTGAATGCGAGCTCTGTAGGCGCACATGTACTATCAAAACACTTGGGGGAACCAACTTCATGTCCACTTAAAAAATAAGAATGTTGAATTCTTCGAGAAATGCCTCCAGAAGCTCTCTCTTCCGACTCTGAGCTCTCTCACGCGTGAAAAAGAGCTCTAGGAGGTTCCCGGCGGTGACCAGGTTGACGGTTCACCGCCGGCGCCAGTTCCGGGGCACTGGAGAGCTAGTTGGCAAGAAAAATCTCGACGGACATTTTGATGACTTTTGGTCGGTTGAAAGTTTTGTTCTCGAAATTTGAACATTCGTTTGGGCTCTAGTATTTTTTCCCGTGATATTCGATCCCATTCCCGCTCGCCATCTTGATCTCAGCTCGATCGGGTACTTTTTATTGCCAAAAAGCGTCCAGGCGGGATCCGCCGTTTCGAGTCATCTTGATACGCGCTGTCGGTATATCGGACTTACCTCGAGAGACAGGACAGCTACAGAGCTGATAAGCACACCTTAACGATCGAGAATCATCAGGCGCGTTCGTATGTTGCAACCAGAGGTCTGAACTCGGTCTGCTAGCCGAGCTAGGTCCGCAAACCTATTCGTATTATTCGAGTCATCTTGACAGGCGCTCTCGATTTTCTGTACTTAACTCGAGCTATAGGACAGCCACAGAGCTGATACTTACAGAAACCGATCTAGAATCATCAGTCGCGTTTGTCTGTTGAATCCAGAGCTCTGAACTCGGTCTGCTGCCCAATCCAGAATCGCGAAACTGTTCGTATTGTTCGAGTCATCTTGAGAGGCGCTGTCGGTTTTCTGCTCTTAACTCGGGCTGTAGGGGGGTGACAGAAATCGATTTGGAGACATCAGGCGCGTCCGCCTGTGGAATCCAGAGCTCGGAACTCGGTCTGCTGCCCGAACTGGGTCCGCGAAACTGTTCGTATTGTTCGAGTCATCCTGAAAGATGCTGTCGGCTTTCTGCACTTAACTCGGGCTGTAGGGGGGCTGCAGGGCTGGTAATCACAGGAATCGATTCGGAGACATCAGACGCGTCCGCCTGTCGCATTCAGATGTCTGAACTCGGTCTGATACTCGAGCTGGGTTTGCCAAACTATTCGTTTTGTTCGAGTCATCTTGAGAGGTTCTGTCGATTGACGCACGTAACTCCGGCTGTAGCAGAGCTACAGAGCTCGTACAGAAGATAATCCAGAAGCATTGGGGGGCGTTCGGCTGTTGCATCGAGAGGTCTGAAATCGGTTGGGCTGAAAAACTATTCGTTCTCCGCAATTCTGCTCGACATTATATATTGTCAGGAAGCTCTACGAGTCCCCCGGCGGTAAGACAGGTTGACGGTTTACCGCCAGCGCCCAGTTGGTCGACCCGACCAGAAAGGACAAAGTGACATTTTTGTGTGGTTTTGCAAATAACTCGTAGAGCTTCCCTTAGCAAGTTATTGCTGGAAGCTTAAGAGTAATTTTGGGGTGGAGAGCTAGTTGGCAAGAAAAATCTCGACAGACCTTTTGGTGACTTTTGGTCGGTTGAAAATTTTGTTTTCAAAATTTGAACATTCGTTAGAGCTCTAGTATCTTTCCCGTGATATTCGATCTTATTCCCGCTCGCCATCTTGATCTTAGCTCGATCGGGTACCTTTTACTACCAAAAAGCAGGCAGGCGGGATCGCCTGTTTCGGGTCATCTTGTCTCGCGGTGACGGTTTTCTCAAGATAACTCGAGCTTTAGGACAGCTACAGAGTTGGTAAGCACAGCTAATCGATTCAGAATGATCAGGCGCGTTCGCCTGTTGAACCCAGAGGTCTGAACTCGGTCTGCTAGCCGAGCTAGGTCTGCAAACCTATACGTATTATTCGAGTCATCTTGACAGACGCTCTCGGTTTTCTGTACTTAACTCGAGCTACAGGACAGCTGCAGAGCTGATAGGTACAGAATCTGATTCAGAATCATCAGTGGCCGTTGTCTGTTGAATCCAGAGCTCTGAACTCGGTCTGCTGCCCGATCTAGAATCGCAAACTATTCGTATTGTTCGAGTCATATTGAGAGATGCTGTCGGTTCTCTACACTTAACTCGGGCTGTAGGGGGGCTGCATGGCTGGTAATCACTGGAATCGATTCGGAGACATCAGGCGCGTCCGCCTTTCGAATCCAGAGCTCCGAACTCTGTCTGCTGCCCGAACTAGGTCCGCGAAACTATTGGTATTGTTCGAGTCATCCTGAGAGGTGCTGTCGGTTTCCTGCACTTAACTCGGGCTGTAGGGGGGGGCTGCAGGGCTGGTAATCACAGGAATCGATTCAGAGACATCAGACGCGTCCGCCTGTCGCATGCAGAGGTCTGAACTCGGTCTGATACTCGAGCTAGGTTTGCCAAACTATTCGTATTGTTCGAGTCATCTTTAGAGGTGCTGTCGATTTACGCACGTACCTCGAGCTGTAGGAGAGCTACAGAGCTCGTACAGAAGACAATCCAGAAGCATCGGGGGCGTTCGGCTGTTGCATCTGAGAGGTCTGAAATTGCTTGGGCTGAAAAACTATTTTTTCGGTGTAAGTTTTTTCGACATTATATGTTGTCAGGAAGCTCTACGAGTCCCCCGGCGGTAGGAAAGGTTGACGGTTTACCGCCCGCGCCCAGTATTTGAAATATATTTGACCATTTATTTTGAGAAAACAGATTTTTCGCACCTGTAGTGGGTTATTCCGCGTTTGCCAGTCAAATTCTCAGGTCCCTAGGTGCTGTATTACTATCAAAACACTTGGAGTAACCGACGTTGGATAAAACAGAAAAACTTGTTTTTTTCGAATTTTTTTCTTTCTTGCTCCAGAAGCTTCGTTCATGTGTTCCGACGATCGCTGTGCGAGAAAAGAGCTCTACGAGGTTGCCGGCGGTAACCAGGTTGACGGTTTACCGCCGGTTCCCATTCCGGGGCGCTGGAGAGCTAGTTGGCAAGAAAAATCTCGACGGACCTTTTGCTGACTTTTGGTCGGTTGAAAATTTTGTTCTCGAAATTCAACCATTCGTTTGAGCTCTAGTATTCTTTCCCGTGATATTCGGTCTTATTCCCGCTCGCCGTCTTGATCTCAGCTCGATCGGGTACCTTTTACTGTCAAAAAGCATTGCGGCGGGCTCGGCCGTTTCGGGTCATCTTGACGCGCGATGACGGTTTTTTCAAGATAACTCGAGCTATACAAGAGCTACAGAGCTGATACTTACAGAAACCGATTCGGAATCATCAGGCGCGTTTGTCTGTTCAATCCAGAGGTCTGAACTCAGTTTGCTGCTCGAGATAGGTCCGCGAAATTATTCGTATTCTTCGAGTCATCTTGAGAGGTGCTGTCGGTTTTCTGTACTTAACTCGAGCTGTGAGGGGGCTACAGGGCTGGTAATCACAGAACCGATTCGTAGACGTCAAGCGCGTTCGCCTGTCGCATGCAGAGGTTTGAACTTGGTCTGCTACTCGAGCTAAGTCCGCAAAACTATTCGTATCGCTCGAGTCATTTCGATAGAGACTGTCGGATTTCTGTACTTCATTCGATCTCTAGGGGAGCTGCAGAGCTGATACGCACAGAAACCGATGCAGGCTGATCAGGCGCGTTCGTCCGTTGCATCCAGAGGCCTGAAATGGGTCTGCTACTCGAGCTAGGTCTGCGAACCTATTCGTATCGTTCGAGTCATATTGAGAGGTGCCGTCGGTTTTCGCACGTAGCTCGGGCTGTAGGAGAGCTACAGAGCTGGTACGCACAGAAACCGATCCCGAAGCATCAGGAGCGTTCGTCTGTTGCATCGAGAGGTCTGAACTCGGTCTGCTATCCGAGTAAGGTTCACAAAATTATTCGTATTCGACTGATCTTCTTTTTGCAAATAATGGTGAGTTTCTTCGCTGAACTCGAGCGGCCGAAAAATCAGAAGGAAATCGTGAGGCGTGAAGCATTTAGACGCTTGGTTTGAATCTGTTGTGAACGCAGACGCCAAAAACGGATTCGTACTCTGCTACTTCCTCCAAGCACAGCAATGGGATATCACTAGCCGCCTGAGATCAATCTGCTATCAGCTCGGCCTTAAAAACAATTCGTTCTCTGCTATTTTTTCGAACATAATACATGGTCAGGAAGCTCTACGAGTCCCCCCGCGGTAAGGAAGGTAGACGGTTTACCGCGGGCGCCCAGTTGCCAAGAAAAATCTCGACGGACCTTTTGGTGACTTTTGGTCGGTTGAAAATTCCTCGTAGAGCTCTTCGACATCGATGAGCTAGAGGAATTCCGGCGCGGGGTGGAGCTAGTTGGCCGCCCCGGCCAGACAGGACAAAGTGTTAACTTTTGGGTGGTTTTGCGAAGATTTGAAAGATATTTGACAATTCATTTTGAGAAAGCAGATTTTTCGCACCTGTAAACAATTATGAAGGCCTCTGCGTCTTACTATGAGCTCTGTAGACGCACATTTACTATCAAAACGCTTGGCGGATCCAACTCCATATCGACATGGAAAAAAGTCATTTTTTCGCGAACTGCTTCCAGAAGCTCTCTCTGTCGATTCTAAGCACTCTCACGCGTGAAAGGAGCTCTACGAGGTTCCCGGCGGTGACCAGGTTGACGGTTCACCGCCGGCGCCATTTTGTTCTCGAAATTCAACCATTCGTTAGAGCTCTAGTATTTTTTTTTCCGTGATATTAGATCTTATTCCCGCTCGCCATCTTGATCTCAGCTCGGTCGGGTATTTTTCATTGCCAAAAAGCGTCCAGGCGGGATCAGCCGTTTCGAGTCATCCTGATACGCGCTGTCGGTATATTGGACTTAACTCGAGATAAAGGACAGCTACAGAGCTGATAAGCACACCTTATCGATTCAGAATGATCAGGCGCGTTCGTCTGTTGCATCCAGAGGTCTGAACTCGGTCTGCTAGCCGAGCTAGGTCCGCAAACCTATTCGTATTATTCGAGTCATCTTGACAGGCGCTCTTGGTTTTCTGTACTGAACTCGAGCTATAGGACAGCTACAGAGCTGATACTTACAGAAACTGATCCAGAGTTATCAGTCGCGTTTGTCTGTTGAATCCAGAGCTCTGAACTCGGCCTGCTGTCCGCTCTAGAATCGCGAAACTGTTCGTATTGTTCGAGTCATCTTGAGAGGTGCTGTCGGTTTTCTGTACTTAACTCGGGTTCTCGGGGGGCTACAGTGCTGGTAGTCACGGGAATCGATTTGGAGACATCAGTCGCGTCCACCTGTCGAATCCAGAGCTCGGAACTCGGTCTGCTGTCCGAGCTAGGTTGCGAAACTATTGGTATTGGTCGAGTCATCCTGAGATGCTGTCGGTTTTCTGCACTTAACTCGGGCTGCAGGGGGGCTGCAGGGCTGGCAATCACAGGAACGGATTCGGAGACATCAGACGCGTCCGCCTGTCGCATTCAGAGGCCTGAACTTGGTCTGATACTGGAGCTAGGTTTGCCAAGCTATTCGTATTGTTCAAGTCATCTTCAGGGTTGCTGTCGATTTACGCACGTTTCTCGGACAGACAGCGAGCTACAAAGCTCGCACAGAAGACAATCCAGAAGCATCGGGGGCGTTCGGCTGTTGCATCGAGAGGTCTGAAATCGCTTGGGCTGAAAAAGTATTCGTTCTCTACAATTTCTTTCGACATTTTGTATTGTCAGGAAGCTCTACGAGTCCCCCGGCGGTATGAAAGGTTGACGGTTTACCGCCGGCGCCCAGTTGGTCGACCCGGCCCGGGCGGACAAGTTTATGACTTGTTGTCGGTTTTGCGAAAATTTGAAAGATATGTAACCATTTATTTTGAGAAAGCAGATTTTTGCGCGTCGCATTGGCATATAAACTCCTCTCTGACGGCAGCTGAGCTCTCCCGATGTATTTTCTTGAGAGTTGACTTCCAGGAACTCAGCGAATATGAACATCGAAAAAATCGAAGATGAAGATTTTCGAAAAATCTTTGTTTCATGACTCTACTTCGATTCTCAGCACTCTTACCAGTGTGGAAAGCTCTACGAGGTTTCCGGCGGTGATCAGGTTGACGGTTCACCGCCGGCGCCAGTTCCGGGGCGCAGGAGAACTAGTTGGCAAGAAAAATCTCGACGGACCTTTTGGTGACTTTTGGTCGGTTGACATTTTTTTTTCGAAATTCAACCATTCGTTAGAGCTCTCGTATTTTTTTCCGTGATATTCGATCCTATTCCCGCTCGCCATCTTGATCTGAGCTCGATCGGGTACCTTTTACTGCCAAAAAGCACTGCGGCCGGATCGGCCGTTCCAGTCATATTGATACCCGCTGTCGGTTTTTTGGAATTAACTCGAGATACAGGACAGCTACAGAGCTGATAAGCACATCTTCTCGATTCAGAATGATCAGGCGTGTTCGTCTGTTGCATCCAGAGGTCTGAACTTGGTCTGCTACCCCAGCTAGGTCCGCAAACCTTTCGTATTATTCGAGTCATCTTGACAGGCGCTCTCGGTTTTCTGTACTTAACTCGAGCTATATGACAGCTACAGAGCTGATACTTACAGAAACCGATTCAGAGTCATCAGTCGCGTTTGTCTGTTGAATCCAGAGTTCTGAACTCGGTCTGCTGCCCGCTCTAGAATCTTCAAACTGTTCGTATTGTTCGAGTCATCTTGAGAGATGCTGTCGGTTTTCTGATCTTAACTCGGGCTGTAGGGGGGCTACTGTGCTGGTAGTCACAGAAATCGATTTAGAGACATCAGTTGCGTCCGCCTGTCGAATCCAGAGCTCGGAACTCGGTCTGCTGCCCGAACTGGGTCCGCGAAACTATTCGTATTGTTCGAGTCATCCTGAGATGCTATCGGTTTTCTGCACTTAACTCGGGCTTTGGGGAGCTGCAGAGCTGGTGATCACAGGAATCGTTTCGGAGACATCAGACGCGTCGGTCTGTCGCATTCAGAGGCCTGAACTTGGTCTGATACTCGAGCTAGGTTTGCCAAACTATTCGTATTGTTCGAATCATCTTCAGAGTTGCTGTCGATTTACGCACGTAACTCGGCTGTAGCTACAGAGCTCGTACAGAAGACAATCCAGAAGCATGGGGGGCGTTCGGCTGTTGCATCGAGAGGTCTGAAATCGCTTGGGCTGAAATTATTCGTTCTCTGCAATTTTTTTCGACATTATATATTGTCAGGAAGCTCTACGAGTCCCCCGGCGGTAAGAAAGGTTGACGGTTCACCGCCGGCGCCCAGTGACAACTTTGGGTACGTTTTGGGAATATTTGAAAGATATTTGACAATTCATTTCGAGAGCGGGTATTTTCCCCACGTATAGAGCTCTACGAGGTGCCCGGCGGTAGCCTGGTTGACGGTTTACCGCCGGTTCCCAGTTGGCCCACCGGCCGGGGAGGACAAATTGGTGACTTTTGGTCGGTTTTGCGAAAATTTGAAAGATATTTAACGATTTATTTTGAAAAAGTAGATTTTTGCGCGTCGCAGTGGCATATAAACTCCTCTCTGACAGCAGCTCAGCTCTCCCGATGTATTTTCTTATGAGTTGACTTCCAGGAACTGAGCGAATGTGAACATCGAAAAAATCAAAAATAGACATTTTCGAAAAATCTTTATTTTTTTACTCTACTCCGATTCTCAGCACTCTAACTGGGCGCCGGCGGTAAACCGTCATCCTGGTTACCGCCGGGGACCTCGTAGAGCTCTTTTCTTGCCCAGCTCCTCGGAACACGTGAAGCAAGCTTAATGCGAGAGCCAAAAAACTTTAGAAATCGATCGCATACAAATAGTTTTGCAGACCTAGCTTGAGAAGCAGACTCTGTTCAGAGCTTTAGATGCTTCAGCCAAACGCCCTTGATGTTTCTGTATCGGTTTCTGTGCGTACCACCTCTGTAGCTGTGCTACAGCTAGAGTTAAGTGCAGAATACCGACAGCGCCTCTAAAGAGAACTTGAGAAATACGAATAGTGTTGTGGACCTAGCTCGACTAGCAGAACGACTTCAGGCCTCTCGATGCAACAGACGCAAGCGCCTGGTGATACTAAATCAGTTTATGTGCGCACCAGCTCTGTAGCTTCTCTGAATCCTGAGTTGAATACAGAAAACCGGCATCACTGGTGAAGATGACTGGAATAACACAAATAGTTTTACGGACATAGCTCGAGTAGCAGACCGAGTTCAGGCCTCTGGATGCAACAGGCGAACGCGCCTGATCATTCTGAATCGGTTTCTGTAAGCATCAGCTCTGTAGCTCTCGAAATCTCGAGTTAAGTACAGAAAACCGTGAATGCGTGTCAAGATGACTCCGAACGCAGTTGGTTCCAGCAAGTCTTTTGATAGTAATATTGCAGCTACTGACCTGAGAATTTAACTGACAGACGCGGCATAACCCACTACACGTGAGAAAAATACCGGTTCTCAAAATGAATTGTCAAATATCTTTCAAACTAGGAGCCGGCGGTAAACCGTCAACCAGGTCACCACCGGGATCCTCCCAGAGCTCTTTTCTCGTGCGGGGCTGCCCGGTACCCATCAAGGAAGTTTGATTCAAGATTTCTGTGCGAAAGAGCTCTCAAGCTCATCTGCAGCTCGAGTTAAGTGGGAAAAATCACCATCAGTTCCAAAAAATGCCCCCCCTACAAGTAGTGTTGCAGACCTAGCTCGAGTAGCAGACTGTGTTCAGAGCTCTGGATGCTTCAGCCGAACGCTCCTGATGATTGTGGATCGGTTTCGGTGCGTAGCAGCTCTGCAACTCTGCAGCTTCATTCAGTACAGAAGACCGACAGCGCCTGCAAAGAGAACTTGAAGCATACGAATAGTTTACTAACCAAGCTCGGGTAGCAGACCAAGTTCAGACCTCGAAGCAGTCTGATGATACAGAATCCTCTGATGTGCGTAGCAGCCCTGTAGCTATTCTGAATCGTGAGTTCAGTGCCAGAAACCGGCAGCACTCGTCAAAATCACTGGAATAATACAAATAGGTTTGCGGATCTAGCTCGAGCAGCAGACCGAGTTCAGAGCTCTAGATGGGACAGACAAAGCGCCTCATGATTTCCAATCGGTTTCTGTAAGTCTCAGCTATGTAGCTGTGCTAGATCTCGGGATACGTACAGAAAACCGTCGATGCGTGTCAAGATGACTCGAAACGGCTGTCGGTTCCAGCAAGTGTTTTGATAGTAATATTGCAGCTGCGGACCTCAGAATTTCATTGGCAGCCGCGACATAACCAACTACACGTGGGAAAAATACTGGTTCTCAAAACGAATTTTCGAATTTTGCACAAAGATTGAAAAACCGACCCAAAGTTAACACATTGTCTCTTAATGTCGGGTCGGCCAACTAGCTCGACCCTGCGCCCAAATCTTTTAGCTCATCTTGCCGAAGAGCTCAACGAGGTACCAGTGTGAGGAGCTCTACGAGGTTCCGGCGGTGACTAGGTTGACGGTTCACCGCCGGCGCCAGTTGGCCGACCCGACCATAAGAGACAAAGTAGTGACTTTGGGTCGGTTTTGCAAAGATTTTAGAGATATTGGACAATTCATTTTGAGAAACCAGATTTTTCCCACCTGCAAACGACTATGAGGGCCTCTGCGTCTTAATATGAGCTCTGCAGGCGCACATTTACTATCAAAACACTTGGGGGAACCAATTTCATGTCGACATGAAAAAAAATGAATGTTCAATTTTTCGAGAAATGCCTCCAGAAGCTTTCTCTTCCGACTCTGAGCTCTCTCGCGCGTTAAAAGAGCTCTACGAGGTTCCCGGCGGTGACCAGGTTGACGGTTCACCGCTGGCGCCAGTTCGGCGACAGTGTGGAGCTAGTTGCCGAAATTTCTAAAAGGGACGCGATCATACCATACGCGGCCTGGCTCAGCCGATTTTGCAGCTCTAACAATTCGTTTGAGCTAACAATTGCGCAGAGCGAAGCTTTGCATGACAGAAGTTGCCTCTCTGATTCTTAGCTCATTCCGTCGACAAATTCTTCCTCGCGAAGCGAGGAACCTGACCTCAGATTGACATAAAAAATTGAAGATTAAAGATTTGAAGAAAATCTATTGCGAAGTTCTCTGATTCGATTCTGGGCACTCTTACGCGTGAAAGGAGCTCTACGAGGTTCCCGGCGGTGACCAGGTTGACGGTTTACCGCCGGCGCCAGTTCGGCGCGGGGTGGAGGTAGTTGGTCGACCCGACCAGAACGGACAATGTGGCAACTTACCTCGTAGAGTTCTTCGTTATCGATGAGCTAGAGAAATTCCGGCGCGGGGTGGAGCTAGTTGGTCGACCCGACCAGAAAGGAGAAAGTGGTGACTTTGGGTCGGTTTTGCTCAGATTTGAAAGGTATTTGACCATTTATTTTGAGAAAACAGATGTTTACGCAGAGCATTGGCATATAAATTTTGCTCCCCCAGCAGCTCAGCTCTCTAGAGCAAGTTTCAGTATCAGTTGACATTCCGGAACCGACTTCATGTTGACTCCGAAAAATCTCAATTTTACGCTTTCTAGGAAAGCTCCGAGAAGCTCTCCGCTTCGATCCTGAGCTTTCTCACGAGTGCAAGGAGCTTTACGAGGTTTCGGCGGTGACCAGGTTGACGGTTCACCGCCGGCGCCAGTTCCGGCGCGGGGTGGAGCCAGTTGGGCGACCCGGCCTTAAGAGACAAAGTGGTGACTTTGGGTCGGTTTTGCTTCGATTCCCTGCGCCTGTAGTGTCTATGCCGCGTCTTCCAGTCAAATTCATAAGTATGTAGGAGCATTATTACTATTAAAACACTTGGAGGAACCAACTTTGGATGAAAACCGGAAAAAAAGTGTTTTTTCGAGTTTTTCTGCTCTCGCTTCAGAAGCTTCCTTCATGTGTTTCGAGGAGCGCTGTGCAACAAAAGAGCTCTTCGAGGTGCCCGGCGGTTGACGGTTTACCGCCAGTTCCCAGTTTGGTGGGTTTGTAAAGAATAACTCGTAGAGCTTCCCTGAGAGTAATTCCGGCGCGCTGGAGAGCTAGTACCTCGTGGAGCTCTTCGGCATCGATCAGCTGGAGGAATTCCGGCGCGGGGTGGACTAGTTCGCCGACCCAACGAGAAAGGACAATGTATAACTTTTGGGTGGTTTTGCGAATATATGAAAGATATTTGACTATTCATTTTGAGAAACCAGATTTTTCGCACCTCTAGCTATGAGGGCCTGCGTCTTGATATGAGCTCTCTAGGCGCACTTTTACTATCAAAACACCTGGGGGAACCAACTCCATGTCGACATCAAATCATAAATTCTCATGTCTCCGAGAAATGATTTCAGAAGCTCTATCTTTCGATTCTGAGCACTCTCATGCGTGAAAGAATCTACGAGGTTCCCGGCGGTGACCAGGTTGAGCAGAGTTTACCTCCTGCTCGGGCAGGCCGCACCGCTGGGGTCCCCCTCGTCTCGAGCTGCATTGTGCAGTAAGGAGTCTTTGGTTCCTCATACTGTACACGGTGCTCTCACTGAGTGGATGTGCATTGTATTCTTTCATTGATTGTTGGTGTACGCACTTCATTGACTATTCGAGTACACGCTTCATTGACTGTTAGAGTACGCATTCATTGATTGTCGGAGTACATACTCATTGATTGTCGGAGTGCACGCTCATTGTTGCCTGTGATTTGCCTTCTTCTTGTTGAGCGAATCCACGTTTCATATATGGAGTTTGTTTCATCTGGATGGTCAGGCACGGATTTTGTTGGTTCAGATTGGACAGATGCGGCGTTGTTTACTTCCGAGTTTCTCGCTGCTCGTTTGTCTACGCTCGAAGTGTGTGTTAGTGATCTATATTGCCGTCTTCGCCCTTCGTGCGGAGGTGAGTCTCGCCCGCATGAGCGAGACCAGCTGTATGGGCATGGTGTCAAAGTTTCCCAATCGAAGTTGCGCCGCCTGCGGGCGAAACGTATCAGGTATCGTTTGTGGTCCACGGCTCGGGGGCCAGATTCGTCGTGCCTTGTTCGCGCGGGTATTTGCGCGCCCAGATATTATCGGAATTTCTGCTCGGGCGATTCTGAGGAAGAGGAATGGGTTGAGCACACTTGTGGAACACAGACTGATATGGATGCTGTTGAAGTGGCTGGCAACTCTTTGTGTTCGCAGTGTTCCGAGTGTGGGACTCAGACAGATCCCTGTGTTCACATTGCGTGTGGGACTCAGACTGATCGTTGTGTTTTCTTTGTTGGTGAGGAGGAGAAGGAGGAGGGTCATCGAGTGCGCGTTGATTCTATTGACCTGCGGTTCTGAATGAGGATTGGCAGGAAAATCTTAAGACGGTGATGGACGATGAGGTCGAGCATGTTCAGCCTGATTCTGCGGTTGACTGGAGCTCTTCAGTAACTAACAACAACAGCAAAAACTCGGAAGTGGTTTCTGTTTCTGTTGATCCAGGTGTTCTGAAAGAGGAGTTGCATGATGAGGAGTTGCAGGGTAAGGAGTTGCAGAATGAGGAGTTGCGGAATGAGCAGTTGCATTGTTCTCATCATAAAGATTATGGCTTCACACCCTGGGAGTTCCACGACTGGGAGATTATCTGATGCAGTTGTGAGTTCAGCAGTGACGGAGGACGAGTGTCAAGCTGCCAGGGACTGGGCCCTTGCCGGTGTCGATGTAAGGGCTCTTTGGCGTGAGCTACACCGACTCCCGACACAGGAGCTTCAGCGTAGGACTGAGGCTCTTAATGCATGCAGGCTGCAATTGGGAATTGAAAGTTCCGAGGAGGATGATTCGCAACAAGGGGGTCCTCAGAGTTCTACTTCCAGGAGTGCATTGACGCGGAGCGGCAAGAAGCATCGGAAACGGCACAGATGATGTACATGTGATTGATCCTGCACGCTTGATTTGTCATTGCGTTGCCTTTCTTCATGCCTGTGTGTGTTGTCGTGCATGCGCGTGTGTTGAATAAGAGCTTCGCCTGATCCCTCAAAGTAGGTCATTCGTTGCTTCCTTGATTTGAGTGCTCATTGACCTTTGAACGTGACTTTCCGTGATTTGTCACGTGGTGCCTCAAAGTAGGCCCTTGATCTGGTCGACACCAGGTTTCACTTAGACATGGTTTCACACGTCCAGGTTTCACTTAGGCATGGTGTCAAGGCACACTCGCTATCTCAGTTCTCTTTGTTTCGTGTTCTTTCTCAGTGGTGTTGAGACGGTAATCGCTGTATAAACCAGTGGTTACTGTATGGTCTCTCACTGCTTCTTGCTGTCTTGTACAGCTTCTTTGATCATCTTTGTCGTTTTGTATTCTAGTGCATTGGCAGTCTTGTGCATATCTGTACAGCTTCGCTGCTTGATGCATCTCTGCTTTAATCTTTGCAGCTTCGCTGTCTTCCTGTACAGCTTCCCTGTTTAGGTTCTTTGTGTTTAGGCCTGCTCCCATGGGAGCTCGAACCGGCCTTCGCAAAAGACGCAAAAAACGCAAAAAAGACCAGGTTGACGGTTCATCGCCGGCGCCATTTGGCAAGACAAATCTCGACGGAACTTTTGCTGACTTTTGGTCGGTTGAAAATTTTGTTCTCGAAATTCAACCATTCGTTAGAGCTCTAGTTTTTTTTCCCGTGGTATTCGATCTTATTCCCGCTCGCCATCTTAATCTCAGCTCGATCGGGTGCTTTTACTGCCAAAGAGCACACGGGTGGAATCGGCTGTTTCGAGTCATCTTGATACGCGTTGTCGGTATTTTGTACTTAACTCGAGCTGTAGGGCAGCTACATAGCTCATACTCAAGAAATCGATTGAGAATCATCAGGCGCGTTCGTCTGTTGAATCCAGAGCTCTGAACTCGGTCTGCTGCCCGAGCTAGGTTCGCAAAACTGTTCGTTTGTTCGAGTCATCTTGTGAGGTGCTGTCAGTTTTCTGTACTTAACTCAGGCTATGGAGTGGCTACAAGGCTGGTAATCACACGAATCGATTTGGAAACATCAGGCGCGTCCGTCTGTCGAATCAAGAGCTCGGACCTCGGTCTGCTGCCCGAGCTAGGTCCGCGAACCTATTCGTATTGTTTGAGTCATCTTGAGAGGTGCTATCGGTTTTCTGCACTTAACTCGGGTTGTAGGGTGGCTGCAGGGCTGGTAATCACTGGAATCGATTTGGAGACATCAGGCGCGTCCGCCTGTCGCATTCAGAGGTCTGAACTCGGTCTGCTACTCGTGCTAGATTCACGAAACTATTCGTATTCTTCGAGTCATCTTGAGAGGTGCTGTCGATTTTCGCACGTAGCTCGGGCTGTAGCAGAGCTACAGAACTCGTACGCACAGAAAACGATCCAGGAGCATCAGGGGCGTTTGACTGTTCCGTCGAGAGGTCTGAAATCGCTTGGCATGAAACACTATTCGTTCTCTGCATTTGTTTGTCGACATTATATATGGTCAGGAAGCTCTACGAGTCCCCCGGCGGTAAGAAAGGTTGACGGTTTACCGCCGGCGCCCAGTTAAAATATATTTGACCATTCATTTCGAGAAAGCAGGTTTTTGGCACCTGTAGTGGGTTATGCCGCGTCTGCCAGTAAAATTTTCAGGTCCGTAGGTGCAGTATTACTATCAAAACATTGGGGGAACCGACTTTGCATGAAAACCGACAAATCACGATTTTTCGAGTTTTTGGGCTCTCGCTTCAGAAGCTTCCTTTATGTGTTTGGATGAGCGCTGTGCAAGGAAAGAGCTCTACGAGGTGCCCGGCTCAAGACATCTCGGCTCCAGGGCTCCAGGATCTCACTGGGGCTCAGGGGGTGTCGGTGTCGCGGGGTGACGGCGCGGCAGCCATCGCTGCCATCGACGGGTACGGCATCTTCGAGGTCAGCTAGGCTGCTTCCTTTGTTTGCTGTGCTTGTTGTCTTTTGTTGTACGTGTGCGAAGACGGACGGATACGACTTTTCGGTTCTCGCGAGAAGGTTTCAGCTGGAGGATATATCACCGACAGTGCCATATTTGCAGTACTCACAGGATTACGGTCAGAAGCCAGATATTGCTGTCGAGAGAGCTTCTCGTAAAAGACAACTTCAGGATATTGAGAAGACCCCAGGTGACTACCCATTGGACGGAAGATTGAATACTGCCGACTCCACTCCAGATAGTGAATCTGCTGTACCTCTCTGTGAACGGACGGTGACACGACAGTGGTTGCACTCGTGGGGATACGGACCTCAGTGTATTGACACAATGCCCGAGCATGCAGATAACATGACGGTGGATGGCGGAGCCCCCCCTGTGAAGCGTAATCGTGAGGAGGTTCTTGCTGAGAGGAAGGCCGCCCTGGAGGGGAAGGATGGTATGCAGAGTTTACTATTGCAGATGATGCACAAGATGGATGATAACACTGAAAGGATCCAGGATGCCATAGGAGTTCAGGGGACCAAAATCGACAACGTTCAGGCCCAGGTCCAGAGGCATGGTGTTACGATTTCTAATCTGGAGACGAGCGTTCAGGGGCTTGAGTCTAAACATAATCGACTCGAGACGATTGTCCAGGGACTCCAGGGACAGGTTCGTGCGGGTTCAGTTGCCAGTGACGCTTCGACGAGGCCTGATAATACCAGGACGGGAAGATACCAGGCTCCTGGAACCACCTACTTCTCTCCAACGTATGTCGAACTCAAGGGATGGGTCACCAACTGGAGTGACAGGGATAGGAGGTCTCAGGAGATGCTCATGTGGGAGGATGTGAAGGTGCTCATAGATAATATTACAAATCATTGTCTTTCGGAGGATGATCGTGTGCACGTGTGTGTTGACGGTACTGAGCGCATTAACGCTGGCCGTTACATGTTCGGATCGGCCAAAATCAAATTCAAGCCAGGGACCGACAGGGATATTATTTGGAGGGTCAAACGGTGCATCGACCTTGTGACGGTACCCCCTGCTAAACGCCCCGCGCCTCCTCCAGGAATCCAGATCTCTGCACCACAGTGCCTCATTGAGAATATGAAGCAGGTTATCAACCCTGAGTCGATCAAAGTCAGTGTCGAGTGCCCAGAGTGGAAGAGGGACCACGTTAAGGCGGTGGGGAGATTCTGCGGCACCATTCGGAGCATGTGTACACAGATTGGTATCGAGGTTATTGCTGTGCGAGGGGAATGGGACCGCCCAAATCGACTATATGGACAGTGCCCACGACGGCTGCTCCGAGGCCAATGCTTCTGGCCGAGTTTACCACGACGCGGGCGACATGGGAGGTATCGAGTGAGACTGTCGACAGGTTGCATCAACTCATACCTGCGTTCACTAAGACGAAGGCTGATATCGAGACGGAAGTCAACAGGAGGGTGTGACGACGACGACGCCGAACACCGTTCAAGGGGATCCGACTGGGTAGCTGGAACCTCAATCGGGCGGGGTCAGCCAATTTCAAGGGGAATGAGATTCTGAGGTGCCTTTCAATGCGAGATTGTATATGGGGTGTCCAGGAATGCCAGAATCTTTTTGGAGGCAAATTCGATGCATATATCAGACAGTGTGGTCTTTCATATCGTGTGAGTTGTGACGGTAAGTGTGGGTTTAACAAAGAGTGGAGTACGTGTGTGCGTGAATCAATATGTCAATATGAACGGTTCTGTCTGGTGGTCTTTGGTAGTGGAAGTGCCCCTGTGATAGTTGCCTCTGCGTATCTTCCCGACCCCGGCGTCGAGAACGCCGTAGATGTGCAGTGCGTGGTGTTGGACACGCTCGAGTCAGTTATTCTCACTCTGCGCAGCCGCTGGAAGGGAGCGACTGTCTCTGTGCTGCTCGATGCCAACGTTGAGCTATCCCCATCAACCCAGCTGCAGTGCTCACGCACTGGGACTGTCTATGAGGCGGTGGGCAGTGCTACCAAGGAGGAGAGGAGGACTTGCGAGGAGGGTAGTGCACAGCGGGTGAGGAGGGACGTACGACAACAGTTGCGCGAGCGTGTTCTGTGCTTTCTAGGGCGCCTGGGGATGAAGGCTGCCAATTCGTTCTTGCCACGACGACTACACACATGGGAGAGCTACGGAGTATCTCGGTGGGGGACGTGTAAGAAGGTTCTTGATTACTTTTTTGTTCCCAGGACGTGGGTGATCGATGAGATGACGGTCGAAAATATCATGAGTAATGGGGGGAAGACAAATCGTAGTCGTCTCAGCGACCATGGCCTGCTTCAGGGGACTTTTAGTGACACAGGCGCTGAGCTGGTCAAACGTAGTATCCCGACGGCAGCTCGTGAAAAGAGTTTGGTAGGTTATAAGACGGTGAATTGGGGGGACCTCAATATGGCGCGAAAGGAAATCGATCGGGTCTTGGGAGATGCCAATACTACTTGTTCTCCAGGGGACCTTGTGTCGACCACTATTCGGGCCTGTACTGAGCAGGAGGAAATCAAATTCACGACTGCCACCACGGGACGGGGACTACCGCCAATTAGGCCTGCAGGGCTCACGGCCTGCCAGGAGATTTTGCGACGGAAGCCTCTGCCAGCGTCAGTGGATGTGCCCAGCTTGCGCAGACGTGCCAACGGACTGCGGAGGGAGTATCGTGCGGCGTTGGCCGCGTGGACCTCTCCTGCCTCCAGGCGCAAAGAGCGTCATGGTATCAAGCACCTCATTGTGCAGGGACGGATATCTGAGGACAGGGAGGAGTGGGTGGAGGAGATCAGAGCACATACCAGACAGAGGTATACTTCGGAGGAGGTCAGAGGACGGGATATGGCGATGTTGGAGCAGTTGAGGAGGGATGCACAACAGAACCTATGTGACGGGTACTGCACTGAGGGACTGACAATGGCGGTGATATGCCAGGCACGGTCACGTCTCAAGTCCAAGCGTGCCACCGGCCCCGACAGGCTGCCTTGTGAAATACTCAAGGCATTGCCGTGGGCGACTTTGCGTGGCGTCGCTCGGATGTTTGATGAGATATTTCGCTTGGCACGGCAGTATCCGCAGGACTGGAGGAAAATTTTGATCGCCTTCATGCCCAAGCTGCCGAGCTTGACATCGCTGACAGATGCACGGTACCTCTGTCTGCAAAACAGTCTCAGCCGTTGGTATTCTGCTTGTGTGGTGATCTTGGTCGAACAATTTGTGTCTCGGGCTGGCCTCATGGGGCCCCTGGGCATCTACGGCTTCCAGGAGGGACGTAAGACGGTGGAAATTGTGGGGGCCCTCAAGGCACTGGCTCAACACGGGGACATCTGGGGAAAGGATCAGACGGTCCATATCGCTAACGCCGATATCAAACAAGCGTTCGACCACTGCAGCCTTCAAAATGCCAAGCGTGCTATGTGCCATGCCAATATTCCTGCCTATCTCCAGTATGCTTTGCTATCACCGCTGGTTTGCACTACGGGGTCGTTAGTTGTCGAGGGTATGGCCATTCACGACATCAACTGGGACGTCTGCATACGGACGGGCGGCCCTGAGGGGCCTCTTCTCTTTAATCTTATCATATGTGCCATGTGGGGACCTATATTTCGGGATTGGGACAGTAGAGGAGTGGGGTATGTGCTGGAGGGCGTCTGTGGTGAGTATGAGCGACGGACAATAGTGAACCACTTTGTGTGGGCGGACAACTGCTACCTTGTCTCTGCCTCCTCAACTGTGTTGGCTCAGATGATGCACGATCTAACACTACCACTACATGACTGGGGGATGAGATGGAAGGATAGCAGCCTGTTGTACATGACATGTGGGGAAAATGCGAAAGTGGACGGTGACGGACATATACTTACCAGCGAGGATTTGTGTATACCTGCGTGCTCGAGACATCAGGACTTTAGACTTCGACGTGTTTGCAGAATGAAAGTATTGGGTCATGAGATCTTCTCCACCTACTTAGTGCCCGCTCATCCTGATGTGGAATATCGCATCAAGGAGGCTCGTGCTTGTTTCATTGGACAGTCGAATTTCTTTCGTAACAGAGCGGTAGCTGTTCGTGATAAGTTTTGTCGTTATCAAGACAAGGTGCAGAGTATGGCGTTGTATTGTCTAGAGACATGTACTGCTGATACTTCCTCGCTGCACATGCCCAATGCCTTCGAGGGATGGTGTTTGTGCCGAATGTTTCGACGGCCGAGGAGAGAGGAGGAGACTATGGCGGACTGGAACCGACGACGGTACCACGAGGCCAGAGAGCAATTTCGATCTTATGGATTTGCGAGTTTGGTGCAGCGATTTCTTCGTATGGTGTGGAACTCCGCTAAGGATGCTGCTGATTTCATTTCTATGTTGTGTACTGCTTCTCATGAGGAAATATCTTCGACGCAACGTACGTGGAGAGATCACCACATGACTACGGTTGCGTATGGCCCACTGTGGGACAGACTCAGGACGGATGCGTCTGAGTGCTTGCGGGGTATGTTTCACTTCCAAGAGGCTTCGCAGCTAAAAAGGAGACACGGTTAGTTCAGGTCGAGCTGTCGGCCAGAGATGCTGGCTATTTTCTTTCTGCGAATTCTACGGACTCAAATGGTGGGAGTCCTTTGTGCCGACAGATGCTGCGTATGTTCAGTTCTGCGAGCACATGTGTACACGGACGATGCTGAGTTATTTTCAGAAAAGAAAAGGGTACGGTACAACAGGTGGGGCCCCGCAGGAGGTACTTACCATCACACAAAACGACCTACACACCTATGGGGCCCAAGAGGGCACTGCGGCGTTCAACGACAAACTGGCCAAACGTATTGCGTTACAAAATATGAAGGAGGTTGAGTACGACCTCGACTCATTTGGGATCCCTGTGTACATTTCTGGGGACAGTCTTCTGGTGGTGTCTTGGCTGCAGGGTGTCTGGAGGGTGCTTAATCGTACCTATCAGGATAGGATCAACAGAATGATAAACCAACTCGACAACATGTGTCAAAGGTATGGAATTAGGCCTGCCTGTCATGGGAGGGAAATTGTAGACCACACTTATAGGGAATGGAACACGCGTGCAGATGTACTCACTCATACGGCCCGTGTCGGGCCACCAGTGATTCGAGATAGGATAGGGCTTCACGCCCCTCAGTTACAACAGGTGTTTCGCGTTTGTGCCATCAGAGCTGGATTCGATGGGGGTGTCTCTTGCGACGGCGTGGGGGTCGGGTGCTGGATAGATGTTGGACGGGTATCGAGGCTCTCAAGGCAGCCACTCAGCCATGAGATTATTTGGACGGAGGTGTACAGCGCGGCACTCTCGATTGATCCAACTTCAACAGTGACTGATGCCGAGGTCTCGGCCGTTGAGCATACGATTATGATCTTGCCGCGGGTTGTACAAGCGTATTTCGGACAGGATATGATGTGATTTTGATTGTGCTCACTCACGCCATGCCTTCGTTTGTCGTGTGTGTGTGCTTGACCTCTCATCCTCCTAATAAGAGTTGGCTTTCGCCTCTGATCGTTTGGATCGGTGAGGCTTCCGCCTACTCCCGATGCGCCCGCTCCTTGCTTCCGACTAGGCTGGAAAGCCTGCACAGTCGACCGCAAAGTCCGCAAAAAACCTGGTTGACGGTTTACCGCCGGTTCCCAGTCGATGAGCTAGAGGAATTCCGGCGCGGGCTGGAGCTAGTTGGCCCACCCGGCCGGGGCGGAGAAATTGGTGACTTTTGGTCGCTTTTGCTAAAATTTGAAAGATATTTAACATTTATTTTCAGAAAGCAGATTTTTGCGCCAAGCATTGGCATATAAACTCCTCTCTGACAGCAGGTCAGCTCTCTCGATGTTTTTTCTATGAGTTGAATTCCGGGAACCGAGCCAATATGAACATCGAAAAAACCGAAAATGCAGATTTTCGGAAAGTCTTTATTTTACGACTCAACTTCGATTCTGAGCACTCTTACCAGTGTAAAGAGCTAGAGCTCTACGAGGTTCCCGGCGGTGACTAGGTTGACGGTTCAGCGCCGGCGCCGTTCCGGGGCGCGGGAGAGCTAGTTTGCAAGAAATATCTCGACGGACCTTTTGCTGACTTCTGGTCGGTTGAAAATTTTGTTCTCGAAATTGAATAATTCGTTTGAGCTCTTGTATTTTTCTGACCATAATATTCGATCTCATTCCGGCTCGCCGTCTCGAGCTCAGCTCGATCGGTACCTTTCACTGCCAAAAAGCGTTGCGGCGGGATCGGCTGTTTCGAGTCATCTTGAAACGCGTTGACGGTTTTTTGTACTTAACTCGAGCTGTAGAGCAGCCGCAGAGCTGGTACTCACAGTAACCGATTCAGAATCATCAGGCGCGTTCGTCAGTTTAATCTAGAGCTCTGATTTTGGTTTGCTACTCGAGCTAGATCCGCGAAATCATTTGATTATTCGAGTCATCTTGACAGGTGCTGTCGGTTTTCTGTACTCAATCTTGGCTCTAGGAGAGCTACAGAGCTGGTATCCACAGAAAATGATCCATAATATCAGGCGCGTCTGTTTCTAGCATGTGGGGGTCTGAACTCGGTCTACAACTCGCGCTAGGGGTCTCAACTGTTCTACGAATTTTGTTGGCGGATACTGTCGATTTCCGGTGTTTAATTCGAGCTATAGAGGAGCTACAGATCTGATACGCGTACGTAACCGATTCAGAATCATCAGACATGTTCGCCAGTTACATCTAGAGGTCTGAACTCGGTCTGCTACTCGATTGGTCCGCGAAACTATTCGTGTTCTTCGAGTTATCTTGATAGGTGTTGTCGGTTTTCATTACTTGACTCGGGCTGTAGAAACGCTTCAGAGCTGGTACTCACATAAACCGATCCAGAGTCATCAGATGCGCTTGTCTGTTGCATCGAGAGGTGGACTAGGTCTGCTACTCGAGCCAGGTCCGCGAAACCATTTGTATTCTTGGATTTCTCTACGCTGTCGGTTTTCTGTACTTAACTCGAGCCTCAGCATAGCTACAGAGCTTGTACGCACACATAATCGATTCATAATCACAGGCGCGTTCGTCTGAAGCCTCCGCAGCTCTGAACTGAGTCTGCGACTCGAGCTAGGTCGCAAAACTATTCGTATTGGACTAATTTTTCTTCGAAATGACTGTGAATTTATTCACCTAACTTCAGAGCTCTTTGGCACATAAATGAGATGCAAATCATGAGGCGCCGCTTGGCTGGATCTGTTCAGCACAACAAATGGGAAGGGAATTATCAGAGGCAATAGTATCTAGACGCCTGAGATTAGTCTGCTATCAGCGCTCGGGCAAAAAAAATATTGGTCCCCTGCTTACTCTTTTGACATAATATATGGAAGGGAAGCTCTACGAGTCTCCCGGCGGTAAGAAAGGTTGACGGTTGACCGCCGGCGCCCAGTTCCGGTGTGTATTCTCTTTGCTCTCCGGGTTTTCGACGCTACCAAGTGGTCGGTTTTGCTAAGATCTGAGAGATAGTTGACCATTTATTTTGAGAAAGCAGTTTTTTCGCACCTGTAAACGACTATGAGGGTGCGTCTTAATATGAGCTCTCTAGGCGCAAATTTACTATCAAAACACTTGGGGGAACCAACTTCATGTCGACATGACAAAAATGAATGTTCAATTTTTCGAGAAATGGTTCGAGAAGCTCTCTCTTTCGACTCTGAGCATTTTACGCGTGGGAGAAGCTCTACGAGGTGCCCGGCGGTGACCAGGTTGACGGTTCACCGCCGGCGCCAGTTGGCCGACCCGGCCCGGGCGGACAATGTGACGACTTTTGGTTGGTTTTGCTGAGATTTGAGATATTTGACCATTCATTTTGAGAAAGCAGATTTTTCGCACCTGTAATGGGTTATGCCGCGTCTGCCAGTTAAATTCTCAAGTCCGTAGGTGCAGTATTACTATCAAAACACTTGGAGCAACCGACTTTGGATGAAAACCGAAAAATCGTGATTTTTCGAATTTTTGGGCTCTCGCTTCAGAAGCTTCCTTCATGTGTTCGGGGTGCTGTGCAAGGAAAGAGCTCTACGAGGTGCCCGGCGGTGACCTGGTTGACGGTTTACCGCCGGTTCCCAGTTGAGGACAGCTACAGAGCTGATACTTACAGAAACCGATTCAGAATCTTGAGGCGCGTTCGTTTCTCCCATCGAGAGCTCTGAACTCGGTCTGCTGCTCGAGCTAGGTCCGCAAATCTATTCGTAATCTTCGAGTCATTTTTACAAGTGCTGTTGGTTTTCTGCACTTAACCCACGATCCAGAATATCTACAGCGCGAGTAATTACGCACATGATAGGATTCTGTATCATCAGGCGCGTCCGTTTGTCGCATCGAGCGGTCTGAACTCGGTCTGCTACCCGAGCTAGGTCCGCAAAACTATTCGTACTGGGAACCGGCGGTAAACCGTCAACCTGGTTACCGCCTGGAACCTTGTAGAGCTCTTTTCTTGCACGGCGATCGTCGGAACACATGAAGAAGCTTCAGGAGCGAGAAACGAAAAACTGGATAAATCACGTTTTCATCATACACGAACAAACGACAATATGGGACCCTGGGATGGAGGGGATTGCTATCGAAATGTGTGGTGACAGTAGGACGGTGGTACAATGGTTGAGGGGAGTCTGGGCTTGTGACAACAGTTGATATGCGAAACGGATTGCCAGGATACAACATATCATGTACGACATGTGCGAACAACACAACGAACGATGCCCGACCCACGGAAATAATTCCTGGAAACACATCTATAGAGAAGCCAATGCCTGCTGATGAGCTTACACACCATGCGAGAGAAGGAATTTGTTACAGAATTCGCAAGCACGACTAATACATCAGAGGATGTTGGGATGGTGGTGTGAGTAGTGAGGGTGCCGCAGGAGGTTCTCTGGATTGAAGTTGCTCCAGAGAATGGCCCGTGGACGCTCGTGTGCTCTGAAGCCTACATGTTTGATGTAGGCTCCACCGTGACGGAAGCAGAATTGTCTGCTGCCGAGCGCCTGTGCACAGGTGTGGAGCACATTGTTAAAGAAATTTCCTCTGCAAGTTGGAGGAGGCGACTTTAACTGGCTCTAGCCCTTCACGCGCCCTGTGTAGCCTGACCAAACACCAAACTCGAGCTGCAGATGAGCTACTGAGCTGTTCGGCTCAGCAATCAGAAGGCAATGATCAGGCGAGATACATCTAAGTATCTAGACGCCTGAAGTCAGTCTGCTCTCAGGACTGGAGCTGAAACGCTATCCGTACTCTGCTATTTTCGATATGGGGATGATTTTCTTGACTCAACTCGAGCTGCAGATCAGCTACAGCTGTTTAGCACAGCAATCGGGAGAGCATCATCGGGCGCACTACTATATACACTCTGTCTGCTATCAGCGCAGAAGCCAACCAACTATTCAGACTCTGTTTTTTTTTGAGATGGAATTGATTTTCTAGACTTAACTCGAGCTGCAGATGAGCTCCTGAGCTTTTAGGCACAGCAAGTGGAAAGAAATGCTCAGGCGCTAGTTGAAAGTATCTAGACGCCTGAACTCAGTCTTCTATGAGCGCTCGGGCTGAAACATTATTCGTACTCTGCTAATTTCTTGGAGATGGTGTTGGTTTTCTTCACTTAACTCGCGCTGCAGATGAGCTACATAGCTGTTGAGTACAGCAATCGGAAGGGAATCATCAGAGGCACTAGTTAAAAGTATATAGACGCCTGGCAGCAGTCTGCTATCAGCGCTCGGGCTGAACAACTATTCGTACTCTTCTAATTCTTCGGAGATGGTATTGGTTGGTTCTCATGATTGAACTCGAGCTGCAGATGAGCAAGGAAGCTGTGCGAGTCTCCCGGCGGTAAACAAGGTTGGCTCAAGATTTCGGCTCAAGCCATTTTGGCTCAAGCCATTTTGGCTCAAGCTCTCGTCTCAAGAACGTCTCTGCCTGGGTAACCTCCAGACGTTCTAGCGGGCCACTGCCTCGGGGAGTGAGACTGGACGAAGGGCCGCGAGGCCTGGGCGATCCTGGGATCCCCCGAGGCCTTCTGTCTGCATACATTACCTCTCTGTGTATTGTACGCTGAATTGAATTGGATTGTTGATTGTGATTGCCTCGCGTGGTCATTTTGATTGGTGATTGTGATTGCCTCGAGTGGTCATTCAGTGCATCCTTATTCAGTGCATAGTCATTCAGTTTGATCGTTGCCTTTGCTTATTGCTTGTGATTCGGTAGTGTGCCTTCTGTCCATAGTCATGGTGCATGTTCGGAGTTGGCAGGCGCGGATCGAACTGGTGGTCCAACTGGGCGCCGGCGGTAAACCGTCAACCTTTCTTACCGCCGGGGGACTCGTAGAGCTTCCTGACAATATATAATCAGACAAACGCGACTGATGACTCTGAATCGGTTTCTGTAAGTATCAGCTCTGTAGCTGTTGTTATATAGCTCGAGTTAAGTACAGAAAACCGAGAGCGCCTGTCAAGATGACTCGAATAATAGGAATAGGTTTGCGGACCTAGTTCGGCTAGCAGACCGAGTTCAGAGCTCTGAATTCAACAGAGAAGCGCGTCTGATCATTCTGAATCGATAAGGTGTGATTACCAGCTCCATAGCTGTCCTGTATCTCGAGTTAAGTCGAATATACCGACAGCGCGTATCAAGATGACTCGAAACGGCCGATCCCGCCTGGACGCTTTTTGGCAGTAAAAAGTAGCCGATCGAGCTGAGATTAAGAAGGCGACCGGTAATAAGATCGAATATCACGGGAAAAAATATTAGAGCTCTAACGAATGGTTGAATTTTGAGAACAAAATTTTCAACCGACCAAAAGTCACCAAAAGGTCCGTCGAGATTTTTCTTGCCGACTAGCTCTCCAGCGCCCCGGAACTAGGCGTCGGCGGTAAACCGCCAACCTTTCTTACCGCCGGGGGACTCGTAGAGCTTCCTGACCATATATAATTTCGAAAAAATTGCAGAAAACGAATAGTTTTTCAGCCTAAACGAATTCAGACCTCTCGATGCAACAGCCGAACGCCCCTCATGCTTCTGGATCGTTTTCTGTGCGCACGAGCGCCGTAGCTCTCCTAGCCCGAGTTACGTGCGGAAATCGACAGCACCTCTCAAGATCACTCGAACAATACAAATAGTTTCGCGAATCTAGCTAGAGTATCAGACCGAGTTCAGACCTCTGAATGCAACAGGCGGACGCGCCTGATGTCTCCGAATCGATTCCTGTGATTACCAGCCCTGCAGCCCCCTTACAGCCCGAGTTAAGTGCAGAAAACCGATAGCACCTCTGAAGATGACTCGGACAATACGAATAGTTTTGCGGACCTAGCTCGGGCAGCAGACGCGTTCAGAGCTCTGAATGCGACAGGCGGACGCGACTGATGTCTCCGAATCGATTCCAGTGATTACCAGCCCTGCAGCCCCCTTACAGCTCGAGTTGAGTGCAGAAAACGGACAGCATCTCTCAAGATGAATCGAAGAATACAAATAGTTTTGCGGACCTAGCTCGGGTAGCACACCGAGTTCTGAGCTCTGGATTTGGCAGGCGGACGCGCCTGATGTCTCCGAATTGATTCCTGTGAGTACGATCCCTGTGCCCCCCCCCCCCCACCCCACAGACCGAGTTAAGTGCAGAAAACTGACAGCACCTCTCGAGATGACTCGAACAATACGAATAGTTTCGCGAACCTAGCTCAGGCAGCAGACGGAGTTCGGACCTCTAGATGGAACAAACGAACGCGCCTGATGATTCGCAATCGATTTCTGTGAAAATGAGCTCCGTAGCTGCCCTACAGCTCGAGTTAAGTAGAAAATACCGACAACGCGTATCAAGATGACTCAAAACAGCCGATCCCGCCGCGACGTTTTTTTGCAGAAATATTTACCCGATCGAGCTGAGATTAAGACGGCGACCGGGAAAAAGATCGAATATGGTCAGGAAAAATACTAGAGCTCAAACGAATTGTGGAATTTCGAGAACAAAATTTTCAACCGACCAAAAGTCACCAAAAGGTCCGTCGAGATTTTTCTTGCCAACTAGCTCTCCAGCGCGCCGGAATTACTCTTAAGCTTCCAGCGACTAGCTAAGGGAAGCTCTACGAGTTACTGGGCGCCGGCGGTAAGCCGTCAACCTTTCTCACCGCCGGGGGACTCGTAGAGCTTCCTGACAATATATAATGTGGAAAAATGCAGAGAACGAATAGTTTTTCAGCACAAGCGATTTCATACCTCTCGATGCAACAGCCGAACGCCCCCGATGCTTCTGGATTGTCTTCTTTACGAGCTCTGCAGCTCTCCTACAGCCCGAGTTACGTGCGTAAATCGACAGCACCTCTCAAGATGACTCTAACAAAACGAATAGTTTGGCAACCCAGCTCGAGTATCAAACCGAGTTCAGACCTCTGAATACGACAGGCGGACGCGTCTGATGTCTGTGAATCGACTCCTGTGATTCTCAGCCCTGCAGCCCTTCTACAGCCCGAGTTGAGTGCAGAAAACCGACAGCACCTATCAGGATGACTCGAACAATACAATAGTTTCGCGACCTAGTTCGGGCAGCAGACCGAGTTCCGAGCTCTGGATTCGACAGACGGACGCGCCTGATGTCTTCAAATCGATTCCTGTGACCACCAGCACTGTAGCCCCCCCCAGCCTGAGTTGAGTGCAGAAAACTGAGAGCACTTCTTAAGATGACTCGAACAATACGAATAGTTTCGCGATTCTAGATCGGACAGCAGACAATGCGACTGATGATTCTGAATCGGTTTCTGTAAGTATAAGCTCTGTAGCTGTCCTATAGCTCGAGTTAAGTACAGAAAACCGAGATTGTCTGTCAAGATGACCCGAATAATACGAATAGATTTGCGGACCTAGCTCGGCTAGCAGACCGAGTTCAGACCTCTGGGTTTAACAGGCGAACGCGCCTGATCATTCTGAATCGATTAGTTGTGCTAATCAGCTCTGTTGCTGTCCTAAAGCTCGAGTTATGTTCAGAAAACCGTCATCGCGTGTTAAGATGACTTGAAACGGCCGATCCCGCCTGCCTGCTTTTTGGCAGTAAAAGTTACCCGATCGAGCTGAGATCAAGATGGCGAGCGGGCATAAGATCAAATATCACGGAGAAAAATACTAGAGCTCGAACGAATTGTTGAATTTCGAGAACAAAATTTCCAACCGACCAAAAGTCACCTAAAGGTCCGTCGAGATTTTTCTTGCCAACTAGCTCTCCAGCGCCCCGGAACTAGCGCCGGCGGTGAACCGTCAACCTGGTCACCGCCGGGAACCAAGTAGAGCTCTTCACACTGGCAAGAATGCTCAGAATCGGAGTAGAATCAAAAAATAAAAAAAATCGAAAATCTTTATTTTCGATGTTTTCGATGTTCATATTTGCTCAGTTCCTGGAAGTCAACTCATAAGAAAATGCATCGGCAGAGCTCAGCTGCTGTCGGAGAGCAGTTTATATGCCGATACGACGCGCAAAAAATATGATTTCTCAAAATAAATGGTCAAATATCTTTGAAATTTTTACAAAACCGACCAAAAGTCACCAATTTGTCCTTTCTTGTCCGGTCGACCAACTGGCGCCGGCGGTGAACCGTCAACCTGGTCACCGCCGGGAACCTCGTAGAGCGTGAGAGTGCTCAGAGTCGAAAGAGAGAGCCTCTGGAAGCATTTCTCGAAAAAGAGAAGATTGTTTTTTTTCGTGTCGACATGAAGATGGTTCCTCCAAGTGTTTTGATAGTAAAAGTGCGCCTACAGAGCTCATATTAAGACGGAGGGCCCTCATAGTCGTTTACAGGTGCGAAACATCTGCTTTCTCAAAATGAATGGTCAAATATCTTTCAAATATTCGCAAAAGCACCCAAAAGTTGTCACTTTGTCCTTTCTGGCCGGGTCGACCAACTGGGCGCCGGCGGTAAACCGTCAACCTTTCTTACCGCCGGGGGACTCGTAGAGCTTCCTGACAATATATAATGTCGAAAAAATTGCAGAGAACAAATAGTTTTCAGCCAAAGCGATTTCAGACCTCTCGATGCAACAGCCGAACGCCCCCCGATGCTTCTGGATTGTCTTCTGTACGAGCTCTGTAGCTCTCCTACAGCCCGAGCTACGTGCGTCAATCGACAGCACCTCTCAAGATGACTCGAACAAAACGAACAGTTTGGCAAACCCAGCTCGAGTATCAGACCGAGTTCAGACCTCTGAATGCGACAGGCGGGCGCGTCTGATGTCTCCGAATCGATTCCTCTGATTACCAGCCCTGCAGCCCCCCTACAGCCCGAGTTAAGTGCAGAAAGCCGACAGCATCTTTCAGGATGACTCGAACAATACGGACAGCTTCGCGGACCGAGCTCGGGCAGCAGACCGAATCCGAGCTCTGGATTCCACAGGCGGACGCGCCTGATGTCTCCAAATCGATCGCTGTTGTCATCACCAGCACTGTAGCCCCCCTACAGCCCGAGTTAAGTGCAGAAAACCGACAGCACCTCTCAAGATGACTCGAACAATATAAATTGTTTCGCGATTCTGGATCCGGCAGCAGACCGAGTTCAGAGCTCTGGATTCAACAGACAAACGCGACTGATGATTCTGAATCGGTTTCTGTAAGTATCAGCTCTGTAGCTGTCCTATAGCTCGAGTTAAGTACAGAAAACCGAGAGCGCCTGTCAAGATGACTCGAATAATACGAATAGGTTTGCGGACCTAGCTCGGCTAGCAGACCGAGTTCAGACCTCTGGTTGCAACAGCCGAACGCGCCTGATCATTCTGAATCGATAAGGTGTGCTTACCAGCTCTGTAGCTGTCCTATATCTCGAGTTAAGTTCAATATACCGACAGCGCATATCAAGATGACTCGAAACGGCCGATCCCGCCGCAGTGCTTTTTGGCAGTAAAAGATACCCGATCGAGCTGAGATCAAGATGGCGAGCGGGAATAAGATCGAATATCACGGGAAAAAATACTAGAGCTCTAACGAATGGTTGAATTTCGAGAACAAAATTTTCAACCGACCAAAAGTCACCAAAAGGTCCGTCGAGACTGGGCGCCGGCGGTAAACCGTCAACCTTTCTTACCGCCGGGGGACTCGTAGAGCTTCCTTGCAGAGAACGAATAGTTTTTCAGCCCAAGCGATTTCAGACCTCTGAATGCAACAGCCGAACGCCCCCCGATGCTTCTGGATTGTCTTCTGTACGAGCTCTGTAGCTCCTACAGCCCGAGTTACGTGCGTTAATCGACAGCACCTCTCAAGATGACTCGAACAAAACGAATAGTTTGGCAAACCCAGCTCGAGTAACAGGCCGAGTTAAGACCTCTGAATGCGACATGCGGACGCGTCTGACGTCTCCGAATCGATTCCTGTGATTACCAGCCCTGCAGCCCCCCTATAGCCCGATCTAAGTGCAAAAGCCGACAGCATCTTTCAGCATGACTCGAACAATACGAACAGTTTTGCGGACCTAGTTCGGGCAGCAGACCGAGTTCCGAGCTCTGGATTCCACAAGCGGACGCGCCTGATGTCTTCAAATCGATTGCTGTCATCACCAGCACTCTAGCCCCCCCACAGCCCGAGTTAAGTGCAGAAAACCGACAGCACCTCTCAAGATGACTCGAACATAAATTGTTTCGCGATTCTGGATCCGGCAGCAGACCGAGTTTCAGAGCACTGAATTCAACAGACAAACGCGAATAATGCTTCTGAATCGATTTCTGTACGCATCAGCTCTGTAGCTGTCCTTTAGCTCGAGTTAAGTACAGAAAACCGAGAGCGCCTGTCAAGATGACTCGAATAATACGAATAGGTTTGCGGACCTAGCTCGGCTAGCAGACCGAGTTCAGACCTCTGGATGCAACAGACGAACGCGCCTGATCATTCTGAATCGATAAGGTGTGCTTACCAGCTCTGTAGCTGTCCTATATCTCGAGTTAACTCCAATATACCGACAGCGCGTATCAAGATGACTCGAAACGGCCGATCCCGCCGCAGTGCTTTTTGGCAGTAAAAGGTACCCGATCGAGCTGAGGTCAAGATGGCGAGCGGGAATAAGATCGAATATCACGGGAAAAATAATAGAGCTCTAACGAATGGTTGAATTTCGAGAACAAAATTTTCAACCGACCAAAAGTCACCACAAGGTCCGTCGAGATTTTTCTTGCCAACTAGCTCTCCAGCGCCCAGGAATTACTCTTAAGCTTCCAGCAACAACTTGCTAAGGGAAGCTCTACGAGTTATTTTTCTTGCCAACTAGCTCTCCAGCACCCCGGAATTACTCTTAAGCTTCCAGCAACAACTTCCTAAGGGAAGCTCTACGAGTTACTGGGCACCGGCGGTAAACCGTCAACCTTTCTTACCGCCGGGGGACTCGTAGAGCTTCCTGACCATACATAATGTCGAAAAAATTGCAGAGAACGAATAGTTTTTCAGCCTAAGCGATTTCAGACCTCTCGATGCAACAGCCGAACGCCCCTCATGCTTCTGGATCCTTTCCTGTGCGCACGAGCTCCGTAGCTCTCCTACAGCCCGAGCTACGTGCGGAAATCGACAGCACCTCTCAAGATCACTCGAACAATACAAATAGTTTCGCGAATCTAGCTAGAGTATCAGACCGAGTTCAGACCTCTGAATGCAACAGACGGACGCGCCTGATGTCTCCGAATCGATTCCTGTGATTACCAGCCCTGCAGGCCCCTTACAGCCCGAGTTAAGTGCAGAAAACCGAGAGCACCTCTGAAGACGACTCGAACAATACGAAAGTTTCGCAGACCTAGCTCAGGCAGCAGACCGAGTTCAGAGCTCTGAATGCGACAGGCGGACGCGACTGATGTCTCCGAATCGATTCCAGTGACTACCAGCCCTGCAGCCCCCTTACAGCTCGAGTTAAGTGCAGAAAACTGACAGCACCTGTCAAGATGACTCGAAAAATACGAATAGCTTCGCGAACCTAGCTCGGTCAGCAGACCGAGTTCAGACCTCTGGATGGAACAGACGAACGCGCCTGATCATTTCCAATCGATTTCTGTGAGAATGAGCTCTGTAGCTGCCCTACAGCTCGAGTTAAGTACAAAATACCGACAACGCGTATCAAGATGACTCGAAACAGCCGATCCCGCCGCGACGATTTTTTGCAGAAATATTTACCCGATCGAGCTGAGATTAAGACGGCGAGCGGGAATAAGATCGAATATGGTCAGAAAAAATACTAGAGCTCAAACGAATGGTTGAATTTCGAGAACAAAATTTTCAACCGACCAAACTGGGCGCCGGCGGTAAACCGTCAACCTTTCTTACCGCCTGGAAACTCGTTGAGCTTCCTGACAATATATAATGTCGAAAAAAATTGCAGAGAACAAATAGTTTCCAGCCCAAGCGATTTCAGACCTCTCGATGCAAGCCGAACGCCCCCGATGCTTCTAGTGTCTTCTTTACGAGCTCTGTAGCTCTCCTACAGCCCGAGTTACGTGCGTAAATCGACAGCACCTCTCAAGATGACTCTAACAAAACGAATAGTTTGACAACCAAGCTCGAGTATCAAACGTTCAGACCTCTGAATGCGACAGGCGGACGCGTCTCATGTCTGCGAATCGACTCCTGTGACTGCCAGCCCTGCAGCCCCCGTACAGCCCGGGTTAAGTGCAGAAAACCGACAGCACCTTCAGGATGACTCGAACAGTGCAACAGCTTCGCGGACTAGATCGGGCAGCAGACCGAGTTCCGACTTCTGCATTCGACAGGCGGGCGCGCCTGATGTCTTCAAATCGATTTCTGTGACCATCAGCACTGTAGCCCGCCCCCAGCCCGAGTTGAGTGCAGAAAACCAAGAGCGCTTCTCAAGATGACTCGAACAATACAAATAGTTTCGAGATTCTAGATCGAGCAGCAGACCGAGTCCAGAGCTCTGGATCCAACAGACAAATAAGACTGATGATTCTGAATCGTTTTCTGCAAGTATCACCTCTCTAACTGTCCTATAGCTCGAGTTAAGTACAGAAAACCGAGAGCGTATGTCAAGATGGCACAAATAATACGAATAGGTTTGCGGACCTAGCTCGGCTAGCAGACCGAGTTCAGACCTCTGGTTGCAACATGCGAACGCGCCTAATCATTCCGAATCGATTAGCTGTGCTTACCAGCTCTGTAGCTGTCCTAAAGCTCAAGTTATCGTCAGAAAACCGTCATCCCGTGTCAAGATGACCCGAAACGGCCGATCCCGCCTGCCTGCTTTTTGGCCGTAAAAGGTACCCGATCGAGCTGAGATTAAGATGGCGAGCGGGAATAAGATCGAATATCATGGGCAAAAATATTAGAGCTCAAACGACTTGTTGAATTTCGAGAACGAAATTTTCAACCGACCAAAAGTCACCAAAAGGTCCGTCGAGATTTTCCTTGCCAACTAGCTCTCCAGCGCCCCAGAATTACTCTCAGCTTCCAGCAATAACTTGCTAAGGGAAGCTCTACAAGTTAAGTCAGCAAAAGGTCCGTGGAGATTTTTCTTGCCAACTAGCTCTCCAGCGTGCTGGAATTACTCTTAAGCTTCCAGCAACTAGCTAAGGGAAGCTCTACGAGATACTAGCTCCACCCCGCGCTGGAATTCCTCTAGCTCATCGACGCCGAAGAGCTCTACAAGGTACTAGCTCCACCCCGCGCCGGAATTCCTTTAGCTCATCGATGCCGAAGAGCTCTACGAGGTACTGGCGCCAGCGGTGAACCGTCAACCTGGTCACCGCCGGGAACCTCGTAGAGCTTCGTTCACGCGTGAGAGAGCTCAGAGTCGAAAGAGAGAGCTTCTGGAGGCATTTCTCCAAACATTGAACATTGATTTTTTCATGTCGAGATGAAGTTGATTATTCCAAGTGTTTTGATAATAAATGTGCGCCTATAGAGCTCATATTAAGACGGTGAAGCCCTCATATTCGTTTACAGGTGCGAAAAATTTACTTTCTAAAATAAATCGTCAAATATCTTTCAAATATTCGAAAAACCACCCAAAAAGTTATCACTTTGTCCTTTCTGGCCGGGTCGACCAACTAGCTCCACCCCGCGCCAGAATTCCTCTAGCTCATCGATGCCGAAGAGCTCTACGAGGCATTACTCTTAAGCTTCCAGCAATAACTTGCTAAGGGAAGCTCTACGAGTTACTTGGCTGCGTCCAAAACCCGGAGAGCAAGGAGGACACACACCCGAAAGCCTTCCTGGCGAGCCCTCGGAAGCTCTCCTGAAGCGCTTCCGGGGCTCTGGGGGGCTCCCCTGGAGCGCTTCTGAAGCGCTGCCAGGAACGCTTCCACGCGTGCCTGCGCGCGTGCAGGCACGCGTAGACGCTTGCCGGAAGCTCTCCCGGACACGCTGCCGGGCCCGGCGAGGCGCTGCGGGGATCGTGGACCGGCGGAGATGGGCTGCTGGGGGGCACCACCACCGTCCGGCTTCTAACTGGCGCCGGCGGTGAACCGTCAACCTGGTCACCGCCGGGAACCTCGTAGAGCTTCTTCCACGCGTAAGAGTGCTCAGAGCCGGAAGAGAGAGCTTCTGGAGGCATTTCTCGAAAAATTGAACATTGAGTTTTTGTCATGTCGAGGTGAAGTTGGTTCCCCCAAGTGTTTTGATAGTAAATGTGTGCCTACAGAGCTCCTATCAAGACGCAGAGACCATCATAGTCGTTTACAGGTGCGAAAAATCTGCTTTCTCAAATTAAATGGTCAAATATCTTTCAAATCTTAGCAAAACCGACCAAAAGTTGTCACATTGTCCTTTCTGGTCGGGTCGGCCAACTAGCTCCACCCCGCGCCCGAATTCCTCTGGCTCATCGATGCCGAAAAGCTCTACGAGGTATCTAAAACCCTCTAGCTCTCAGAGAGCTCTCCGGAATTACTCTTAAGCTTCCAGCAATAACTTGCTATGGGAAGCTCTACGAGTTATTAGCTCCACCCCGCGCCGGAATTCCTCTAGCTCACCGATGCCGAAGAGCTCTACGAGGTAACATTCCTCTTAGCTCATCTTGCGAAGAGCTCCACGAGGTACTCTTAAGCTTCCAGCAATAACTTGCTAAGGGAAGCTATACGAGTTATTACTCTTAAGCTTCCAGCAACAACTTGCTAAGAGAAGCTCTACGAGTTATTGTCTCTTCTAGTCGGGTCGGCCAACTAGCTCCACCCCACGCCGGAATTCCTCTAGCTCATCGATGCCGAAGAGCTCTACGAGGTATCTAAAACCCTCTAGCTCTCAGAGAGCTCTCCGGAATTACTCTTAAGCTTCCAGCAAAAACTTGCTATGGGAAGCTCTACAAGTTATTAGCTCCACCCCGCGCCGGAATTCCTCTAGCTCACCGATGCCGAAGAGCTCTACGAGGGATTAGAAGCCCAACTGTGGTGGGGCCCGCCAGCAGCCCATCTTCGCCGATCCCGGCTTCTCGCAGCGGCTCGCCCGACCCGGCAGCTGGTCCGGGGGCGCTTCCGGCAAGCGTCCACGCGTGCGTGCACGCGTGCAGGCACGCGTGCAGGCACGCGTGGAAGCGTTCCTGGCAGCGTTTCAGTGGCCCTGCAAGGGGGCCTCCAGAGCCCCAGAAGCACTGGCACCGGCGGTGAACCGTCAACCTGGTCACCGCCGGGAACCTCGTAGAGCTCCTTCCACGCGTAAGAGTGCTCAGGGTCGAATGAGGGAGCTTATGGAGGCATTTCTTCAATAATATTTTTATATAAAAAAAATGTAGCCATGAAGTTCGTTGCGCCAAATGTTTTGATAGTAAAAATGCGCCTAAAGAGCTCATATTAAGACGCAGAGCCTCTCACAGTCGTCTACAGGTGCGAAAAATCTGGTTTCCCAAAATGGATTGTCAAATATCTTTCAAATCTTCGAAAAACCCACCCAAAGTTGTCACATCTTCTTTTCTGGCCGGATCGACCAACTAGCTCCGCCCCGCGCCGGAATTCCTCTAGCTCATCGATGACGAAGAGCTCTACGAGGTACTTCAAGAGAGCGTCCGCGGGCTCGCCAGGACAGCTTAACTCGTAGAGCTTCCCTCAGCTAGTTCCTGGAAGTTTAAGAGTAATTCCGGGCGCGGGAGAGCTAGTTGGCAAGAAATATCTCGACGGACCTTTTGCTGACTTTTGGTCGGTTGAAAATTTTGTTCTCGAAATTGAACAATTCGTTTGAGCTCTAGTATTTTTCCTGACCATAATATTCGATCTCATTCCGGCTCGCCGTCTCGAGCTCAGCTCGATCGGGTACCTATTATTGCAAAAAAAAAAAAAACAGACGGGCGGGATTGGCTGTTTCGAGTCATCTTGTTACGCGTTGTCGGTGTTTCGTAATTAACTCGAGATGTAGGGCTGGTACAGAGCTCATACTACCAGAAACCGGTTCAGATGATCGGGGGCGTTCGTCTGTTCTATCCAGAGTTCTGAACTCGGTTTGCTGCCACAGCTAGATCCGCGAAACTAGTTCGAGTCATCTTGAGAGGTGCTGTTCGTTTTCTGTACTCAACTCGCAGGCTACAGTGGTAATTACAGAAAGCTCGTCGGAGACATCAGGCGCGTTCGCCTGTCGCATGCGTAAATCGACTCGAGGCGCGTTCGTCTGTTGCATCCAGAGATGTCAGCTCTGCTACTCGAGCTGGATTCGTACTTTAATTGTATTGTCTACACGCAATAAACTGCTATGAGCGCTCTGGCTGAAAAGTATTCGTTGGACGTAATATATGGTTAGGAAGCTCTAGGAGTCCCCTGGCGGTAAGAAAGGTTGACGGTTTACGGCCGGCGCCCAGTTGCACGACCCGACGAGAACGGAGAAAGTGGTAACTTTTGGCCGGTTTTGTCAAAATTTGACAGATATTCAATGATTTATTTCAAAAATTCAAATTTCCACACGTCGCATTGGCATATAAACTTCGTTTACAGAGCAGCCCGGCTCTTTCATAGAGTTTCGCTATCCCTTCAACTCCGGGAACCGACCGCATGTATGCATCGAAAAATGCAAAAAAATGAATTCCGAGGAAATCTTATATAGAATTCTCTGCTTCGATGCTCAGCACCTCAGGCGTGCAAAGAGCTCTACGTACTTCCCGGCGGTGACCAGGTTGACGCTTTACCGCCGGCGCCAGTGTGTCTCTACCGTCCAAGCGCGCGTGGAAGCGTTCCTGGCAGCGCTTCGGAAGCGCTGCAGGGAGCTTTCCAGAGCTCTCAAGGAAAGATTTCTCCTTCTCGACGGTCTCCTCGCTCTCCGGGTTTTGGACGCTACCAAGTGAACGCTACCAAGTGGACGCTACCAAGTACGTAGAGCTCTTCGGCGAGATGGGCTAAGAGGAATTCATGCGCAGGGTGGAGCTAGCTGGCCGACCCGATCTTAAGAGAGAATGTGTTAACTTTGGGTCGGTTTTTGGGAACTGGTATTTCTCTCACCTGTAGTGGGTTATGCCGCGTCTGCCATTTCACTTCGCGGGTCCGTAGCTGCAATTTACGATCAAAAGACTTGCTGGAACCGACGGCCGTTTCGAGTGATCTTGACACGCGTTGACGGTTTTCTGTACTTATCTCAACATACCTCGTAGAGCTCTTCGTTAGCGATGAGCTAGAAGAATTCCGGCGCGGGGTGGAGCTAGTACCTCGTAGAGATCTTCGGCATCGATGAGCAAGAGGAATTCCGGCGCGGGGCAAAGCTAGTTAGTCGACCCGAGCAGAAAGGACAATGTGTCAATTTTTTCCCGGAGAGCTCTCTGAGAGCTAGAGGGTTTTAGATTAGAAGCCCAACTGGCGCCGGCGGTGGACCGTCAACCTGGCCACCGCCGGGGACCTCGTAGAGCTCCTTGCACGCGTAAGAGTGCTCATGTGAAGCAGACAGCTTCTCGGAGCATTTCTAGAAAAACGTTGTATTTGCATTTCTCGGTGTCAACGATACGTCGGTTCCTCCAAATGTTTCGATAGTAAAACTCTCACAAACGAGCTGAGCTGCTCGCAGAAGAAAATTCAGGTAGCAATGCTCGGAGTAAAAATCTGCTTTCTCAAAATGTATTTTCAGATATCTTTTAAATCTTAGCAAAACCGACCCAAAGTTACCACATTGTCCTTTCTGGCCGGGCCGATCAACTAGCTCCAGCCCGCACCGGAATTCCTCTAGCTTATCGATAACTGGCGCCGATCAACCTGGCGCCGGCGCTGAACCGTCAACCTGGTCACTGCCGGGAACCTCGTAGAGCTCCTTCCACGGGTGAGAGTGCTTAGAACCGACCGAGATCTTCTGGAAGCATTTCGCGAAAAAAGGCAAAATTGATTTTTTTCATGTCGATATGAAAATTGTTCCGCCAAGTGTTTTGATAGTGAATGTGCGCCTACAGAGCTCATATTCAGACGCAAAGACCCTAATAATCGTTCACAGGTGCGAAAAATCTGCTTTCTTAAAATGAATTATCAAATATCTTTCAAATCTTAGCAAAACCGACCAAAAGTTGTCACATTGTCTCTTCTGGTCGGGTCGGCCAACTGGGCGCCGGCGGTAAACCGTCAACCTTTCTTACCGCCGGGAGACTCGTAGAGCTTCCTGACAACATATAATGTCGAAAAAATACACAACAAAATAATTTTTCTGCACAAGCAATTGCAGACCTCTCGGATGCAACAGCCGGATGCCCCCGATGCTCCTCGATTGTCCTCTGTACGAGCTCTGTAGCTCTCCTACAGCCCGAGTTACGTGCGTAAATCGACAGCACCTGTCAAGATGACTCGAACAATACGAATGGTTTCGCAAACCTAGCTCGAGTATCAGACCGAGTTCAGACCTCTGCATACGCGTCTGATGTCTCTGAATCGATTCCTGTGATTACCAGCCCTGCAGCCCCCCTTACAGCCCGAGCTAAGTGCAGGAAACCCACAGCACCTCTCAGGATGACTCGAATAATACGAATAGTTTCGCGACCTAGTTCGGGCAGCAGACAGTGTTCGGAGCTCTGGATTTGACAGGCGGACGCGCCTGATGTCTCCGAATCGATTCCAGTGATTACCAGCTATGCAGCCCCCCTACAGCCCGAGTTATAAGTGCAGAGAACCGACAGCATCTCTCAAGATGACTCGAACAATACGAATAGTTTCGCGATTCTAGATCGGGCAGCAAACCGAGTTCAGAGCTGGATTCACCAGCCAACGGCCACTGATGATTCTGAATTCTGTACGTATCAGCTCTGTAGCTGTCCTGTAGCTCGAGTTAAGTACAGAAAACCGAGAGCGTCTGTCAAGATGACTCGAATAATACGAATAGGTTTGCGGACCTAGCTCGGCTAGCAGACCGAGTTCAGACCTCTGGGTTCAACAGGCGAACGCGCCTGATCATTATGAATCGATTAGCTGTGCTTACCAGCTCTGTAGCTGTCCTGAAGCTCGAGTTATCTTGAAAAAACGGACAGCGCGTGACAAGATGATTCGAAACGGCCGATCCCGCCCGTGTGCTTTTTGACAGTAAAAGATACCCGATCGAGTTCAGATCAAGATGGCGAGCGGGAATAAGATCGAATATCACGGGGGAAAAAAAAAGAGCTCTAACGAATGGTTGAATTTCGAGAACAAAATTTTCAACCGACCCAAAGTCACCAAAAGGTTTGTCGAGATTTCTCTTGCCAACTAGCTCTCCAGCGCCCCGGAATTACTCATACGCTTCCAGCACTGGGCGCCGGCGGCAATCCGTCAACCTTTGTCACCGCCGGGGGACTCGTAGAGCTTCCTGACAACATATAATGTCGAAAAAAAATATACCTAAAAAAAATTTCAGCCCAAGCAATTTCAGACCTCTCGGATGCAACAGCCGAACGCCCCCGATGCTTCTGGATTGTCTTCTGTACGAGCTCTGTAGCTCTCCTACAGCCCGAGTTACGTGCGTAAATCGACAGCACCTCTCAAGATGAGACGAACAATACGAATAATTTGGTAAACCTAGCTCGAGTATCAGACCGAGTTCAGACCTCTGCATACGCGTCTGATGTCTCTGAATCGATTCCTGTGATTACCAGCCTGCAACCCCCCTAGAGCCCGAGTTCAGTGCAGAAAAACGACAGAATCTCAGGATGACTCGAACAATAAATAATTTCGCGGACCTAGTTCGGGCAGCAGACAGAGTTAGGAGCTCTCGATTTGAAAGGCGGACGCGCCTGATGTCTCCGAATCGATTCCAATGATTACCAGCCATGCAGCCCACCTATAGCCCGAGTTAATTGCAGAGAAGCGACAGCATCTCTCAAGATGACTCGAACAATACGAATAGTTTCGCGATTCTAGATTGGGCAGCAGACCGAGTTCAGAGCTCTGGATTCAACAGACAACGGCAACTGATGATTCTGAATCAGATTCTGTACGTATCAGCTCTGTAGCTGTCCTCTAGCTCGAGTTGAGTACAGAAAACCGAGAGCATCTGTCAAGATGACTCGAATAATACGAATAGGTTTGCGGACCTAGCTCGGCTAGCGGACCGAGTTCAGACCTCTGGGTTCAACAGGCGAACGCGCCTAATCATTCTGAATCGAGTAGCTGTGCTTACCAGCTCTGTAGCTGTCCGCCAGTGCGTGACAAGATGACTCGAAACGGCCGATCCCGCCGGAGTGCTTTTTGGCAGTAACAGGTACCCGATCGAGCTGAGATCAAGATGGCGAGCGGGAATAAGATCGAATATCACGGGAAAAAATACTAGAGCTCTAACGAATGGTTGAATTTCGAGAACATAATTTTCAACCGACCAAAAGTCACCAAAAGGTCCGTCGAGATTTTTCTTGCCAACTAGCTCTTCAGCGCCCCGGAACTGGAACCGGCGTTAAACCGTCAGCCTGGTTACCGCTGGTAACCTCGTAGAGCTCTTTTCTTGCACAGCGATCGTCGAAACACATGGAGAAAGCTTCTGAGGCGAGAAACGAAAAACTCGAAAAATCAGGTTTTTCTGTTTTTCTACAACCTCGGTTCCTCCAAGTGTTTTGATAGTAATACTGCACTTATGGGCCCAGAAATTTTACTGGCGGACGCGCCATAACCCACTACAGGTGCGAAAAATCTGGTTTCTCAAAATGAATTGTCAAATACCCTTCAATATCTTGCAAAACCACCCAAAAGTTATCACTTTGTCCTTTCTGGCCGGGTCGGTTAACTGGCGCCGGCGGTGAACCGTCAACCTGGTCACCGCCGGGAACCTCGTAGAGCTCCTTGCATCCGCGAGAAAGCTCAGGATCAAAGCGAGAGCTTCTGGGAGCTTTTCTAGAAAAACTTCAAGTTGATATTTATCGGAGTCAACATGAAGTCGGTTCCTCCAAGTGAACTGGTACTGAAAATGGCTCTAGAGGGCTGAGCTGCTCAGGGAACAAAGTTTATATGTCGATGCTCGGAGTAAAAATCTGCTTTCTCAAAATGAATTGTCAAATATCTTTCAAATCTTAGCAAAACCGACCAAAAGTTATCACATCTTCTTTTCTGGTCGGGTCGGCCAACTAGCTCCACCCCGCGCCGGAATTCCTCTAGCTCATCGATGACGAAGAGCTCTACGAGGTACTAGCTCCACCCCGCGCCGGAATTCCTCTAGCTCATCGATGCCGAAGAGCTCTACGAGGTATTACTCTTAAGCTTCCAGCAATGGCTTGCTAAGGGAAGCTCTACGAGTTAAATAGCTTGCTAAGGGAAGCTCTACGAGTTACTAGCTCCACCCCGCGCCGGAATTCCTCTAGCTCATCGATGCCGAAGAGCTCTACGAGGTACGAGCTCCAGCCCGCGCCAGAATTCCTATAGCTCATCGATAACGAAGAGCTTTACGAGGCACTGTGGCGGTGCCCGCCAGCAGCCCATCTTTGCCGACCAGGCTTCTCGCAGCGGCTCGCCCGACCCGGCAGCTAGTCCGGGGGCGCTTCGGGCAAGCGTCCACGCGTGCGTGCACGCGTGCAGGCACGCGGGCAGGCACGCGTGGAAGCGTTCCTGGCAGCGTTTCAGTAGCCCTGCAGGGACGCCTCCAGAGCCCCAGAAGCACTTCACGAGTGCGTCCGCGGGCTCGCCAGGACAGTTTAAATCGTAGAGCTTCCCTTTCGCTAGTTGCTGGAATCTCAAGAGTAATACCTCGTAGAGCTCTTCGTCATACCTCGCAGAGCTCTTCGTTATCGATGAGCCAGAGGAATTTCGGCGCGGGGTGGGGCTAGTTGGAGAGCTCTCTGAGAGCTTTAGGGCTTTAGATTGCAAGCCGGACAGTGGTGGTGCCCGCCAGCAGCCCATCTCCGCCGCTCTACGATCCTCGCAGCTCTTCGCCCGAGCCGGCAACGTGTCCGGGGGCGCTTCTGGCAAGCGTCCACGCGAGCTTGCACGCGTGCAGGCACGCGTGGAAGCGATCCTGGCAGCGCTTCAGAGGCGCTGCAGAGAGCTCGCCAGGAAAGCTTTCCAGCGTGTGTTCTCTCTGCCCTCCGGATTATGGACGCTACCAAGTACCTTGTAGAGCTCTCATGGCATGAGAACTAGAAGAAAACCTCGTAGAGCTCTTCGTCATCGATGAGCTAGAGGAACTGGGCGCCGGCGGTAAACCGTCAACCTTTGTTACCGCCGGGGGACTCGCAGAGCTTCCTGACAACATATAATGTCGAAAAAAATACACAGAACAAATAGTTTTTTCAGCCCAAGCAATTTCAGACCTCTCGGATGCAACAGCCGAACGCCCCCGATGCTTCTGGATTGTCTTCTGTACGAGCTCTGTAGCTCTCCTACAGCCCGAGTTACGTGCGTAAATCGACAGCACCTCTCAAGATGAGACGAACAATACGAGTAGTTTGGCAAACCTAGCTCGAGTATCAGACCGAGTTCAGACCTCTGCATGCGACAGGCGGACGCGTTTGGTCTGATGTCTCTGAATCGATTCCTGTGATTACCAGCCCTGCAGCCCCCCCCCCCGACAGCCCGAGTTAAGTGCAGGAAACCGACAGCACCTCTCAGGATGACTCGAACAATACGAATAGTTGCGCGGACCTAGTTCGGGCAGCAGACAGACTTTGGAGCTCTAGATTCGAAAGGCGGACGCGCCTGATGTCTCCAAATCGATTCCAGTGATTACCAGCCATGCAGCCCCCCTACAGCCCGAGTTCAGTGCAGAGAACCGACAGCATCTCTCAAGATGACTCGAACAATACGAATAGTTTCGCGATTCTAGATCGGGCAGCAGACCGAGTTCAGAGCTCTGGATTCAACAGACAACGGCAACTGATGTTTCTGAATCAGATTCTGTACGCATCAGCTCTGTAGCTGTCCTGTAGCTCGAGTTAAGTACAGAAACGGAGAGCGTCTGTCAAGATGACTCGAATAATACGAATAGGTTTGCGGACCTAGCTCGGCTAGCAAACCGAGTTCAGACCTCTGGGTTCAACAGGCGAACGCGCCTGATCATTCTGAATCGAGTAGCTGTGCTTCCATGCTCTGTAGCTGTCCTGAAGCTCGAGTTATCTTGAGAAAACCGTTACCGCGTGACAAGATGACCAGAAACGGGCGATCCCGCCCGTGCGCTTTTTGGCAGTAAAAGGTACCCGATCGAGCTGAGATCAAGACGGCGAGCGGGAATAAGATCGAATATCACGGGAAAAAATACTGCAGCTCAAACGAATTGAGGAATTTCGAGAACAAAATTTTTAACCGACAAAAAATCATCAAAAGTTCCGTCGAGATTTTTCTTGCCAACTAGCTCTCCGGCGCCCCGGAATTATTGGAACAGGCGGTAAACCGTCAATCTGGCTACCGCCGGGAACCTCGTAGAGCTCTTTTCTTGCACAGCGATCGTCGGAACACATGGAGAAAGCTTCTGGGGCGAGAAACAAAAAACTCGAAAAATCACGTTTCTGTTTTATACAACCTCGGTTCCCCAAGTGTTTTGATAGTAGTACTGCACCTATGGGCCTGAAAAGTTTACTGGCGGACGCGCCATAACCCACTACAGGTGCGAAAAATCTGGTTTCTCAAAATGAATTGCCAAATATCCTCGAATTTTTCGCAAAACCACCCAAAAGTTACCACTTTGTCCTTTCTGGCCGGGTCGGCCAACTAGCTTCACCCCGCGCCGGAATTCCTCTAGCTCATCGATGCCGAAGTGCTCTACGAGGTACTCTTAAGATTCCAGCAATAACTTGCTAAGGGAAGTTCTACGAGTTATCCCGGCGCGGGGTGGAGCTAGTACCTCGTAGAGCTCTTCGTCATCGATGAGCTAGAGGAATTCCGGCGCGGGGGGAGCTAGTTTCCCGGAGAGCTCTCTGAGAGCTAGAGGGCTTAAGATTAGAAGCCGGGCGGTGGTGGTGCCCGCCAGGAGCCCATCTCCGCCGCTCCACGATCCCCGCAGGGGCTTCTACGCAGCGGGTCCGGGAGAGCTTCCCGCAAGCGTAAACGCGCGCCTGCACGCGTGCAGGCTTGCGTGAAAGTGGCTCTGGCAGCGCCAGAGACGCCGCAGGGGAGCCCCCCAGAGCCCCAGAAGCGCTTCAAGGGAGCGTCGGACGGCCCGCCAGGGAAGTAACTCGTAGAGCTTCTCTGAGCTAGTTGCTGGAAGCTTGAGAGTAATTCCGGCACGCTGGAGAGCTAGTTCGCAAGAAAAATGACGGACCTTTTGCTGATTTTTGGTCGGTTGAAAATTTTGTTCTCGCAATTCAACAAGTCATTTGAGCTCTAGTATTTTTTCCCACCATATTCGATCTTATTCCGCACGCCGTCTCAATCTCAGCTCGATCGGATGAATATGTCTCGGATCGGCGGTTTCGAGTCATCTTGATACGCGCTGTTGGTATGTTGTACTTAACTCGAGCTCTAGGACAGCTGCAGAGATCATTCTCGCAGAAATCGATTGCGAATCATTAGGCGCGTTCGTCTGTCCCATAGAGGTATGAAGTCGGTCTGCTGCCCGAGCTAGATTCGCGAAACTATTCGTGTTATTGGAGTCATCTTGAGAGATGCTGACAATTTTCTGCACAGGGGGGAGCTAGGGCTCGTACTCACAGGAATCGATTCCGCCTGCCCAATTCAGAGCTCGGGAATCGGTGCGCTGCCCAAGCTAGGTTCGCAAAACTATGTGTATTCGTTGAGTCATCTTAAGAGATGATGTCCGTTTTCTGCACTTAACTCGGGCAGTATGGGGAGCTAAAGGGCTGGTAATCACTGGAATCGATTGAGAGACATCAGTCGCGTCCACTTGTCGCATTTAGCACCCTCAACTCGGCCTGCTGCCCGAGCTAGTCCGCGAAACTATTCCTATTGCTCGAGTCGCCCTCAGAGGTGCTATGGATTTCCTGCACTTAAATCGGGCTGTAAGGGAGCTGCAGACATAGTTATCACGGGAATCGTTTCGAAGACATCAGGCGCGTCCGCCTGTTGCATTCAGAGATCTGAGCTCGGTCTGATACTCGAGCTAGATTCGCGAAACTATTTGTATTGTTCGAGGAATCTCGAGAAGTGCTGTCCATTTATGCACGTAAATCGTGCTCTAGGAGAGCTACGGAGCTCGCGCACAGAGAAAACAATTCAGAAGCATGAGGGGCGTTTGGCTGTTACATCGAGAGGTCTGAAATCGTTAGGTCTGAACTCGGTCTGCTGCTCGAGCTAGACCCGCAAAACTATTTGTAATATACGATCATTTTGACGAGTGTTGTCGGTTCCCCTTAACTGAAGATTTAGAATAGCTACAGAGCTGGCACGCCGATAAACCGATCCAGTATCACCCGGCGCGATTTTTCTCGCATCGAGAGGTCCGAACTCGGTCTGGCAGCTAGGTCCACGAAGCGAAGATGCAATTTTTTTTTTTTTTTTTTTTTTTTTTTTTTTTTTTTTTTTTTTTTTTTTTTTAAAAAAAAAAAAAAAAAAAACGATATTCCTTCTTCACGCTTGATAAAGCTTCTTCCGTGTGCTTCGAGCAGCGCCGCGCCAGAATAGAGCTCTACAAGGCTCCCGGCGGTTACCTGGTTGACGGTCTACCGCCGGATCCCAGTCGAGAGGTCTGAAGTCGGTTAGACTGAAAAATTTCTGGCGCCGGCGGTGAACCGTCAACCTGGTCACCGCCGGGAACCTCGTAGAGCTCCTTTTACGCGTGAGAGTGCTCAGAGTCGAAAGAGAGAGCTTCTGGAAGCATTTCTCGAAAAGGGGACAAATTCATTTTTTCGTGTCGACATGAAGATAGTTGCTCCAAGTGTTTTGATAGTAAAAGAGCGCCGACGGAGCTCATACTAAGAGAAAGAGGCCCTCATAGTCGTTTACAGGTGCGAAAAATCTGCTCTTCCAAAATGAATTGTCACATATCTTTCAAAAAATTGCAAAACCACCCAAAAGTTATCACTTTGTCCTTTCTGGCCGGGTCGACCAACTAGCTCCACCCCGCGCCGGAATTCCTCTGACTCATCGATGCCGAAGAGCTCTACGAGGTATTTATTCTCTGCAATATTTTTTCACATTATACTTGGTAGGGTCCAAAAACTGGGCGCCGGCGGTAAACCGTCAACCTTTCTTACCGCCGGGGGACTCGTAGAGCTTCCTGACAACATATAATGTCGAAAAAAAATTACACCGAAAAAATAGCTTTTCAGCCCAAGCAATTTCAGACCTCTCCGATGCAACCCCGATGCTTCTGGATTGTCTTCTGCACGAGCTCTGTACCTCTCCTACAGCCCGAGTTACGCGCGTAAACCGACAGCAACTCTCAAGATGACTCGAACAATACGCATATTTTTAACAAACCTAGCTCGAGTATCAGACCCAGTTCAGACCTCTGCATGCGACAGGCAGACGCGTATGATGTCTCTGAATCGATGCCTGTGATTACCAGCCCTGCACCCCCAAATACAGCCCGAGTTAAGTGCAGGAAACCGACAGCACCTCTCAGGATGACTCGAACAATACGAATAGTTTCGCGGTCCTAGTCCCGGCAGCAGACAGAGTTCGGACCTCTCGATTCGAAAGGCGGACGCGCCTGATGAATTCGAATCGATTCCAGTGATTACCAGCCATGCAGCCCCCTAGAGCCCGAGTTAAGTGCAGAGAACCGACAGCATTTCTCAAGATGACTCGAACAATACGAATAGTTTCGCGATTCTAGATTGGGCAGCAGACCGAGTTCAGAGCTCTGGATTCAACAGACAACGGCAACTGATGATTCTGAATCAGATCTGTACGTATCAGCTCTATAGCTGTCCTGTAGCTCGAGTTAAGTACAGAAAACCGAGAGCGTTCGTCTAGATGACTCGAATAATACGAATAGGTTTGCGGACCTAGCTCGGCCAGCAGACCGAGTTCAGACCTCTGGGTTCAACAGACGAACGCGCCTGCTGATTCTAAATCGACTATCTGTGCTTACCAGCTCTGTAGCTGTCCTGAAGCTCGAGTTATCTTGAGAAAACCGTCACCGCGTGACCAGATGACCCGTAACGGCCGATCCCGCCTGCCTGCTTTTTGGCAGTGAAAGGTACCCGATCGAGCTGAGATCAAGACGGCGAGCAGGAATAAGATCGAATATCACGGGAAAAATACTAGAGCTCTAACGGATGGTTGAATTTCGAGAACAAAACTGGCGCCGGCGGTGAACCGTCAACCTGGTCACCGCCAGGAACCTCGTAGAGCTCCTCTTACTAGTAAGAGTGCAGAGAATCGACACAGAATCAAAAAATGAAGATGTATTTGAAAATCTTGATATTCGACTTTTTCGATTTTCATATTCGCTCAGTTCCCGGAAGTCAACTCATGCAAAAATGCATCGAGAGAGCTGAGCTGCTGTCAGAGAGGAGTTCATATGCCAATGATCGGCGTAAAAAATTTGTTTTTTCAAAATAAATATTGAAATATCTTTCAAATTTTCACAAAACCACCCAAAAGTTGTCACATTGTCCGCCTCGGCCGGCTGGGCCAAGTAGCTCCACCCCGCGCCGGAATTCCTCTAGCTCATCGATGCCGAAGAGCTCTACGAGGTATTTTCAACAGACCAAAAGTCACCAAAAAGTCCGTCGAGATTTTTTTGCCAATGCCAACTAGCTCTCCAGCGCCCGGGAATTACTCTTAAGCTTCCAGCAATAACTGGGAACCGGCGGTAAACCTTCAACCAGGTTACCGCCGGCACCCTCGTAGAGCTCTTTTCTCACACTGCGCTCCCCAGAACACAGGGAGTAAGGTTCTGGGTGAGAAACGAAAAAATCGAAAAATCACGTTTTCCTGTTTTTATCGAACGTCGGTTGCTCCAAGTGTTTTGATTGAAATACTGCGCCTACGGACCTGAAAATTTTACTGGCAGACGCGTATTAACCCACTACAGGTGCGAAAAATCTGCTTTCTCAAAATGAATTGTCAAATATCTTTCAAACTGGGCGCCGGCGGTAAACCGTCAACCTTTCTCCGCCAGGGGACTCGTAGAGCTTCCTGACAACATATAATGTAAATACACTGAAAAAATTGATTTTTCAGCCCGAGCAATTTCAGATCTCTCGGATGCAACAGCCGAACGCCTCCTATGTTTCTGAATCGTCTTCTGCACGAGCTCTGTAGCTCTCCTACAGCCCGAGTTACGTGCGTGAATCGACAGCACCTCTCAAGAGACTCGAAAAATACGAATAGTTTGGGAAACCTAGCTCGAGTATCACACCGAGATATATAACTCGAATAATACGAATAGGTTTGCGGACCTAGCTCGGCTAGCAAACCGAGTGCAGATCTCTCCTTCAACAGGCGAACGCGCCTGATGATTCTGAATGCGATAGGTGTGCTTACCAGCTCTGTAGCTGCCCTACAGCTCGAGTTAACTACAGAATACCGACAACGCGTATCGAGATGACTCGAAATGGCCGATCCCGCCGGGACGCTTTTTGACAGTAAAAGGTACCCGATCGAGCTGAGATCAAGATGGCGAGCGGGAATAAGATCGAATATCACGGGAAAAAATACTAGAGCTCAAACGAATTGTTGAATTGCGAGAACAAAATGTTCAACCGACCAAAAGTCAACAAAAGGTCCGTCGAGATTTTTCTTGCCAACTAGCTCTCCAGCGCCCCGGAATTACTCTTAAGCTTCCAGCAATAGCTTGCTAAGGGAAGCTCTACGAGTTATATTCGCAAAACCACCCAAAAGTTATCACTTTGTCCTTTCTCGCCGGGTCGGCCAACTGGGCGCCGGCGGTAAACCGTCAACCTTTGTTACCGCCGGGGGACTCGTAGAGCTTCCTGACAACATATAATCTCAAAAAAAAATTGCAGAGGACGAATAGTTTTTCAGCCCAACTCGAGTATCAGACCGAGTTCAGACGTCTGAATGCAACAGGCGGACGCGTCTGATGTCTCCGAATCGATTGCTGTGATTACCCGCCCTGCAGCCTCTCTATAGCCCGAGTTAAGTGCAGAAAGCCGACAGCAGCTCTCAGGATGACTGGAAGAATACGAACAGTTTCGCGATTCTGGATCGGGCAGCAGACCGAGTTCAGAGCTCTGGATTCGAACGCGACTGATGGTTCTGAATCGGTTTCAATAAGTATCAGCCCTGTAGCTGTCCTATAGCTCGAGTTAAGTACAGGAAACCGAGAGCGCCTGTCAAGATGATTCGAATAATACGAATAGGTTTGCGGACCTGGCTCGGCTAGCAGACCGAGTTCAGACCTCTGGTTAGAACAGCCGTATGCGCCTGATCATTCTGAGACCATAAGGTGTGCTTACCAGCCCTGCAGCAGCCCTATATCTCGAGTTAAGCTCAGAATAACAACAGTGCGAATTAAGATAACTCGAATAATACATATAGGTTTGCGAACCTAGCTCGGCTCACAGACCGAGTGCAGAGCTCTGGGTTCAACAGGCGAACGCGCCTAATCATTCTACATCGATTAGCTGTGCTTACGAGCTCTGTAGCTGTCCTAAAGCTCGAGTTATCTTCAGAAAACCGTCAGTGCGTATCAAGATGACTCGAAACGGCCGATCCCGCCACAGTGCTTTTCGATAGTAATATTCACCCGATCGAGCTGAGATCAAGATGGCGAGCGGGAATAAGATCGAATACCACGGGAAAAAATACTAGAGCACAAACGAATTGTTGAATTTCGATAGCAAAATTTTCAACCGACCAAAAGTTGTGAAAAGTTCAGTCGAGATTTTTCGAGCCAACTAGCTGTGGGGCGCGCCGGAATTACTGGGCGCCGGCGGTAAACCGTCAACCTTGGTTACCGCCGGGGGACTCGTAGAGCTTCCTAGCTCGACTTCAGTTGAGACAACCGACAGCACCTACCAACATTGCGACTCATAGTGAATATTTTCTGACCTCTGAATGCGACAAGCGAACGCGTCTGATGTCTGCGAATCGACTCCTCATTACCACCCTTACAGCCCGAGTTAAGTGCGGAAAACCGACAGCACCTCTCAGAATGACTCGAACAATACAATAATTATGCGGACCTAATTCGGGCAGCAGACCGAGTTCCGAGCTTTGGATTCGACAGGCGGATACGCCTGATCTCTTCAAATCGATTCCTGCGACAACAAGCACTGTAGCCCCCCTCAGCGCGAGTTGAGTGAAGAAAACCGATAGCACTTCTCAAGATGACTCGACCAATACGAATAATTTTGTGATTCTAGATCGGGCAGCAAACCGAGTTCAGAGCTCTGGATTCGACAGACAAACGCAACTGATGATTCTGAATCAGTTCCTGCAAATATCAGCTCTGTAGCTGTTCTACAGCTCGAGTTAAGTACAGAAAACCGAGAGCGTCTGTTAAGATGACTCGAATAATACGAATAGGTTTGCGCACCTAGCTCAGCTAGCAGACCGAGTTCAGACCTCTGGGTTCAACAGGCGAACGCGCCTGATCATTCTGGATCTATTTGCTGTGCTGACCAGCTCTGTAGCTGCCCTGAAGCTCGAGTTATTTTCAGAAAACCGTCACCGTATATCAAGATGACTCGAAACAGCCGATCCCGCCACAGTGCTTTCCGATAGTAATATTCACCCGATCGAGCTGAGATCAAGATGGCGAGCGGGAATAAGATCGAATATCACGGGAAAAAATACTAGAGCTCTAACGAATTGTCAAATTTCGAGAACAGAATTTTCAACCGACCAAAAGTTGCGAAAAGTTCTGTCGAGATTTTTCGAGCCAACTAGCTCTGGGGCGCGCCGGAATTATTCTTAGCTTCCAGCAATAACTTGCTGAGGGAAGCTCTACGAGTTACTCTTAGCTTCCAGCAATAACTTGCTAAGGGAAGCTCTACGAGTTACTAGCTCCACCCGGCGACGGAATTCCTCTAGCTCATCGATGACGAAGAGCTCTACGAGGTACTTGCCAAGGGAAGCTCTACGAGTTACCGGAGAGCGAAGAGACCTTTCCTGGAAAGCTGCGGGGTGCTCCCTGCAGCGCTGCCGAAGCGCTGCCAGAAACGCTTCCATGCGTGCCTGCACGCATGCAGGCTCGCGTGGAAGCTTGCCGGGGGCTCTCCCGGACCCGCTGCCGGGTCGCCGGAGTTTCTGCGGCGACCGTGGACCGCCGCGGAAGAGCTTCTGGCGGGCACCACCACCGTCCGGCTTCTAATCTTAAGGTAAGGATTGACGCCCCTGGGGCGCTGCGGAAGCGCTACCAGAAACACTTCCATGCGTGTCTGCGCGCGAGCAGGCACGCGTGGAAGCGTGCCGGAAGCTCCCCCGGACCAGCTGCCGGGCCGCCGGGGTTTCTGCGGGGAACGTGGACCGCCGTGGAGGAGAGGAACTCCTGGGAGCACCACCACCGTCCGGCTTCTTATCTTAAACTTATCTTAAATCCTTTAGCTCTCAGCGAGCTCTCCGGGAAAGAGAGACAATGTTCCCGGAGAGCTCTCTGAAAGCTAGAGGGTTTAAGAGTAGAAGACGTGCGGTGGTGGTGCCCGCCAGAAACCCATCCCCGCCGCTCCGCGATCCCCGCAGCGACTTGTAAAACGTCGCGGCGGGTCCGGGAGAGCTTCGGGCAAGCTTGAGCGCGTGCCTGCACGCGTGCGGGCACGCGTGGAAGCGTTCCTGGCAGCGCTTCAGAAACGCTGCACGCGAGCCCCCCAGAGCCCCAGAAGCGCTTCACGGGAGCGTCGCACGGCTCGACAGGGAAGCTTTCCAGCGTGTGGTCTCTTTGCTCCCCGGGTTTTGGACGCTACCTAGTAACTCGTAGAGCTTGCCTTAAGATGTTCTTGCTGGTAGCTTAAGAGTAAGACCTCGTAGAGCTCTTCGGATGCTGGAAGCGTAAAAGTATACCTCGTAGAGCTCTTCGTGATCGATGAGCTAGAGGAATTCCGGCGCGGGGTAAAGCTAGTTCGTCGACCCGGCCAGAAAAGAAGATGTTCCCAGAGAGCTCGCTGAGAGCTAGAGGGTTTGAGATTAGAAGCCGGACGGTGGTGGTGCCTGCCAGGAGCTCCTCCACGGCGCTCCACGTTCCCCGCAGAAACTCCGGCCACCCGGCGACGGGTCCGGGGGAGTTTCCGGCAAGCTTCCACGCGAGCCTGCATGCGTGCAGGCACGCATGGAAGCGTTTCTGGCAGCGCTTCCGCAGCGCTCCAGCCTCTCAGAATAACTCGAACAATACGAATAGGTTCGCGGACCTAGTTCGGGCGGCAGACAGAGTACCTCGTAGATCTTTTCGGCATGAGCTAGAGGAATGACTCGTAGAGCTTCCCTTAGCTAGTTATAGCTGGAAGCTAAGAGTAATACCTCGTAGAGCTCTTCGACGAGATGAGCTAAGAGGAATTCGGGCGCAGGGTGGAGCTAGTTGGCCGACCCGACCAAAAGAGACAATGTGTTAACCTGGGGTCGGTTTTTGAAACCTTGTGCAAGATTTGACAATTCGTTTTCAGAAAACGGATTTTTCTCACATACAGTAAGCTATGGCGCACCTGCTGGTAAAATTTTCAGGGCTCTAGGGGCAATATTACTGTCAAAAGACTTGCAGGAACCGACTTTGCCTGCAGTCGGTGGTTGGCTTTACTTAACTCGAGCTGTCAGCAAGCTACAGACCTCTCACGCACACCAGTCGATGCAGAATGATCTGGCGCGTCACACTGGAAGCTCGAGAGTTCCTAGAAATGGCTGAGTCAGGAGTTATGCTCGAAATACTGTCTCTATGTATGCGTGTTGCGAACGGTGCTTCGATGATAACTCGAGCTGAGTGCATGCTATGCATGCCAGGTACATTTCAATCGAAGTAGCGACATGCGAGACATCGAATGGGAGCCTCGAGAGTGCCCAAATTGATTAGAATTTTCAAAATCAATGAAAAATATCGATTTGTACAATTTTGTATTTTTTGTGTCGGAGGATTTTTTTTCTAATTTATATCGATCTATGGGTGACCTAGAGAGTTCTGGTGCATTTTTGTCGACGCAGAATGGTCTCGCGCTCTCACAGAGAGCGCGAGACTTCATATGAATAGCTTCGCTGGGAGTGAGAACTTTGGTCCAGCCGGCCGAGGCGGACAATGTGACAACTTTTGGGTGGTTTTGCAATTTTTTGAAAGATATTTGACAATTCATTTTGAAAAAGCAGATTTTTACTCCGAGCATTGAGATATAAACTTCGTTCCCTGATCAGCTCGGCCATCTAGAGTCATTTTCAGTACCAGTTCACTTGAAGGAAACGACTTCATGTTGACTCCGAAAAAATCTCAACTTGAAGTTTTTGTAGAAAAGCTCCCAGAAGCTCCCGCTTTGATGCTGAGCTTTCTCACGGATTCAAGGAGCTCTACGAGGTTCCCGGCGGTGACCAGGTTGACGGTTCACCGCCGGCGCCAGTTCCGGGGCGCTGGAGAGCTAGTTGGCAAGAAAAATCTCGACGGACCTTTTGGTGACTTTTGGTCGGTTGAAAATTTTGTTCTCAAAATTTGACCATTCGTTAGAGCTCTAGTATTTTTTCCCATGATATTCGATCTTATTCCCGCTCGCCATCTTGATCTCAGCTCGATCGGGTAACTTTGAAGGCCAAAAAGCAGGGGGGCGGGAACGGCCGTTTCGAGTCATCTTGATACGCGCTGTGGGTATTTTCAACTTAACTCGAGCTGTAGGGCAGCTACAGTGTTGGTAAGTGCACGTATCGCTCTCAGAATGATCAGACGCGTTCGCCTGTTGAATCCAGAGGTCTGAACTCGGTCTGCTAGGTCCGCAAACCTATTTGCAATATTCGAGTCATCTTGATAGACACTCTCAGTTTTCTGTACTTAACTCGAGCTTTGGGGCAGCTACAGTGCTTGTAAGCACAGCTATCGCACTCAGAATCATCACGCGCGTTCGTCTGTTGAATGCAGAGGTCTGAACTCGGCCTGCTAGCCGAGCTAGGTCGGCAAACCTATCAGTATTATTGGAGTGATCTTGATAGACGCTCTCGGTTTTCTGCACTTAACTCGAGCTGTAGGGCAGCTACAGGGCTCATTGTGACAGACATCGCTGGGGAATTATCAGTCGTGTTCGTCTATCGTACCGAGAGCTCTGAACTCGGCCTGCTGCCCGAGCTAGGTTCGCGAAGCTGTTCGTATTGTCCGAATGATCTTGTGACATGCTCTCAATTTCCTGCACTCAACTCGTGCTGGGGAAGGGCTACAGTGCTGCAGGTCACATATATCGATTTGCACACATCAGGCGCGTCTTTCGGTCGATTCCAGAGCTCGGAACTCGGTCTGCTGCTCGAACAAGGTTCGCAAAACTATTATATTATTCGAATCGATACTGTCGGTTTTCTGCACTTAACTCGGGCTGTAGGGGGGCTTCAGTGCTGGGAATCACATGAGTGGATTCGCAGACATCAGACGCGCCCGCCTCTCGCATTCAGAGGTCTCAACTCGGTTTGATACTCGAACTGGGTTGCGAAACTGTTCGTTTTTTGTTAGCGTCATCTTGAGAGGTCTGAAATCGCTTGGGCTTAAAAAATAGTCGTTCTTTCGAGTTTTTTCCCACAGTATATATTGTCAGGAAGCTCTAAGAGTCTCCCGGCGGTAAGAAAGGTTGACGGTTTACCGCCGGCGCCCAGTTCCGGCGCAGGGTGGAGCTAGTTGGCCCAGCCGGCCGAGGCAGACAATGTGGTAACTTTTGGTGGTTTTGCGATTTTTTGAAAGATATTTGATCATTTATTTTGAGAAAGCAGATTTTTACGCCGAGCATTGGCGTATGAACTCCTCTCTGACAGCAGCTCAGCTCTCTCGATGCATTTCTGCATGAGTTGACTTCCAGGAACTGAGCGAATATGAACATCGAAAAAAATCGAATTTCAAGTTTTTCGAAAAAATTATATTTTTTCACTCTGTGTCGATTCTCTGCACTCATACAGTGAGAGGAGCTCTACGAGGTTCCCGGCGGTGACCAGGTTGACGGTTCACCGCCGGCGCCAGTTCGGAGCTTTCGATTCGCAAGGCGGACGCGCCTCATGTTCCCGGGGAGCTCGCTCAGAGCTAAAGGGCTTAAGATTAGAAGCCGGACGGTGGTTCCCGGATAGCTCCTTGGAGAGCTGAGGGTTCCAGATGAGAAGCCAGCGGTGGGTGGTGAGGAGCACACGCCCACCTCCGCCGGTCCACGATTCTCGCAGCGCCCTGCCGGAGGTTGCAGCGGGTCCGGGAGCGCGGCATCCTAGCGATTCCCAATACGCGTGGCTCCAGGGTGCGCGAAGCGCTTCGGCAGAGCTTTGGAAGAGCTTCGGCAGTAACTCGTAGAGCTTCCCTCAGCAAGTTATTGCTGGAAGCTTAAGAGTAATTCCGGGGAGCTGGAGAGCTAGTTGGCAAGAAAAATAACTCGTAGAGCTTCCCTTAGCTAGTTATAGCTGGAAGCTAAGAGTAATTCCGGCGCGCTGGAGAGCTAGTTGGCAAGAAAAATCTCGACGGAACTTTTGCTGACTTTTGCTCGGTTGAACATTTCGTTCTCGAAATTTGACAATTCGTTAGAGCTCTAGTATTTTTTCCCGTGATATTCGATCTCATTCCCGCTCTCCATCTTGATATCAGCTCGATCGGGTAACTTTGAAGGCCAAAAAGCACTCTGCCGGGATCGGCCGTTTCGAGTCATCTTGATATGCGCTGACGGTTTTCTGAACATAACTCGAGCTCTAGGGTAGCTACAGAGCTGATCTCAGCTCGATCGGGTAACTTTGGAGGCCAAAAAGCAGGCGGGCGGGAACGGCCGTTTCGAGTCATCTTGATAGGCACTGTCGGTTTTCTCAAGATAACTCGAGCTTCAGGACACCTACAGAGCTGGTCAGCACAGCTAATGCGTTCAGAATGATCAGGCGCGTTCGCCTGTTGAACCCAGAGGTCTGAACACGGTCTGTCAGCCGAGCTAAGTCCGCAAACCTATTCGTATTATTCGAGTCAACTCGATACGCGTTGTCGGTATTTTCTACTTAACTCGAGCTCTAGGGCAGCTACAGTGCTGGTAAGCACTGCTATCGCACTCAGAATGATCAGACGCGTCCGTCTGTCGCATTCAGAGGTCTAAACTCGGTTTGCTATCTGAGCTAGGTCCGCAAACCTATTCGTATTATTCGAGTAAACTTGATACGCGTTGTCGGTATTTTCTACTTAACTCGAGCTGTAGGGCAGCTACAGTGCTGGTAAGCACATCCATAGCTCTGAACTCGGTTTGTTGCGCGATCCAGAATCACGAAACTGTTCGTATTCTTCTAGTCATCTTAAGAGCTACTGTCGGCGTTCTGCACTTAATTCGGGCTGTAGGGAGGCTGCGGGGCGGGTAATCACAGGAATTGATTCGGAGACATCAGACGCGTCCGTCTGTCGCATTCAGAGGTCTGAACTCGGTATTTTTTTCCGACAGTATATGTTGTCAGGAAGCTCTACGAGTCCCCCGGCGGTAACAAAGGTTGACGGTTTACCGCCGGCGCCCAAGTCTCGACGGACCTTTTGCTGGCTTTTGGTCGGTTGAAAATAACTCGTAGAGCTTCCCTTAGCTAGTTATAGCTGGAAGCTAAGAGTAATTCCGGCGCGTCCCAGAGCTAGTTGGCAAGAAAAATCTCGACGGACCTTTTGGTGACTTTTGGTCGGTTGAAAATTTTGTTCTCGAAATTTGACAATTCGTTAGAGCTCTAGTTTTTTTTCCCATGATATTCGATCTTATTCCCGCTCGCCATCTTGATCTCAGCTCGATCGGGTAACTTTGAAGGCCAAAAAGCAGGTGGCGGGAACGGCCGTTTCGAGTCATCTTGATAGGCGCTGTCGGTTTTCTCAAGATAACTCGAGCTTCAGGACACCTACAGAGCTGGTAGCACAGCTAATGCTTTCAGAATGATCAGGCGCGTTCGCCTGTTGAATCCAGAGGTCTGAACTCGGTCTGCTAGCCGAGCTAGGGTCGCAAACCTATTCGTATTATTCGAGTCATTGTAGCAGACGCTCTCGTTTTTCGTACTTAACTCGATCTATAGGGCAGCCACAGAGCTCATACTAACAGAAATCGATTGAGAATTATCAGGCGCGTTCGTCTGTTGCATCAAGAGCTCTGAAATCGGCCTTCTCCCCGAGCTAGGTTCGCGAACCCATTCGTATTGTTCGAGTCGTCTCGAGAAGTGCTCTCCGTTTCCTGTACATAAATCGTGCTGGGGGAGGGCTATAGCTCTGCTGGTCACAGGAATCGATTTCGAGACATCAGGCGCGCCCGTTCGTCGAACCGATCGCTCGAAACTCGGTCTGCTGCTCGAACGAAATCTGCGAAACTGTTGTATTATTCGAGTCATCCTGAGAGGTACTCTCGGTTTTCTGCACTTAACTCATACTGTATGGGCTGCAGAGCTGGTAATCACAGAAATCGATCCGCAGACATGAGACACGTCCGCCTGTCGCATTCAGAGGTCTGAACTCGGTTTCATACTCGAGCTCGATTGGAAAACTGTTTGTTTGTTTTGTTAGAGTCATCTTTGGAGGTTCATAATCGCTTGGGCTGAAAAACTGGTCGTTCTCTGAAATTCGTTCCACATTGTATATTGTCAGGAAGCTCTACGAGTCCCCCGGCGGTAAGAAAGGTTGACGGTTTACCGCCGGCGCCTAGTTTTGTTCTCAAAAATTTGAAAATTCGTTTGAGCTCTAGTATTTTTTCCCGTGATATTCGATCTCATTTTCGCTCGATATCTTGATCTCAGCTCGATCGGGTGAATATTACTATCGAAAAGCACTGTGGCGGGATCGGCCGTTTTGAGTCATTTTGGTACGCGCAGGCGATTTTCTGAACATAACTCGAGCCTCAGGACAGCTACAGAGCTGGTAAGCACAGTTAATCGATGTAGAATGATTGGGCGCATTTGCCTGTTGACAGCTCTGAACTTGGTTTGCTAGCCAAGCTAGGTCCACAAACCTATTCGTATTATTCGAGTCATCTTGATTCGCACTGTCGGTATTCTGCACTTAACTCGAGATATAGGGCAGCTACAGAGCTGGTAAGCACACCTCATCGACTCAAAATGATCAGGCGCGTTCGGCTGTTCCAACTAGAGGTATGAGGTCGGTCTGCTAGCCGAGCCAGGTCCAGAACAACTACAGGACTGATAGTTAGAGAAACCGATTCAGAATCAGCAGTCGCGTTTGTCTGTCGAATCCAGAGCTCTGAACTCGGTTTGCTGCCCGATAAATAATCGCGAAACTGTTTGTATTCTTCCAGTCATCTTGAGAGCTGCTGTCGGCTTTCTGCACTTAACTCGGGCTGTAGAGAGGCTGCAGGGCTGGTAATCACAGGAATCGATTCGGAGACATCAGACGCGTCCGCCTGTCGCATTCAGAGGTCTGAACTCGGTCTGATACGAGTTGGGCTTTCACACTATTCGTTCTCTGCAATTTTTTTCGACATTATATGTTGTCAGGAAGCTCTACGAGTCCTCCGGCGGTAACAAAGGTTGACGGTTCCGCCGGCGCTCAGTTTCTGAAAGATATTTAACAATTCATTTTGTGAAAGCAGATTTTTTCGCACCTAAATGAATATGAGGGCCTCTCTGTCTTAATATGAGCTCTCTAGGCGCACTTTTACTATCAAAACACTTGGCGCAGCCATCTTCGTATCGACATGAAAAAAATCATGTTTTCTCTTTTTCGAGAAATGCTTCCAGAAGCCCTCTCTTTTGATGCTGAGCACTCCTACGCGTGCTAGGAGCTCTACGAGGTTCCCGGCGGTGACCAGGTTGACGGTTCACCGCCGGCGCCAGTTGGACGCTGCCAATCTCCGAATCGATTCCAGTGATTACCAGCCATGCAGCCCCCCTACAGGCGAGTTAAGTGCAGAGAACCGACAGCATCTCTCAAGATGACTCGAAGAGTACACATAGTTTCGCGATTCTAGATCGGGCAGCAGACGGAGTGCAGAGCTCTGGATTCAACAGACGAACGCGACTGATGATTCTGAATCAGATTCTGTAGGTATCAGCTCCGTAGTCCTGTAGCTCGAGTTAAGTACAGAAAACCGAGAGTGTCTGTCAAGATGACTCGAATAATACAAATAGCTTTGCGACCTAGCTCGGCTAGCAGACCGAGTTCAGACCTCCGCCTGATCATTCTGAATCGATTAGCTGTGCTTACGAGCTCTGCAAATGTCCTAAAGCTCGAGTTATCTTAAGAAAACCGTCACCGCGTCACAAGATGACTCGAAATGACTGATGCCGCCTGGACGCTTTTTAGCAGTAGAAGTTACCCGAACGAGCTGAGATCAAGATGGCAAGCGGAAATAAGATCGGGTATTACAGGAAAATACTAGAGCTCAAACGAATTGAGGAATTTCGAAAACAAAATTTCAACCGACCAAAAGTCACCAAAAGGTCCGTCGAGATTTTTCTTGCCTGGAACCGGCGGTAAACCGTCAACCTGGTTACCGCCGGGAACCTCGTAGAGCTCTTTCCCTGCGCGGCGATCGTCGGAACACGGAGAGAAAGCTTCTGGAGCGAGAAACGAAAAATTATATACTGTCAGGAAGCTCTACGAGTCCCCCGGCGGTAACAAAGGTTGACGGTTCACCGCCGGCGCCCAGTGGAAGAGCTCCTGGCGGGCACCACCACCGTCCGGCTTCTAATCTTAAACGCTTTAGCTCTCTGCGAGCTCTCCGGGAAAGAAGTTGTCACACTGTCTGCCTCGGCCGGGTGGGCCAACTACGAGGTACTGCCAGCGCCCCGGAATTACTCTAAAGCTTCCAGCGATAACTTGCCAAGGGAAGCTCTACGAGTTACTCGCGCCGGCGGTGAACCCAACCTGGTCACCGCCGGAAGCCTCGTAGAGCTTCTTGCACGCGTAAGAATGCTCAGAACCAAAGCAGACCGCTTCTCAGAGCATTTCTAGGAAAACGTCATATTTCTATTTCTCGGTGTCAACGGGACGTCGGTTTCTCCGAATGTTTAGATAGCAAAACTGTCTCGAAAGAGCTGAGCTGCTCGCAAAATGAAGTTGAGATACTAATGCTCGGAGTAAAAATCTGCTTTCTTAAAATGATTTGTCAAATATCTTTCAAATATTCGCAAAACCGACCCAAAGTTATCGCTTGGCAGCGTCCAAAACCCGGAGAGCCAAGAGAATCTCGGGGACAGGAAATCTTTTCTGGAGAGCCTTGGGGGGCCCCCCTCCTGTCGGTTCCCTGCACTTACCTCGGGCTGTAGGGCGGAAGGGGCTGCAGGGCTGGTAATCACAGGAATCGATTCAGAGACATCAAACGCGTCCGCCTGTCGCATGCAGAGGTCTAAGCTTGGTCTGATACTCGAGCTAGGTTTGCCAAACTATTCGTATTGTTCGAGTCATCTTGAGAGGTGCTGTCGATTTACGCGCGTAACTCGGGCTGTAGGAGAGCTAGAGAGCTCGTACAGAAGACAATCCAAAGCATCAGGGGCGTTCGGCTGTTGCATCCGAGAGGTATGAAATTGCTTGGGCTGAACAACTATTTTTTCGGTGTAAGTTTTTCGACATTACATGCTGTCAGGAAGCTCTACGAGTCCCCCGGCGGTAACAAAGGTTGACGGTTTACCGCCGGCGCCCAGTAATTCCGGCGCGCTGGAGAGCTAGTTGGCAAGAAAAATCTCGACGGACCTTTTGCTTTGGGTCGGTTGAAAATTTTGTTGTCGAAATTTTAACATTCGTTTGAGCTCTAGTATTTTCTCCCACCATATTTGATCTTATTTCCGCTCGCCATCTTGATCTCAGCTCAATCGGGTAGATATTACTGCAAAAAAGCATCGCGGCAGGATCGGCTGTTTCGAGTCATCTCGATACGCGTAGTCGGTATTTTGTATTTAACTCGAGCTGAAGGGCAGCTGCAGAGGTGATTCTTACACAAATCGATTGCGAATCATCAGGCGCGTTCGTCTGTTCCATCTAGAGGTCTGAACTCGGTCTGCTGCCCGAGCCAGGGTCGCGAAACTATTCGTGTTGTTGGAGTCATCTTGAGAGCTGCTGACAGTTTTCTGCACTGAACTCGGGCTGTAGGGAGGCTACAGTGCTGGTGATCACAGAAATCGATTCGGAGAGATCAGGCGCGTCCGCCTGTCGAATCCAGAGCTCGGAACTCGGTCTGCTGCCCGAACTAGGTCCGCGAAATTATTCGTATTGTTCGAATCATCCTGAGGGGTGCTGTCGGTTTTCTGCACTTAACTCGAGCAGTAGGGGGGCTAAAGGGCTGGTAATCACTGGAATCGATTCAGAAACATCAGGCGTCCACCTGTCGCATTCAGAGCCCTGAACTCGGCCTGCTGCCCGAGCTAGATCCGCGAAACTATTTATTGTTCGAGTTATCTTCAGAGGTGCTGTCGATATTCTGCACTTAACTCGGGATGTAAGGGGGCTGCAGGGCTGGTAATCACAGGAATCGATCCGGGAGACATCAGGCGCGTCCGCTTGTTCCATTGAGATGTCTGAACTCGGTCTGATACTCGAGCTAGATTCGCGAAACTATTTGTATTGTTCGAGTGATCTTGAGAGGTGCTGTCGATTTTCGCGCGTAACTCGGGCTTTAGGAGGACTACGGAGCTCGTGCGCACAGAAAACGATCCAGAAGCATGAGGGGCGTTTAGCTGTCGCCTCGAGAGGTGTGAAATCGTTTAGGCTCCAAAACTATTCGTTCTCTGCATTTTTTTCGACATTATATATGCTCAGGAAGCTCTACGAGTCCCCGGCGGTAAGGAAGGTTGACGGTTTACCGCCGGCGCCCAGTTGGTCGACCCGGCCAGAAAGGACAAAGTGGTAACTTTTGGGTGGTTTTGCAATTTTTTGAAAGATATTTGACAATTCATTTTGAGAAAGCAGATTTTTCGCACCTGTAAACGACTATGAGGGCCTCTCTGTCTTAGTATGATCTCTGTAGGCGCACTTTTAATATCAAAACACTTGGCGGAACCATCTTCATGTCGACACGAAAAAAATCAATTTTTCTTTTTTTCGAGAAATGCTTCCAGAAGCTCTCTCTTTCGACTCCGAGCACTCTTACGCGTGAAATGAGCTCTACGAGGTTCCCGGCGGACCAGGTTGACGGTTCACCGCCGGCGCCAGTTATTGCTGTAAGAGTAATTCTGGGGCGCTGGAGAGCTAGTTGACAAGAAAAATCTCGACAGACCTTTTGGTGACTTTTGCTCGGTTGAAAATATTGTTCTCGAAATTCAACAATTCGTTTGAGCTCTAGTATTTTTTCCCATGATATTCGATCTGATTCCCGCTCGCCATCTTGATCTCAGCTCGATCGGGTAACTTTTACTGCCAAAAAGCAGGCAGGCGGGATCGGCCGTTTCAAGTCATCGAGTCCCCGGCGGTAAGGAAGGTTGACGGTTTACCGCCGGCGCCCAGTTGGCCGACCCGACCAGAAGAGACAATGTGACAACTTTCGGTCGGTTTTGCTAAGATTTGAAAGATATTTGACAATTAATTCTGAGAAAGCAGATTTTTCGTACCTGTGAACGATTATGAGGGCCTCTGCGTCTCAATATGAGCTCTGTAGGCGCACATTTATTATCAAAACACTTGGCGGAATCAATTTAATATCGACATGAAAAAAAATATTTTTGCCTTTTTCGCGAAATGCTTCCAGAAGCTCTCTCTGTCGATTCTAAGCACTCTCACCCGTGGAAGGAGCTCTGCGAGGTTCCCGGCGGTGACCAGGTTGACGGTTCACCGCCGGCGCCAGTTGCTGGAAGCTTAAGAGTAATTCCGGGGCGCTGGAGGGCTAGTTGGCAAGAAAAATCTCGACGGACCTTTTGATGACTTTTGGTCGGTTCAAAATTTTGTTCTCGAAATTCAACAATTTGTTCCCAACCCTCCTTGGTTGGGTATTCGTTTTGAATAGAGCAGTGTGGTCGCGTCCTTCCTCCTCCCGCCTCCCGCTTCTTTCCTGCCTCTTTCTGTCTTGCCTGCGGGGGGCTGTGAAACTGTCGCCAGTTTCGAGGCCTGCTGGGGGGTCCAGCATAGAGGGTAATCGCGGCAGATCCAAATTAGACCTCGCCATTCCTGGGGGGCTGCGATCTGTGAAACTGTCGCCACTTTCGAGGCCTGCTGGGGGGCTCAGCATAGAGGGTAATCGCGGCAGATTCAAATTAGACCTCGCCATCCCTGGGGGGGGGGGGGGCTGCGATCTGTGAAACTGTCGCCACTTTCGAGGCCTGCTGGGGGGTCCAGCATAGAGGGTAATCGCGGCAGATCCAAATTAGACCTCGCCCTCCCTGGGGGGCTGCGATCTGTGAAACTGTCGCCACTTTCGAGGCCTGCTGGGGGGCCCAGCACAGTGAGGGCCACGGGCAGATTCAAATGAGACCTCGCCGTCCCTGCGGGGCTGCGATCTGTGAACCTGTCGCCACTTTCGAGGCCTGCTGTGATCCCCGTTTTCGAAGTGGCTAGGAGTGCTCAGGAATTGTAAATCATCAGCTTTATCAAGCCCTTTTCCTGTAGCCAGTGTCCTGCGAGTCTCCCGAATTCCGTCTGCAGACATATGTAAACCTCGCTCCGTCATCGCCCCCTTATAAAGTATCCTAAACTATTTGCGCCCCGCTTTTGCGCAGGGGTTGGGTACGTCGCCAGGGTAATTTGAGCTCTAGTTTTTTTTTCCCCCGTGATATCTGATCTTATTCCCGCTCGCCATCTTGATCTCAGCTCGATCGGGTAACTTTTACGGTCAAAATGCACACGGGCGGGATCAGCCGTTTCGAGTCATCTTGATACGCGTTGACGGTTTTCTGAAGATAACTCGAGCTTCAGGACAGCTACAGAGCTGGTAAGCACAGCTAACCTATTCAGAATGATCAGGCGCGTTCGCCTCTTGAACCCAGAGGTCTGAACTCGGTCTGCTAGCCGAGCTAGGTCCGCAAACCTATCCGTATTATGCGTGTCATCTTGACAGACGCTCTCGGTTTTCTGTACTTAACTCGAGCTACAGAACAGCTACAGAGCTGATACGTACAGAATCTGATTCAGAATCGTCAGTGGCCGTTATCTGTTGAAACCAGAGCTCTGAAGTCGGTCTGCTGCCCGATCTAAAAATCGCGAAACTATTCGTAGTATTCGAGTCATCTTGAGAGATGCTGTCGGTTCTCTGCACTTAACTCGGGCTGTAGGGGGGCTGCATGGCTGGTAATCACAGGAATCGATTCAGAGACATCAGACGCGTCCGCCTTCCGCATGCAGAGGTCTGAACTCGGTCTGATACTCGAGCTAGGTTTGCCAAACTATTCGTATTGTTCGAGTCATCTTGAGAAGTGCTGTCGATTTACGCACGTAACTCGGGCTGTAGGAGAGCTACAGAGCTCGTACAGAAGACAATTCAGAAGCATCGGGGGCGTTCGGCTGTTGCATCCGAGTTTGAAATTGCTTGGGCTGAAAAACTATTTTCCCCAACCCTCCTTGGTAGGGTATTCGTTTTGAATAGAGCAGTGTGGTCGCGTCCTTCCTCCTCCCGCCTCCCGCCTCTTTCCTGCCTCTTTCTGTCTTGCCTGCGGGGGGCTGTGAAACTGTCGCCAGTTTCGAGGCCTGCTGGGGGGTCCAGCATAGAGGGTAATCGCGGCAGATCCAAATTAGACCTCGCCATTCCTGGGGGGCTGCGATCTGTGAAACTGTCGCCACTTTCGAGGCCTGCTGGGGGGCTCAGCATAGAGGGTAATCGCGGCAGATTCAAATTAGACCTCGCCATCCCTGGGGGGCTGCGATCTGTGAAACTGTCGCCACTTTCGAGGCCTGCTGGGGGGCCCAGCAGTGAGGGTAACGCGGGATTCAAATTAGACCTCGCCATCCCTGGGGGGCTGCGATCTGTGAAACTGTCGCCACTTTCGAGGCCTGCTGGGGGGCCCAGCACAGTGAGGGCCACGCGCGGATTCAAATTAGACCTCGCCATCCCTGGGGGGCTGCGATCTGCGAAACTGCCGCCATTTTCGAGGCCTGCTGGGGGGCCCAGCACAGTGAGGGCCACGGGCAGATTCAAATGAGACCTCGCCGTCCCTGCGGGGCTGCGATCTGTGAACCTGTCGCCACTTTCGAGGCCTGCTGTGATCCCCGTTTTCGAAGTGGCTAGGAGTGCTCAGGAATTGTAAATCATCAGCTTTATCAAGCCCTTTTCCTGTAGCCAGTGTCCTGCGAGTCTCCCGAATCCGTCTGCAGACATATGTAACCCTCGCTCCGTCATCGCCCCCTTATAAAGTATCCTAAACTATTTGCGCCCCGCTTTTGCGCAGGGGTTGGGTACGTCGCCAGGGTAATTTCTAATTTTCTGTGTCTTTTTTCCAACCCTCCTTGTGTGGTGGGTATTCGTTTGAAGAGAGCAGTGTGGTCGCGTCCCTTCTCCTCCCGCCTCTTCCTGTACTTGCCTGCGGGGGGCTGCGACTGCGAAACTGTCGCCATTTCGAGGCTGCTGGGGGGCCCAGCACAGTCTGCGAAACGAGGCTGCACAGCACAGTCAGCAGTTCAAATTAGACCTCGCCATCCCTGGGGGGCTGCGATCTGCGAAACTGTCGCCTTTTCGAGGCCTGCTGGGGGGCCCAGCACAGTGAGGGCCACGCGCGGATTCAAATTAGACCTCGCCATCCCTGGGGGGCTGCGATCTGCGAAACTGTCGCCATTTTCGAGGCCTGCTGGGGGGCCCAGCACAGTGAGGGCCACGCGCAGATTCAAATTAGACCTCGCCATCCCTGGGGGGCTGCGATCTGCGAAACTGTCGCCACTTTCGAGGCCTGCTGGGGGGCCCAGCACAGTGAGGGCCACGCGCGGATTCAAATTAGACCTCGCCATCCCTGGGGGGCTGCGATCTGTGAAACTGTCGCCACTTTCGAGGCCTGCTGGGGGGCCCAGCACAGTGAGGGCCACGCGCGGATTCAAATTAGACCTCGCCATCCCTGGGGGGCTGCGATCTGCGAAACTGTCGCCATTTTCGAGGCCTGCTGGGGGGCCCAGCACAGTGAGGGCCACGCGCAGATTCAAATTAGACCTCGCCATCCCTGGGGGGCTGCGATCTGCGAAACTGTCGCCATTTTCGAGGCCTGCTGGGGGGCCCAGCACAGTGAGGGCCACGCGCGGATTCAAATTAGACCTCGCCATCCCTGGGGGGCTGCGATCTGCGAAACTGTCGCCATTTTCGAGGCCTGCTGGGGGGCCCAGCACAGTGAGGGCCACGCGCAGATTAAATTAGACTCGCCATCCCTGGGGGGCTGCGATCTGCGAAACTGTCGCCATTTTCGAGGCCTGCTGGGGGGCCCAGCACAGTGAGGGCCACGCGCGGATTCAAATTAGACCTCGCCATCCCTGGGGGGCTGCGATCTGCGAAACTGCCGCCATTTTCGAGGCCTGCTGGGGGGCCCAGCACAGTGAGGGCCACGGGCAGATTCAAATGAGACCTCGCCATCCCTGCGGGGCTGCGATCTGTGAACCTGTCGCCACTTTCGAGGCCTGCTGTGATCCCCGTTTTCGAAGTGGCTAGGAGTGCTCAGGAATTGTAAATCATCAGCTTTATGAAGCCCTTTTCCTGTAGCCAGTGTCCTGCGAGTCTCCCGAATTCCGTCTGCAGACATATGTAACCCTCGCTCCGTCATCGCCCCCTTATAAAGTATCCTAAACTATTTGCGCCCCGCTTTTGCGCAGGGGTTGGGTACGTGGCCAGGGTAATTTCCCAACCCTCCTTGGTTGGGTATTCGTTTTGAATAGAGCAGTGTGGTCGCGTCCTTCCTCTTCCCGCCTCCCGCCTCTTTCCTGCCTCTTTCTGTCTTGCCTGCGGGGGGCTGCGATCTGTGAAACTGTCGCCACTTTCGAGGCCTGCTGGGGGGCCCAGCACAGTGAGGGCACGCGCGGACCCAAATTAGACCTCGCCATCCCTGGGGGGCTGCGATCTGTGAAACTGTCGCCACTTTCGAGGCCTGCTGGGGGGCCAGCATAGAGGGTAATCGCGGCAGATTCAAATTAGATCTGTGAAACTGTCGCCACTTTCGAGGCCTGCTGGGGGGTCCAGCATAAAGGGTAATCGCGGCAGATCCAAATTAGACCTCGCCCTCCCTGGGGGGCTGCGATCTGTGAAACTGTCGCCACTTTCGAGGCCTGCTGGGGGGTCCAGCATAGAGGGTAATCGCGGCAGATTCAAATTAGACCTCGCCATCCCTGGGGGGATGCGATCTGTGAAACTGTCGCCACTTTCGAGGCCTGCTGGGGGGTCCGGCATAGAGGGTAAGCGCGGCAGATTCAAATTGGACCTCGCCATCCCTGGGGCTGCGATCTGTGAAACTGTCGCCACTTTCGAGGCCTGCTGGGGGGTCCAGCATAAAGGTTAATCGCGGCAGATTCAAACTAGACCTCGCCATCTCTGGGGGGCTGCGATCTGTGAAATTGTCGCCACTTTCGGGGCCTGCTGGGGGGTCCGGCATAAAGGGTAATTGCGGCAGATTCATATTAGACCTCGCTATCCTTGGGGGGCTGCGATCTGTGAAACTGTCGCCACTTTCGAGGCCTGCTGGGGGGTCCTGCATAGAGGGTAATCGCGGCAGATTCGAATTCGACCTCGCCATCCCTGGGGGCTGCGATCTGTGAAACTGTCGCCAGTTTCGAGGCCTGCTGGGGGGTCCAGCATAAGAGGGTAATCGCGGCAGATTCAGGCTTGTCCCGTCCGGACCCGCAGCGCAGGGGCGGGGTAGCGAGCCACTTTGGCCATCGCAAGGGGCGGGGCCAAAAAGTATCGCCTGACATACGATCATCATCCTCATTGCCCGTCATTGCCCGCGCAGCGATGCTCGCGAGGTCGCGAGGCGCTTTGCACATCATGTGCAGGGGGACAAAGGGGAGAGAAACAGCTTGCTCCTCACGAGATGCCCTTCATGCCTTGTGAGTTGCTGTCAGGTCCTCGATCACATCATCCTCGAACTGTTATTGTTTCTGGGACCTCGCCGCAGACTCAAGTTAGACCTCGCCATCCCTGCGGGGCTGCGATATGAGGTCCCGGCTTTCGAAGTGGCTAGGAGTGTTCAGGGATTGTAACTAATCGGCTTTATCACGTCCTTGTCCTGTAGCCAGTGTCCTGCGAGTCTCCCGAATTCCGTCTGCAGACATATGTAACCCTCGCTCCGTCATCGCCCCCCTTCATAAATTATCCTAAACTATTTGCGCCCCGCGTTTGCGCAGGGGTTGGGTACGTCGCCTGGGTAATTCGACATTATATGTTGTCAGGAAGCTCTACGAGTCCCCCGGCGGTAACAAAGGTTGACGGTTTACCGCCGGCGCCCAGTTGGCAAGAAAAATATCGACGGACCTTTTGGTGACTTTTGGTCGGTTCAAAATTTTGTTCTCGAAATTCCTCAATTCGTTTGAGCTCTAGTTTTTTTCCCGTGATATTCGACCTTATTCCCGCTCGCCATCTTGATCTCAGCTCGATCGGGTACCTTTTACGGCCAAAAAGCACACGGGCGGGATCGGCCGTTTCGAGTCATCTTGATACGCGCTGTCGGTTTTATCAAGATAACTCGAGCTGCAGAACAGCTACAGAGCTGGTAAGCACAGCTAATCGATTCACAATGATCAGGCGCGTTCGCCTGTTGAACCCAGAGGTCTAAACTCGGTCTGCTAGCCGAGCTAGGTCCGCAAACCTATTCGTATTATTCGAGTCATCTTGACAGACGCTCCCGGTTTTCTGTACTTAACTCGAGCTACAGGACAGCTACAGAGCTGATACGTACAGAATCTGATTCAGAATCATCAGTGGCCGTTGTCTGTTGAATCCAGAGCTCTGAACTCGGTCTGCTGCCCGATCTATAATCGCGAAACTATTCGTATTGTTCGAGTCATCTTGAGAGATGCTGTCGGTTCTCTGCACTTAACTCGGGCTGTAGGGGGGCTGCATGGCTGGTAATCACTGGAATCGATTCGGAGACATCAGGCGCGTCCGCCTGTCGAATCCAGAGCTCGAACTCTGTCTGCTGCCCGAACTAGGTCCGCGAAACTATTCGTATTGTTCGAGTCATCCTGAGAGGTGCTGTGGGTTTCCTGCACTTAGCTCGGGCTGTAGGGGGGGCTGCAGGGCTGGTAATCACAGGAATCGATTCAGAGACATCAGACGCGTATGCAGAGGTCTGAACTCGGTCTGATACTCGAGCTAGGTTTGCCAAACTATTCGTATTGTTCGAGTCATCTTGAGAGGTGCTGTCGATTTACGCACGTAACTCGGGCTGTAGGAGAGCTACAGAGCTCGTACAGAAGACAATCCAGAAGCATCGGGGGCGTTCGGCTGTTGCATCCGAGAGGTCTGAAATTGCTTGGGCTGAAAAACTATTTTTTCTGTGTAATTTTTTTCGACATTATATGTTGTCAGGAAGCTCTACGAGTCCCCCGGCGGTACAAAGGTTGACGGTTTACCGCCGGCGCCCAGTTGGCAAGAAAAATCTCGACGGGACCTTTTTGATGACTATTGGTCGGTTGAAAATTTTTGTTCTCGAAATTCAACCATTCAAAAGAGCTCTAGTATTTTTTCCCATGATATTCGATCTTATTCCCGCTCGCCATCTTGATCTCAGCTCGATCGGGTACCTTTTACGGCCAAAAAGCACACGGGCGGGATCGGCCGTTTCGAGTCATCTTGATACGCGCTGTCGGTTTTCTCAAGATAACTCGAGCTTCAGGACAGCTACAGAGCTGGTAAGCACAGCTAATCGATTGCAGAATGATCAGGCGCGTTCGCCTGTTGAACCCAGAGGTCTGAACTCGGTCTGCTAGCCGAGCTAGGTCCGCAAACCTATTCGTATTATTCGAGTCATCTTGACAGACGCTCTCGGTTTTCTGTACTTAACTCGAGCTACAGGACAGCTACATAGCTGATACGTACAGAATCTGATTCAGAATCATAGTGGCCGTTGTCTGGTGAATCGAGAGCTCTGAACTCGGTCTGCTGTCCGATCTAGAATCGCGAAACTACTCGTATTGTTCGAATCATCTTGAGAGATGCTGTCGGCTCTCTGCACTTAACTCGGGCTGTAGGGGGGCTGCGTAGCTGGTAATCACTGGAATCGATTCGGAGACATGAGGCGCGTCCGGTTTTCTGTACTTAACTCGAGCTATATGACAGCTACAGAGCTGTTACTTACAGAAACCGATTCAAGGTCATCAGTCGTGTTGGTATGTTGAATCCAGAGCTTTGAATTCGGTCTGCTGCCCGCTCCAGAATCGCGAAACTATTCGTATTGTTCGAGTCATCTTGAGAGGTGCTGTCGGTTTTCTGTACTCAACTCGGGCTGGGGGGAGGCTACAGTGCTGGTAATCACCATAATCGATTTGGAGACATTTGGCGCGTCCGCCTGTCGAATCCAGAGCTCGGAACTTGGTCTGCTGCCCGAACTAGATCCGCGAAACTATTCGTATTGTTTGAGTCATCCTCAGAGGTGCTGTCGGTTTTCTGCACTTAACTCGGGCTCTAGGGGGGGCTGCAGGGCTGGTAATCACAGGATTCGATTCAGAGACATCAGACGCGTCCGCCTGTCCCATGCAGAGGTTTGAACTCGGTCCGATACTCGAGCTAGATTTGCCAAACTATTCGTATTGTTCGAGTCATCTTGAGAGGTGCTGTCGATTTACGCACGTAACTCGGGCTGTAGAAGAGCTACAGAGCTCGTACAGAAGACAATCCAGAAGCATCTGGGGCGTTCGGCTGTTGCATCCGAGAGGTCTGAAATTGCTTGGGATGAAAAACTATTTTATCTGTGTAATTTTTTCGACATTTCAGGAAGCTCTACGAGTCCCCCGGCGGTAACAAAGGTTGACGGTTTACCGCCGGCGCCCAGTTCCGGCGCGGGGTGGAGCTAGTTGGCCGACCCGACCAGAAAGGACAAAGTGGTGACTTTGGGTCGGTTTTGCGCAGATTTGAAAGATATTTGACCATTCATTTTGAGAAAGCAGATTCTTACGCCGAGCATTGGCATAGGAACTCCTCTCTGACAGCAGCTCAGCTCTCCCGATGTATTTTCTTGAGAGTTGACTTCCAGGAACTGAGCGAATATGAACATCGAAAAAATCGAAAATCAAGATTTTCGAAAAATCTCTATTTCATGCCTCTACTTTGATTCTCAGCACTCTTATCAGTGTACGGAGCTCTACGAGGTTCCCGGCGGTGACTAGGTTGACGGTTCACCGCCGGCGCCAGTTCCGGGGCGCTGGAGAGCTAGTTGGCAAGAAAAATTTCGACGGACGTTTTGATGACTTTTGCTCGGTTGAAAATTTTGTTCTCAAAATTCAACCATTCGTTAGACCTCTGGTATTTTTTCCAGTGATATTCGATCTTTTTCCCGCTCACCATCTTGATCTCAGCTCGATCGGGTACATTTTACTTTCAAAAAGCGTCCAGGCGGGATCGGCCGTTTCGGGTCATCTTGTCACGCGCTGCCGGTTTTCTCAAGAGAACTCGAGCTTTAGGACAGCTACAGAGCTAGTAAGCACAGCTAATCGATTCAGAATGATCAGCCGCGTTCGCCTGTTGAACCCAGAGGTCTGAACTTGGTCTGCCAGCCGAGCTAGGTCCGCAAACCTATTCGTATTATTCAAGTCATCTTGACAGGCGCTCTCGGTTTTCTGTACTTAACTCGAGGTACAGGACAGCTTCAGAGCTGATGCGTACAGAATATGATTCAGAATCATCCGTGGCCGTTGTCTGTTGAATCCAGAGCTCTGAACTCGGTCTGCTGCCCGATCTAGAATCGCGAACCTATTCGTATTGTTCGAGTCATCTTGAGAGATGCTGTCGGTTCTCTGCACTCAACTCGGGCTGTGGGGGGGCTGCATGGCTGGTAATCACTGGAATCGATTCGGAGAGATCAGGTGCGTCCGCCTGTCGAATCCAGAGCTCCGAACTCTGTCTGCTGCCCGAACTAGGTCCGCGAAGCTATTCGTATTGTTCGAGTCATCCTGAGAGGTGCTGTCGGTTTCCTGCACTTAACTCGGGCTGTAGGGGGACTGCAGGGCTGGTAATCACAGGAATCGATTCAGAGACATCAGGCGCGTCCGCCTGTCGCATGCAGAGGTCTGAACTCTGTCTGATACTCGAGCTAGGTTTGCGAAACTATTTGTTTTTGGTTCGAGTCATCTTGAGAGGTGCTGTCGATTTACGCACGTAACTCGGGCTGTAGGAGAGCTACAGAGCTCGTGCAGAAGACAATCCAGAAGTATCGGGGGCGTTCGGCTGTTACGTCGGAGAGGTCTGAAATTGCTTGGGCAGAAAAACTATTTTTCAGTGTAAGTTTTTTCGACATTATATGTTGTCAGGAAGCTCTACGAGTCCCCCGGCGGTAACGAAGGTTGACGGTTTACCGCCCGCGCCCAGTTGGCCGAACCGGCCAGAAAGGACAAAGTGGTAATAACTCGTAGAGCTTCCCTTAGCAAGTTATTGCTGGAAGCTTAAGAGTAATTCCGGCGCGCTGGAGAGCTAGTTGGCAAGAAAAATCTCGACGGAATTTTTGCTGACTTTTGGTCGGTTGAAAATTTTGTTCTCGTAATTTTGTTCTCGAGCTTCAGGACAGCTATAGAGCTGGTAAGCACTGCTAATCGATTCAGAATGATCAGGCGCGTTCGCCTGTTGAACCCAGAGGTCTGAACTCGGTCTGCTAGCCGAGCTAGGTCCGCAAACCTATTCGTATTATTCGAGTCATCTTGGCAGACACTCCGGTTTTCTGTACTTAACTCGAGCTACAGGACAGCTACAGAGCTGATACGTACAGAATATGATTCAGAATCATCAGTGGCCGTTGTCTGTTGAATCCAGAGCTCTGAACTCGGTCTGCTGCCCGATCTAGAATCGCGAACCTATTCGTATTGTTCGAGTCATCTTGAGAGATGCTGTCGGTTCTCTGCACTGAACTCGGGCTGTAGGGGGGCTGCATGGCTGGTAATCACTGGAATCGATTCGGAGACATCAGGCGCGTCCGCCTTTCGAATCCAGAGCCTCGAACTCTGTCTGGTGCCCGAACTAGGTCCGCGAAACTATTCGTATTGTTCGAGTCATCCTGAGAGGTGCTGTCGGTTTCCTGCACTTAACTCGGGCTGTAGGGGGGCTGCAGGGCTGGTAATCACAGGAATCGATTCAGAGACATCAGGCGCGTCCGCCTGTCGAATCCAGAGCTCGGAACTCCGTCTGCTGCCCAAACTAGATCCGCGAAACTATTTGTACTGTTCGAGTCATCTTTAGAGGTGCTGTCGATTTACGCACGTAACTCGGGCTGTAGGAGAGCTACAGAGCTCGTGCAGAAGACAATCCAGAAGCATCGGGGGCGTTCGGCTGTTGCATCCGAGAGGTTTGAAATTGCTTGGGCTGAAAAACTATTTTTTCGGTGTAAGTTTTTTCGACATTATATGTTGTCAGGAAGCTCTACGAGTCCCCCGGCGGTAACAAAGGTTCACGTTTTACCGCCGGCGCCCAGTTTTTGGGTGGTTTTACAATTTTTTGAAAGATATTTGACAATTCATTTTGAGAAAGCAGATTTTTCGCACCTGTAGTGGGTTAAGGCGCGCTCGCCAGTAAAATTTTCAGGCCCATAGGTGCAGTATTACTGTTGAAACACTTGGAGGAACCGACCTTGGTAAAACAGAAAAGCGTGATTTTTCGAGTTTCTCAGGTTTTGCTCTCGACGCTTCCTTCATGCTTAACGAGAGGCGCCGTGTCGGAAAAGAGCTCTACGAGGGCCCCGGAGGTAACCTGGTTGACGGTTCACTGCCGGTTCCCTACCTCGTAGAGCTCGTCGTCATCGATGAGCTAATGGAATTCCGGCGCGGGGTGGAGCTAGTAACTCGTAGAACTTCCCTTAGCAAATTATTGCTGGAAGCTTGAGAGTAATGCCTCGTAGAGCTCTTCGGCATCAAAGGCTAGAGGAATTCCGGCGCGGGGTGGAACTAGTTGGCCGACCGGGCCAGAACGGACAATGTGACAACTTTTGGTCGGTGTTGCCAAGATTTGAGAGATATTAGACCATTTATTTTGTGAAAGCAGATTTTTCGCACCTGTAAACGATTATGAGGGCCTCCTCGTCTGAATGCGAGCTCTGTAGGCGCACATGTACTATCAAAACACTTGGGGGAACCAACTTCATGTCCACTTAAAAAATAAGAATGTTGAATTCTTCGAGAAATGCCTCCAGAAGCTCTCTCTTCCGACTCTGAGCTCTCTCACGCGTGAAAAAGAGCTCTAGGAGGTTCCCGGCGGTGACCAGGTTGACGGTTCACCGCCGGCGCCAGTTCCGGGGCACTGGAGAGCTAGTTGGCAAGAAAAATCTCGACGGACATTTTGATGACTTTTGGTCGGTTGAAAGTTTTGTTCTCGAAATTTGAACATTCGTTTGGGCTCTAGTATTTTTTCCCGTGATATTCGATCCCATTCCCGCTCGCCATCTTGATCTCAGCTCGATCGGGTACTTTTTATTGCCAAAAAGCGTCCAGGCGGGATCCGCCGTTTCGAGTCATCTTGATACGCGCTGTCGGTATATCGGACTTACCTCGAGAGACAGGACAGCTACAGAGCTGATAAGCACACCTTAACGATCGAGAATCATCAGGCGCGTTCGTATGTTGCAACCAGAGGTCTGAACTCGGTCTGCTAGCCGAGCTAGGTCCGCAAACCTATTCGTATTATTCGAGTCATCTTGACAGGCGCTCTCGATTTTCTGTACTTAACTCGAGCTATAGGACAGCCACAGAGCTGATACTTACAGAAACCGATCTAGAATCATCAGTCGCGTTTGTCTGTTGAATCCAGAGCTCTGAACTCGGTCTGCTGCCCAATCCAGAATCGCGAAACTGTTCGTATTGTTCGAGTCATCTTGAGAGGCGCTGTCGGTTTTCTGCTCTTAACTCGGGCTGTAGGGGGGTGACAGAAATCGATTTGGAGACATCAGGCGCGTCCGCCTGTGGAATCCAGAGCTCGGAACTCGGTCTGCTGCCCGAACTGGGTCCGCGAAACTGTTCGTATTGTTCGAGTCATCCTGAAAGATGCTGTCGGCTTTCTGCACTTAACTCGGGCTGTAGGGGGGCTGCAGGGCTGGTAATCACAGGAATCGATTCGGAGACATCAGACGCGTCCGCCTGTCGCATTCAGATGTCTGAACTCGGTCTGATACTCGAGCTGGGTTTGCCAAACTATTCGTTTTGTTCGAGTCATCTTGAGAGGTTCTGTCGATTGACGCACGTAACTCCGGCTGTAGCAGAGCTACAGAGCTCGTACAGAAGATAATCCAGAAGCATTGGGGGGCGTTCGGCTGTTGCATCGAGAGGTCTGAAATCGGTTGGGCTGAAAAACTATTCGTTCTCCGCAATTCTGCTCGACATTATATATTGTCAGGAAGCTCTACGAGTCCCCCGGCGGTAAGACAGGTTGACGGTTTACCGCCAGCGCCCAGTTGGTCGACCCGACCAGAAAGGACAAAGTGACATTTTTGTGTGGTTTTGCAAATAACTCGTAGAGCTTCCCTTAGCAAGTTATTGCTGGAAGCTTAAGAGTAATTTTGGGGTGGAGAGCTAGTTGGCAAGAAAAATCTCGACAGACCTTTTGGTGACTTTTGGTCGGTTGAAAATTTTGTTTTCAAAATTTGAACATTCGTTAGAGCTCTAGTATCTTTCCCGTGATATTCGATCTTATTCCCGCTCGCCATCTTGATCTTAGCTCGATCGGGTACCTTTTACTACCAAAAAGCAGGCAGGCGGGATCGCCTGTTTCGGGTCATCTTGTCTCGCGGTGACGGTTTTCTCAAGATAACTCGAGCTTTAGGACAGCTACAGAGTTGGTAAGCACAGCTAATCGATTCAGAATGATCAGGCGCGTTCGCCTGTTGAACCCAGAGGTCTGAACTCGGTCTGCTAGCCGAGCTAGGTCTGCAAACCTATACGTATTATTCGAGTCATCTTGACAGACGCTCTCGGTTTTCTGTACTTAACTCGAGCTACAGGACAGCTGCAGAGCTGATAGGTACAGAATCTGATTCAGAATCATCAGTGGCCGTTGTCTGTTGAATCCAGAGCTCTGAACTCGGTCTGCTGCCCGATCTAGAATCGCAGAACTATTCGTATTGTTCGAGTCATATTGAGAGATGCTGTCGGTTCTCTACACTTAACTCGGGCTGTAGGGGGGCTGCATGGCTGGTAATCACTGGAATCGATTCGGAGACATCAGGCGCGTCCGCCTTTCGAATCCAGAGCTCCGAACTCTGTCTGCTGCCCGAACTAGGTCCGCGAAACTATTCGTATTGTTCGAGTCATCCTGAGAGGTGCTGTCGGTTTCCTGCACTTAACTCGGGCTGTAGGGGGGGGCTGCAGGGCTGGTAATCACAGGAATCGATTCAGAGACATCAGACGCGTCCGCCTGTCGCATGCAGAGGTCTGAACTCGGTCTGATACTCGAGCTAGGTTTGCCAAACTATTCGTATTGTTCGAGTCATCTTTAGAGGTGCTGTCGATTTACGCACGTACCTCGAGCTGTAGGAGAGCTACAGAGCTCGTACAGAAGACAATCCAGAAGCATCGGGGGCGTTCGGCTGTTGCATCTGAGAGGTCTGAAATTGCTTGGGCTGAAAAACTATTTTTTCGGTGTAAGTTTTTTCGACATTATATGTTGTCAGGAAGCTCTACGAGTCCCCCGGCGGTAGGAAAGGTTGACGGTTTACCGCCCGCGCCCAGTATTTGAAATATATTTGACCATTTATTTTGAGAAAACAGATTTTTCGCACCTGTAGTGGGTTATTCCGCGTTTGCCAGTCAAATTCTCAGGTCCCTAGGTGCTGTATTGCTATCAAAACACTTGGAGTAACCGACGTTGGATAAAACAGAAAAACTTGTTTTTTTTCGAGTTCTTTTCTTTCTTGCTCCAGAAGCTTCGTTCATGTGTTCCGACGATCGCTGTGCGAGAAAAGAGCTCTACGAGGTTGCCGGCGGTAACCAGGTTGACGGTTTACCGCCGGTTCCCATTCCGGGGCGCTGGAGAGCTAGTTGGCAAGAAAAATCTCGACGGACCTTTTGCTGACTTTTGGCCGGTTGAAAATTTTGTTCTCGAAATTCAACCATTCGTTTGAGCTCTAGTATTCTTTCCCGTGATATTCGATCTTATTCCCGCTCGCCGTCTTGATCTCAGCTTGATCGGGTACCTTTTACTGTCAAAAAGCACTGCGGCGGGCTCGGCCGTTTCGGGTCATCTTGACGCGCGATGACGCTTTTTTCAAGAAAACTCGAGCTATAGAAGAGCTACAGAGCTGATACTTACAGAAACCGATTCAGAATCATCAGGCGCGTTTGTATGTTCAATCCAGAGGTCTGAACTCAGTTTGCTGCTCGAGATAGGTCCGCGAAATTATTCGTATTGTTCGAGTCATCTTGAGAGGTGCTGTCGGTTTTCTGTACTTAACTCGAGCTGTGAGGGGGCTACAGGGCTGGTAATCACAGAACCGATTCGTAGACGTCAAGCGCGTTCGCCTGTCGCATGCAGAGGTTTGAACTTGGTCTGCTACTCGAGCTAAGTCCGCAAAACTATTCGTATCGCTCGAGTCATTTCGATAGAGACTGTCGGATTTCTGTACTTCATTCGATCTCTAGGGGAGCTGCAGAGCTGATACGCACAGAAACCGATGCAGGCTGATCAGGCGCGTTCGTCCGTTGCATCCAGAGGCCTGAAATGGGTCTGCTACTCGAGCTAGGTCTGCGAACCTATTCGTATCGTTCGAGTCATATTGAAAGGTGCCGTCGGTTTTCGCACGTAGCTCGGGCTGTAGGAGAGCTACAGAGCTGGTACGCACAGAAACCGATCCAGAAGCATCAGGAGCGTTCGTCTGTTGCATCGAGAGGTCTGAACTCGGTCTGCTATCCGAGTAAGGTTCACAAAATTATTCGTATTCGACTGATCTTCTTTTTGCAAATAATGGTGAGTTTCTTCGCTGAACTCGAGCGGCCGAAAAATCAGAAGGAAATCGTGAGGCGTGAAGCATTTAGACGCTTGGTTTGAGTCTGTTGTGAACGCAGACGCCAAAAACGGATTCGTACTCTGCTACTTCCTCCCAGCACAGCAATGGGATATCACTAGCCGCCTGAGATCAATCTGCTATCAGCTCGGCCTTACAAACAATTCGTTCTCTGCTATTTTTTCGAACATAATACATGGTCAGGAAGCTCTACGAGTCCCCCCGCGGTAAGAAAGGTAGACGGTTTACCGCCGGCGCCCAGTTGCCAAGAAAAATCTCGACGGACCTTTTGGTGACTTTTGGTCGGTTGAAAATTCCTCGTAGAGCTCTTCGACATCGATGAGCTAGAGGAATTCCGGCGCGGGGTGGAGCTAGTTGGCCGCCCCGGCCAGACAGGACAAAGTGTTAACTTTTGGGTGGTTTTGCGAAGATTTGAAAGATATTTGACAATTCATTTTGAGAGCAGATTTTTCGCACCTGTAAACAATTATGAAGGCCTCTGCGTCTTACTATGAGCTCTGTAGACGCACATTTACTATCAAAACGCTTGGCGGATCCAACTCCATATCGACATGGAAAAAAGTCATTTTTTCGCGAACTGCTGCCAGAAGCTCTCTCTGTCGATTCTAAGCACTCTCACGCGTGAAAGGAGCTCTACGAGGTTCCCGGCGGTGACCAGGTTGACGGTTCACCGCCGGCGCCATTTTGTTCTCGAAATTCAACCATTCGTTAGAGCTCTAGTATTTTTTTCCGTGATATTAGATCTTATTCCCGCTCGCCATCTTGATCTCAGCTCGATCGGGTATTTTTCATTGCCAAAAAGCGTCCAGGCGGGATCAGCCGTTTCGAGTCATCCTGATACGCGCTGTCGGTATATTGGACTTAACTCGAGATAAAGGACAGCTACAGAGCTGATAAGCACACCTTATCGATTCAGAATGATCAGGCGCGTTCGTCTGTTGCATCCAGAGGTCTGAACTCGGTCTGCTAGCCGAGCTAGGTCCGCAAACCTATTCGTATTATTCGAGTCATCTTGACAGGCGCTCTTGGTTTTCTGTACTGAACTCGAGCTATAGGACAGCTACAGAGCTGATACTTACAGAAACTGATCCAGAGTTATCAGTCGCGTTTGTCTGTTGAATCCAGAGCTCTGAACTCGGCCTGCTGTCCGCTCTAGAATCGCGAAACTGTTCGTATTGTTCGAGTCATCTTGAGAGGTGCTGTCGGTTTTCTGTACTTAACTCGGGTTCTCGGGGGGCTACAGTGCTGGTAGTCACGGGAATCGATTTGGAGACATCAGTCGCGTCCACCTGTCGAATCCAGAGCTCGGAACTCGGTCTGCTGTCCGAGCTAGGTTGCGAAACTATTGGTATTGGTCGAGTCATCCTGAGATGCTGTCGGTTTTCTGCACTTAACTCGGGCTGCAGGGGGGCTGCAGGGCTGGCAATCACAGGAACGGATTCGGAGACATCAGACGCGTCCGCCTGTCGCATTCAGAGGCCTGAACTTGGTCTGATACTGGAGCTAGGTTTGCCAAGCTATTCGTATTGTTCAAGTCATCTTCAGGGTTGCTGTCGATTTACGCACGTTTCTCGGACAGACAGCGAGCTGCAAAGCTCGCACAGAAGACAATCCAGAAGCATCGGGGGCGTTCGGCTGTTGCATCGAGAGGTCTGAAATCGCTTGGGCTGAAAAAGTATTCGTTCTCTACAATTTTTTTCGACATTTTGTATTGTCAGGAAGCTCTACGAGTCCCCCGGCGGTAAGAAAGGTTGACGGTTTACCGCCGGCGCCCAGTTGGTCGACCCGGCCCGGGCGGACAAGTTTATGACTTTTTGTTGGTTTTGCGAAAATTTGAAAGATATGTAACCATTTATTTTGAGAAAGCAGATTTTTGCGCGTCGCATTGGCATATAAACTCCTCTCTGACGGCAGCTGAGCTCTCCCGATGTATTTTCTTGAGAGTTGACTTCCGGGAACTCAGCGAATATGAACATCGAAAAAATCGAAGATGAAGATTTTCGAAAAATCTTTGTTTCATGATTCTACTTCGATTCTCAGCACTCTTACCAGTGTGGAGAGCTCTACGAGGTTTCCGGCGGTGATCAGGTTGACGGTTCACCGCCGGCGCCAGTTCCGGGGCGCAGGAGAGCTAGTTGGCAAGAAAAATCTCGACGGACCTTTTGGTGACTTTTGGTCGGTTGACATTTTTTTTCGAAATTCAACAATTCGTTAGAGCTCTCGTATTTTTTTCCGTGATATTCGATCCTATTCCCGCTCGCCATCTTGATCTCAGCTCGATCGGGTACCTTTTACTGCCAAAAAGCACTGCGGCCGGATCGGCCGTTCCAGTCATATTGATACCCGCTGTCGGTTTTTTGGAATTAACTCGAGATACAGGACAGCTACAGAGCTGATAAGCACATCTTCTCGATTCAGAATGATCAGGCGTGTTCGTCTGTTGCATCCAGAGGTCTGAACTTGGTCTGCTACCCCAGCTAGGTCCGCAAACCTTTCGTATTATTCGAGTCATCTTGACAGGCGCTCTCGGTTTTCTGTACTTAACTCGAGCTATATGACAGCTACAGAGCTGATACTTACAGAAACCGATTCAGAGTCATCAGTCGCGTTTGTCTGTTGAATCCAGAGTTCCGAACTCGGTCTGCTGCCCGCTCTAGAATCGCGAGACTGTTCGTATTGTTCGAGTCATCTTGAGAGATGCTGTCGGTTTTCTGATCTTAACTCGGGCTGTAGGGGGGCTACAGTGCTGGTAGTCACAGAAATCGATTTAGAGACATCAGGTGCGTCCGCCTGTCGAATCCAGAGCTCGGAACTCGGTCTGCTGCCCGAACTGGGTCCGCGAAACTACTCGTATTGTTCGAGTCATCCTGAGATGCTGTCGGTTTTCTGCACTTAACTCGGGCTTTGGGGAGCTGCAGAGCTGGTGATCACAGGAATCGATTCGGAGACATCAGACGCGTCGGTCTGTCGCATTCAGAGGCCTGAACTTGGTCTGATACTCGAGCTAGGTTTGCCAAACTATTCGTATTGTTCGAATCATCTTCAGAGTTGCTGTCGATTTACGCACGTAACTCGGCTGTAGCTACAGAGCTCGTACAGAAGACAATCCAGAAGCATGGGGGGCGTTCGGCTGTTGCATCGAGAGGTCTGAAATCGCTTGGGCTGAAATTATTCGTTCTCTGCATTTTTTTTCGACATTATATATTGTCAGGAAGCTCTACGAGTCCCCCGGCGGTAAGAAAGGTTGACGGTTCACCGCCGGCGCCCAGTGACAACTTTGGGTACGTTTTGGGAATATTTGAAAGATATTTGACAATTCATTTCGAGAGCGGGTATTTTCCCCACGTATAGAGCTCTACGAGGTGCCCGGCGGTAGCCTGGTTGACGGTTTACCGCCGGTTCCCAGTTGGCCCACCGGCCGGGGCGGACAAATTGGTTTTTTTCTGGTCGGTTTTGCGAAAATTTGAAAGATATTTAACGATTTATTTTGAAAAAGTAGATTTTTGCGCGTCGCAGTGGCATATAAACTCCTCTCTGACAGCAGCTCAGCTCTCCCGATGTATTTTCTTATGAGTTGACTTCCAGGAACTGAGCGAATGTGAACATCGAAAAAATCAAAAATAGACATTTTCGAAAAATCTTTATTTTTTACTCTACTCCGATTCTCAGCACTCTAACTGGGCGCCGGCGGTAAACCGTCATCCTGGTTACCGCCGGGGACCTCGTAGAGCTCTTTTCTTGCCCAGCTCCTCGGAACACGTGAAGCAAGCTTAATGCGAGAGCCAAAACTTTAGAAATCGATCGCATACAAATAGTTTTGCAGACCTAGCTCGAGAAGCAGACTCTGTTCAGAGCTCTAGATGCTTCAGCCAAACGCCCTTGATGTTTCTGTATCGGTTTCTGTGCGTACCACCTCTGTAGCTGTGCTACAGCTAGAGTTAAGTGCAGAATACCGACAGCGCCTCTAAAGAGAACTTGAGAAATACGAATAGTGTTGTGGACCTAGCTCGACTAGCAGAACGACTTCAGGCCTCTCGATGCAACAGACGCAAGCGCCTGGTGATACTAAATCAGTTTATGTGCGTACCAGCTCTGTAGCTCCTCTGAATCCTGAGTTGAGTACAGAAAACCGGCATCACTGGTGAAGATGACTGGAATAACACATAGTTTTACGGACCTAGCTCGAGTAGCAGACCGAGTTCAGGCCTCTGGATGCAACAGGCGAACGCGCCTGATCATTCTGAATCGGTTTCTGTAAGCATCAGCTCTGTAGCTCTCGAAATCTCGAGTTAAGTACAGAAAACCGTGAATGCGTGTCAAGATGACTCCGAACGCAGTTGGTTCCAGCAAGTCTTTTGATAGTAATATTGCAGCTGCTGACCTGAGAATTTAACTGACAGACGCGGCATAACCCACTACACGTGAGAAAAATACCGGTTCTCAAAATGAATTGTCAAATATCTTTCAAACTAGGAGCCGGCGGTAAACCGTCAACCAGGTCACCACCGGGATCCTCCCAGAGCTCTTTTCTCGTGCGGGGCTGCCCGGTACCCATCAAGGAAGTTTGATTCAAGATTTCTGTGCGAAAGAGCTCTCAAGCTCATCTGCAGCTCGAGTTAAGTGGGAAAAATCACCATCAGTTCCAAAAAATGCCCCCCCTACAAGTAGTGTTGCAGACCTAGCTCGGGTAGCAGACTGTGTTCCGAGCTCTGGATGCTTCAGCCGAACGCTCCTGATGATTGTGGATCGGTTTCGGTGCGTAGCAGCTCTGCAACTCTGCAGCTTCATTCAGTACAGAAGACCGACAGCGCCTGCAAAGAGAACTTGAAGCATACGAATAGTTTACTAACCAAGCTCGGGTAGCAGACCGAGTTCAGACCTCGAAGCAGTCTGATGATACAGAATCCTCCTGATGTGCGTAGCAGCTCTGTAGCTATTCTGAATCGTGAGTTCAGTGCCAGAAACCGGCAGCACTCGTCAAAATCACTGGAATAATACAAATAGGTTTGCGGATCTAGCTCGAGCAGCAGACCGAGTTCAGAGCTCTAGATGGGACAGACAAAGCGCCTCATGATTTCCAATCGGTTTCTGTAAGTCTCAGCTATGTAGCTGTGCTAGATCTCGGGATACGTACAGAAAACCGTCGATGCGTGTCAAGATGACTCGAAACGGCTGTCGGTTCCAGCAAGTGTTTTGATAGTAATATTGCAGCTGCGGACCTCAGAATTTCATTGGCAGCCGCGACATAACCAACTACACGTGGGAAAAATACTGGTTCTCAAAACGAATTTTCGAATTTTGCACAAAGATTGAAAAACCGACCCAAAGTTAACACATTGTCTCTTAATGTCGGGTCGGCCAACTAGCTCCACCCTGCGCCCGAATTCCTCTTAGCTCATCTTGCCGAAGAGCTCTACGAGGTACCAGTGTGAGGAGCTCTACGAGGTTCCGGCGGTGACTAGGTTGACGGTTCACCGCCGGCGCCAGTTGGCCGACCCGACCATAAGAGACAAAGTGGTGACTTTGGGTCGGTTTTGCAAAGATTTTAGAGATATTGGACAATTCATTTTGAGAAACCAGATTTTTCCCACCTGCAAACGACTATGAGGGCCTCTGCGTCTTAATATGAGCTCTGCAGGCGCACATTTACTATCAAAACACTTGGGGGAACCAATTTCATGTCGACATGAAAAAAAATGAATGTTCAATTTTTCGAGAAATGCCTCCAGAAGCTCTCTCTTCCGACTCTGAGCTCTCTCGCGCGTTAAAAGAGCTCTACGAGGTTCCCGGCGGTGACCAGGTTGACGGTTCACCGCTGGCGCCAGTTCGGCGACAGTGTGGAGCTAGTTGGCGAAATTTCTAAAAGGGACGCGATCATACCATACGCGGCCTGGCTCAGCCGATTTTGCAGCTCTAACAATTCGTTTGAGCTAACAATTGCGCAGAGCGAAGCTTTGCATGACAGAAGTTGCCTCTCTGATTCTTAGCTCATTCCGTCGACAAATTCTTCCTCGCGAAGCGAGGAACCTGACCTCAGATTGACATAAAAAATTGAAGATTAAAGATTTGAAGAAAATCTACTGCGAAGTTCTCTGATTCGATTCTGGGCACTCTTACGCGTGAAAGGAGCTCTACGAGGTTCCCGGCGGTGACCAGGTTGACGGTTTACCGCCGGCGCCAGTTCGGCGCGGGGTGGAGGTAGTTGGTCGACCCGACCAGAACGGACAATGTGGCAACTTACCTCGTAGAGTTCTTCGTTATCGATGAGCTAGAGAAATTCCGGCGCGGGGTGGAGCTAGTTGGTCGACCCGACCAGAAAGGAGAAAGTGGTGACTTTGGGTCGGTTTTGCTCAGATTTGAAAGGTATTTGACAATTTATTTTGAGAAAACATATGTTTACGCAGAGCATTGGCATATAAATTTTGCTCCCTCAGCAGCTCAGCTCTCTAGAGCCAGTTTCAGTATCAGTTGACATTCCGGAACCGACTTCATGTTGACTCCGAAAAATCTCAATTTTACGCTTTCTAGGAAAGCTCCGAGAAGCTCTCCGCTTCGATCCTGAGCTGTCTCACGAGTGCAAGGAGCTTTACGAGGTTTCGGCGGTGACCAGGTTGACGGTTCACCGCCGGCGCCAGTTCCGGCGCGGGGTGGAGCCAGTTGGGCGACCCGGCCTTGAGACAAAGTGGTGACTTTGGGTCGGTTTTGCTTCGATTCCCTGCGCCTGTAGTGTCTATGCCGCGTCTTCCAGTCAAATTCTTAGGTATGTAGGAGCATTATTACTATTAAAACACTTGGAGGAACCAACTTTGGATGAAAACCCGAAAAAAGTGTTTCTTCGAGTTTTTCTGCTCTCGCTTCAGAAGCTTCCTTCATGTGTTCCGAGGAGCGCTGTGCAACAAAAGAGCTCTTCGAGGTGCCCGGCGGTTGACGGTTTACCGCCAGTTCCCAGTTTGGTGGGTTTGTAAAGAATAACTCGTAGAGCTTCCCTGAGAGTAATTCCGGCGCGCTGGAGAGCTAGTACCTCGTGGAGCTCTTCGGCATCGATCAGCTGGAGGAATTCCGGCGCGGGGTGGACTAGTTCGCCGACCCAATGAGAAAGGGCAATGTATAACTTTTGGGTGGTTTTGCGAATATATGAAAGATATTTGACTATTCATTTTGAGAAACCAGATTTTTCGCACCTCTAGCTATGAGGGCCTGCGTCTTGATATGAGCTCTCTAGGCGCACTTTTACTATCAAAACACCTGGGGGAACCAACTCCATGTCGACATCAAATCATAAATTCTCATGTCTCCGAGAAATGATTTCAGAAGCTCTATCTTTCGATTCTGAGCACTCTCATGCGTGAAAGAATCTACGAGGTTCCCGGCGGTGACCAGGTTGAGCAGAGTTTACCTCCTGCTCGGGCAGGCCTCACCGCTGGGGTCCCCCTCGTCTCGAGCTGCATTGTGCAGTAAGGAGTCTTTGGTTCCTCATACTGTACACGGTGCTCTCACTGAGTGGATGTGCATTGTATTCTTTCATTGATTGTTGGTGTACGCACTTCATTGACTATTCGAGTACACGCTTCATTGACTGTTAGAGTACGCATTCATTGATTGTCGGAGTACATACTCATTGATTGTCGGAGTGCACGCTCATTGTTGCCTGTGATTTGCCTTCTTCTTGTTGAGCGAATCCACGTTTCATATATGGAGTTTGTTTCATCTGGATGGTCAGGCACGGATTTTGTTGGTTCAGATTGGACAGATGCGGCGTTGTTTACTTCCGAGTTTCTCGCTGCTCGTTTGTCTACGCTCGAAGTATGTGTTAGTGATCTATATTGCCGTCTTCGCCCTTCGTGCGGAGGTGAGTCTCGCCCGCGTGAGCGAGACCAGCTGTATGGGCATGGTGTCAAAGTTTCCCAATCGAAGTTGCGCCGCCTGCGGGCGAAACGTATCAGGTATCGTTTGTGGTCCACGGCTCGGGGGCCAGATTCGTCGTGCCTTGTTCGCGCGGGTATTTGCGCGCCCAGATATTATCGGAATTTCTGCTCGGGCGATTCTGAGGAAGAGGAATGGGTTGAGCACACTTGTGGAACACAGACTGATATGGATGCTGTTGAAGTGGCTTGCAACTCTTTGTGTTCGCAGTGTTCCGATTGTGGGACTCAGACAGACCCCTGTGTTCACATTGCGTGTGGGACTCAGACTGATCGTTGTGTTTTCTTTGTTGGTGAGGAGGAGAAGGAGGAGGGTCATCGAGTGCGCGTTGATTCTATTGACCTGCGGTTCTGAATGAGGATTGGCAGGAAAATCTTAAGACGGTGATGGACGATGAGGTCGAGCATGTTCAGCCTGATTCTGCGGTTGACTGGAGCTCTTCAGTAACTAACAACAACAGCAAAAACTCGGAAGTGGTTTCTGTTTCTGTTGATCCAGGTGTTCTGAAAGAGGAGTTGCATGATGAGGAGTTGCAGGGTGAGGAGTTGCAGAATGAGGAGTTGCGGAATGAGCAGTTGCATTATTCTCATCATAAAGATTATGGCTTCACACCCTGGGAGTTCCACGACTGGGAGATTATCTGATGCAGTTGTGAGTTCAGCAGTCACGGAGGACGAGTGTCAAGCTGCCAGGGACTGGGCCCTTGCCGGTGTCGATGTAAGGGCTCTTTGGCGTGAGCTACACCGACTCCCGACACAGGAGTTTCAGCGTAGGACTGAGGCTCTTAATGCATGCAGGCTGCAATTGGGAATTGAAAGTTCCGAGGAGGATGATTCGCAACAAGGGGGTCCTCAGAGTTCTACTTCCAGGAGTGCATTGACGCGGAGCGGCAAGAAGCATCGGAAACGGCACAGATGATGCACATGTGATTGATCCTGCACGCTTGATTTGTCATTGCGTTGCCTTTCTTCATGCCTGTGTGTGTTGTCGTGCATGCGCGTGTGTTGAATAAGAGCTTCGCCTGATCCCTCAAAGTAGGTCATTCGTTGCTTCCTTGATTTGAGTGCTCATTGACCTTTGAACGTGACTTTCCGTGATTTGTCACGTGGTGCCTCAAAGTAGGCCCTTGATCTGGTCGACACCAGGTTTCACGTAGACATGGTTTCACACGTCCAGGTTTCACTTAGGCATGGTGTCAAAGCACACTCGCTATCTCAGTTCTCTTAGTTTCGTGTTCTTTCTCAGTGGTGTTGAGACGGTAATCGCTGTATAAACCAGTGGTTACTGTATGGTCTCTCACTGCTTCTTGCTGTCTTGTACAGCTTCTTTGATCATCTTTGTCGTTTTGTATTCTAGTGCACTGGCAGTCTTGTGCATATCTGTACAGCTTCGCTGCTTGATGCATCTCTGCTTTAATCTTTGCAGCTTCGCTGTCTTCCTGTACAGCTTCCCTGTTTAGGTTCTTTGTGTTTAGGCCTGCTCCCATGGGAGCTCGAACCGGCCTTCGCAAAAGACGCAAAAGACGCAAAAAAGACCAGGTTGACGGTTCATCGCCGGCGCCATTTGGCAAGAAAAATCTCGACGGAACTTTTGCTGACTTTTGGTCGGTTGAAAATTTTGTTCTCGAAATTCAACCATTCGTTAGAGCTCTAGTTTTTTTTTCCCGTGGTATTCGATCTTATTCCCGCTCGCCATCTTAATCTCAGCTCGATCGGGTGCTTTTACTGCCAAAGAGCACACGGGTGGAATCGGCTGTTTCGAGTCATCTTGATACGCGTTGTCGGTATTTTGTACTTAACTCGAGCTGTAGGGCAGCTACATAGCTCATAGTCAAGAAATCGATTGAGAATCATCAGGCGCGTTCGTCTGTTGAATCCAGAGCTCTGAACTCGGTCTGCTGCCCGAGCTAGGTTCGCAAAACTGTTCGTTTGTTCGAGTCATCTTGTGAGGTGCTGTCAGTTTTCTGTACTTAACTCAGGCTATGGAGTGGCTACAAGGCTGGTAATCACACGAATCGATTTGGAGACATCAGGCGCGTCCGTCTGTCGAATCAAGAGCTCGGACCTCGGTCTGCTGCCCGAGCTAGGTCCGCGAACCTATTCGTATTGTTTGAGTCATCTTGAGAGGTGCTATCGGTTTTCTGCACTTAACTCGGGTTGTAGGGTGGCTGCAGGGCTGGTAATCACTGGAATCGATTTGGAGACATCAGGCGCGTCCGCCTGTCGCATTCAGAGGTCTGAACTCGGTCTGCTACTCGTGCTAGATTCACGAAACTATTCGTATTCTTCGAGTCATCTTGAGAGGTGCTGTCGATTTTCGCACGTAGCTCGGGCTGTAGCAGAGCTACAGAACTCGTACGCACAGAAAACGATCCAGGAGCATCAGGGGCGTTTGACTGTTCCGTCGAGAGGTCTGAAATCGCTTGGCATGAAACACTCTTCGTTCTCTGCATTTGTTTGTCGACATTATATATGGTCAGGAAGCTCTACGAGTCCCCCGGCGGTAAGAAAGGTTGACGGTTTACCGCCGGCGCCCAGTTAAAATATATTTGACCATTCATTTCGAGAAAGCAGGTTTTTCGCACCTGTAGTGGGTTATGCCGCGTCTGCCAGTAAAATTTTCAGGTCCGTAGGTGCAGTATTACTATCAAAACATTGGGGGAACCGACTTTGCATGAAAACCGAAAAATCACGATTTTTCGAGTTCTTGGGCTCTCGCTTCAGAAGCTTCCTTTATGTGTTCGGATGAGCGCTGTGCAAGGAAAGAGCTCTACGAGGTGCCCGGCTCAAGACATCTCGGCTCCAGGGCTCCAGGATCTCACTGGGGCTCAGGGGGTGTCGGTGTCGCGGGGTGACGGCGCGGCAGCCATCGCTGCCATCGACGGGTACGGCATCTTCGAGGTCAGCTAGGCTGCTTCCTTTGTTTGCTGTGCTTGTTGTCTTTTGTTGTACGTGTGTGAAGACGGACGGATACGACTTTTCGGTTCTCGCGAGAAGGTTTCAGCTGGGGGATATATCACCGACAGTGCCATATTTGCAGTACTCACAGGATTACGGTCAGAAGCCAGATACTGCTGTCGAGAGAGCTTCTCGTAAAAGACAACTTCAGGATATTGAGAAGACCCCAGGTGACTACCCATTGGACGGAAGATTGAATATTGCCGACTCCACTCCAGATAGTGAATCTGCTGTACCTCTCTGTGAACGGACGGTGACGCGACAGTGGTTGCACTCGTGGGGATACGGACCTCAGTGTATTGACACAATGCCCGAGCATGCAGATAACATGGCGGTGGATGGCGGAGCCCCCCCTGTGAAGCGTAATCGTGAGGAGGTTCTTGCTGAAAGGAAGACCGCCCTGGAGGGGAAGGATGGTATGCAGAGTTTACTATTGCAGATGATGCACAAGATGGATGATAACACTGAAAGGATCCAGGATGCCATAGGAGTTCAGGGGACCAAAATCGACAACGTTCAGGCCCAGGTCCAGAGGCAGGGTGTTACGATTTCTAATCTGGAGACGAGCGTTCAGGGGCTTGAGTCTAAACATAATCGACTCGAGACGATCGTCCAGGGACTCCAGGGACAGGTTCGTGCGGGTTCAGTTGCCAGTGACGCTTCGACGAGGCCTGATAATACCAGGACGGGAAGATACCAGGCTCCTGGAACCACCTACTTCTCTCCAACGTATGTCGAACTCAAGGGATGGGTCACCAACTGGAGTGACAGGGATAGGAGGTCTCAGGAGATGCTCATGTGGGAGGATGTGAAGGTGCTCATAGATAACATTACAAATCATTGTCTTTCGGAGGATGATCGTGTGCACGTGTGTGTTGACGGTACTGAGCGCATTAACGCTGGCCGTTACATGTTCGGATCGGCCAAAATCAAATTCAAGCCAGGGACCGACAGGGATATTATTTGGAGGGTCAAACGGTGCATCGACCTTGTGACGGTACCCCCTGCTAAACGCCCCGCGCCTCCTCCAGGAATCCAGATCTCTGCACCACAGTGCCTCATTGAGAATATGAAGCAGGTTATCAACCCTGAGTCGATCAAAGTCAGTGTCGAGTGCCCAGAGTGGAAGAGGGACCACGTTAAGGCGGTGGTGAGATTCTGCGGCACCATTCGGAGCATGTGTACACATATTGGTATCGAGGTTATTGCTGTGCGAGGGGAAATGGGACCGCCCAAATCGACTATATGGACAGTGCCCACGACGGCTGCTCCGAGGCCAATGCTTCTGGCCGAGTGTACCACGACGCGGGCGACATGGGAGGTATCGAGTGAGACTGTCGACAGGTTGCATCAACTCATACCTGCGTTCACTAAGACGAAGGCTGATATCGAGACGGAAGTCAACAGGAGGGTGTGACGACGACGACGCCGAACACCGTTCAAGGGGATCCGACTGGGTAGCTGGAACCTCAATCGGGCGGGGTCGGCCAATTTCAAGGGGAATGAGATTCTGAGGTGCCTTTCAATGCGAGATTGCATATGGGGTGTCCAGGAATGCCAGAATCTTTTTGGAGGCAAATTCGATGCATATATCAGACGGTGTGGTCTTTCATATCGTGTGAGTTGTGACGGTAAGTGTGGGTTATTATTTAACAAAGAGTGGAGTACGTGTGTGCGTGAATCAATATGTCAATATGAACGGTTCTGTGTGGTGGTCTTTGGTAGTGGAAGTGCCCCTGTGATAGTTGCCTCTGCGTATCTTCCCGACCCCGGCGTCGAGAACGCCGTAGATGTGCAGTGCGTGGTGTTGGACACGCTCGAGTCAGTTATTCTCACTCTGCGCAGCCGCTGGAAGGGAGCGACTGTCTCTGTGCTGCTCGATGCCAACGTTGAGCTATCCCCATCAACCCAGCTGCAGTGCTCACGCACTGGGACTGTCTATGAGGCGGTGGGAAGTGCTACCAAGGAGGAGAGGAGGACTTGCGAGGAGGGTGGTGCACAGCGGGTGAGGAGGGACGTACGACAACAGTTGCGCGAGCGTGTTCTGTGCTTTCTAGGGCGCCTGGGGATGAAGGCTGCCAATTCGTTCTTGCCACGACGACTACACACATGGGAGAGCTACGGAGTATCTCGGTGGGGGACGTGTAAGAAGGTTCTTGATTGCATGTTTGTTCCCAGGGCGTGGGTGATCGATGAGATGACGGTCAAAAATATCATGAGTAATGGGGGGAAGACAAATCGTAGTCGTCTCAGCGACCATGGCCTGCTTCAGGGGACTTTTAGTGACGCAGGCGCTGAGCTGGTCAAACGTAGTATCCCGACGGCAGCTCGTGAAAAGAGTTTGGTAGGTTATAAGACGGTGAATTGGGGGGACCTCAATATGGCGCGAAAGGAAATCGATCGGGTCTTGGGAGATGCCAATACTACTTGTTCTCCAGGGGACCTTGTGTCGACCACTATTCGGGCCTGTACTGAGCAGGAGGAAATCAAATTCACGACTGCCACCACGGGACGGGGACTACCGCCAATTAGGCCTGCAGGGCTCACGGCCTGCCAGGAGATTTTGCGACGGAAGCCTCTGCCAGCGTCAGTGGATGTGCCCAGCTTGCGCAGACGTGCCAACGGACTGCGGAGGGAGTATCGTGCGGCGTTGGCCGCGTGGACCTCTCCTGCCTCCAGGCGCAAAGAGCGTCATGGTATCAAGCACCTCATTGTGCAGGGACGGATATCTGAGGACAGGGAGGAGTGGGTGGAGGAGATCAGAGCACATACCAGACAGAGGTATACTTCGGAGGAGGTCAGAGGACGGGATATGGCGATGTTGGAGGAGTTGAGGAGGGATGCACAACAGAACCTATGTGACGGGTACTGCACTGAGGGACTGACAATGGCGGTGGTATGCCAGGCACGGTCACGTCTCAAGTCCAAGCGTGCCACCGGCCCCGACAGGCTGCCTTGTGAAATACTCAAGGCATTGCCGTGGGCGACTTTGCGTGGCGTCGCTCGGATGTTTGATGAGATATTTCGCTTGGCACGGCAGTATCCGCAGGACTGGAGGAAAATTTTGATCGCCTTCATGCCCAAGCTGCCGAGCTTGACATCGCTGACAGATGCACGGTACCTCTGTCTGCAAAACAGTCTCAGCCGTTGGTATTCTGCTTGTGTGGTGATCTTGGTCGAACAATTTGTGTCTCGGGCTGGCCTCATGGGACCCCTGGGCATCTACGGCTTCCAGGAGGGACGTAAGACGGTGGAAATTGTGGGGGCCCTCAAGGCACTGGCTCAACACGGGGGCATCTGGGGAAAGGATCAGACGGTCCATATCGCTAACGCCGATATCAAACAAGCGTTCGACCACTGCAGCCTTCAAAATGCCAAGCGTGCTATGTGCCATGCCAATATTCCTGCCTATCTCCAGTATGCTTTGCTATCACCGCTGGTTTGCACTACGGGGTCGTTAGTTGTCGAGGGTATGGCCATTCACGACATCAACTGGGACGTCTGCATACGGACGGGCGGCCCTGAGGGGCCTCTTCTCTTTAATCTTACCATATGTGCCATGTGGGGACCTATATCTCGGGATTGGGACAGTAGAGGAGCGGGGTATGTGCTGGAGGGCGTCTGTGGTGAGTATGAGCGACGGACAATAGTAAACCACTTTGTGTGGGCGGACAACTGCTACCTTGTCTCTGCCTCCTCAACTGTGTTGGCTCAGATGATGCACGATCTAACACTACCACTACATGACTGGGGGATGAGATGGAAGGATAGCAGCCTGTTGTACATGACATGTGGGGAAAATGCGAAAGTGGACGGTGACGGACATATACTTACCAGCGAGGATTTGTGTATACCTGCGTGCTCGAGATATCAGGACTTTAGACTTCGACGTGTTTGCAGAATGAAAGTATTGGGTCATGAGATCTTCTCCACCTACTTAGTGCCCGCTCATCCTGATGTGGAATATCGCATCAAGGAGGCTCGTGCTTGTTTCATTGGACAGTCGAATTTCTTTCGTAACAGAGCGGTAGCTGTTCGTGATAAGTTTTGTCGTTATCAAGACAAGGTGCAGAGTATGGCGTTGTATTGTCTAGAGACATGTACTGCTGATACTTCCTCGCTGCACATGCTCAATGCCTTCGAGGGATGGTGTTTGTGCCGAATGTTTCGACGGCCGAGGAGAGAGGAGGAGACTATGGCGGACTGGAACCGACGACGGTACCACGAGGCCAGAGAGCAATTTCGATCTTATGGATTTGCGAGTTTGGTGCAGCGGTTTCTTCGTATGGTGTGGAACTCCGCTAAGGATGCTGCTGATTTCATTTCTATGTTGTGTACTGCTTCTCATGAGGAAATATCTTCGACGCAACGTACGTGGAGAGATCACCACATGACTACGGTTGCGTATGGCCCACTGTGGGACAGACTCAGGACGGATGCGTCTGAGTGCTTGCGGGGTATGTTTCACTTCCAAGAGGCTTCGCAGCTAAAAAGGAGACACGTTAGTTCAGGTCGAGCTGTCGGCCAGAGATGCTGGCTATTTTCTTTCTGCGAATTCTACGGACTCAAATGGTGGGAGTCCTTTGTGCCGACAGATGCTGCGTATGTTCAGTTCTGCGAGCACATGTGTACACGGACGATGCTGAGTTATTTTCAGAAAAGAAAAGGGTACGGTACAACAGGTGGGGCCCCGCAGGAGGTACTTACCATCACACAAAACGACCTGCGCACCTATGGGGCCCAAGAGGGCACTGCGGCGTTCAACGACAAACTGGCCAAACGTATTGCGTTACAAAATATGAAGGAGGTTGAGTACGACCTCGACTCATTTGGGATCCCTGTGTACATTTCTGGGGACAGTCTTCTGGTGGTGTCTTGGCTGCAGGGTGTCTGGAGGGTGCTTAATCGTACCTATCAGGATAGGATCAACAGAATGATAAACCAACTCGACAACATGTGTCAAAGGTATGGAATTAGGCCTGCCTGTCATGGGAGGGAAATTGTAGACCACACTTATAGGGAATGGAACACGCGTGCAGATGTACTCACTCATACGGCCCGTGTCGGGCCACCAGTGATTCGAGATAGGATAGGGCTTCACGCCCCTCAGTTACAACAGGTGTTTCGCGTTTGTGCCATCAGAGCTGGATTCGATGGTGGTGTCTCTTGCGACGGCGTGGGGGTCGGGTGCTGGATAGATGTTGGACGGGTATCGAGGCTCTCAAGGCAGCCACTCAGCCATGAGATTATTTGGACGGAGGTGTACAGCGCGGCACTCTCGATTGATCCAACTTCAACAGTGACTGATGCCGAGGTCTCGGCCGTTGAGCATACGATTATGATCTTGCCGCGGGTTGTACAAGCGTATTTCGGACAGGATATGATGTGATTTTGTTTGTGCTCACTCACGCCATGCCTTCGTTTGTCGTGTGTGTGTGCTTGACCTCTCATCCTCCTAGTAAGAGTTGGCTTTCGCCTCTGATCGTTTGGATCGGTGAGGCTTCCGCCTACTCCCGATGCGCCCGCTCCTTGCTTCCGACTAGGCTGGAAAGCCTGCGCAGTCGACCGCGAAGTCCGCAAAAAACCTGGTTGACGGTTTACCGCCGGTTCCCAGTCGATGAGCTAGAGGAATTCCGGCGCGGGCTGGAGCTAGTTGGCCCACCCGGCCGGGGCGGAGAAATTGGTGACTTTTGGTCGCTTTTGCTAAAATTTGAAAGATATTTAACATTTATTTTCAGAAAGCAGATTTTTGCGCCAAGCATTGGCATATAAACTCCTCTCTGACAGCAGGTCAGCTCTCTCGATGTTTTTTCGATGAGTTGAATTCCGGGAACCGAGCCAATATGAACATCGGAAAAATCGAAAATGCAGATTTTCGGAAAGTCTTTATTTTACGACTCAACTTCGATTCTGAGCACTCTTACCAGTGTAAAGAGCTAGAGCTCTACGAGGTTCAGCGCCGGCGCCGTTCCGGGGCGCGGGAGAGCTAGTTGGCAAGAAATATCTCGACGGACCTTTTGCTGACTTTTGGTCGGTTGAAAATTTTGTTCTCGAAATTGAATAATTCGTTTGAGCTCTTGTATTTTTCTGACCATAATATTCGATCTCATTCCGGCTCGCCGTCTCGAGCTCAGCTCGATCGGTACCTTTCACTGCCAAAAAGCGTTGCGGCGGGATCGGCTGTTTCGAGTCATCTTGAAACGCGTTGACGGTTTTTTGTACTTAACTCGAGCTGTAGAGCAGCCGCAGAGCTGGTACTCACAGTAACCGATTCAGAATCATCAGGCGCGTTCGTCAGTTTAATCTAGAGCTCTGATTTTGGTTTGATTATTCGAGTCATCTTGACAGGTGCTGTCGGTTTTCTGTACTCAATCTTGGCTCTAGGAGAGCTACAGAGCTGGTATCCACAGAAAATGATCCATAATATCAGGCGCGTCTGTTTCTAGCATGTGGGGGTCTGAACTCGGTCTACAACTCGCGCTAGGGGTCTCAACTGTTCTACGAATTTTGTTGGCGGATACTGTCGATTTCCGGTGTTTAATTCGAGCTATAGAGGAGCTACAGATCTGATACGCGTACGTAACCGATTCAGAATCATCAGACATGTTCGCCAGTTACATCTAGAGGTCTGAACTCGGTCTGCTACTCGACTGGTCCGCGAAACTATTCGTATTCTTCGAGTTATCTAGATAGGTGTTGTCGGTTTTCATTACTTGACTCGGGCTGTAGAAACGCTTCAGAGCTGGTACTCACATAAACCGATCCAGAGTCATCAGATGCGCTTGTCTGTTGCATCGAGAGGTGGACTAGGTCTGCTACTCGAGCCAGGTCCGCGAAACCATTTGTATTCTTGGATTTCTCTACGCTGTCGGTTTTCTGTACTTAACTCGAGCCTCAGCATAGCTACAGAGCTTGTACGCACACATAATCGATTCATAATCACAGGCGCGTTCGTCTGAAGCCTCCGGAGCTCTGAACTGAGTCTGCGACTCGAGCTAGGTCGCAAAACTATTCGTATTGGACAAATTTTTCTTCGAAATGACTGTGAATTTATTCACCTAACTTCAGAGCTCTTTGGCACATAAATGAGATGCAAATCATGAGGCGCCGCTTGGCTGGATCTGTTCAGCACAACAAATGGGAAGGGAATTATCAGAGGCAATAGTATCTAGACGCCTGAGATTAGTCTGCTATCAGCGCTCGGGCAAAAAAAATATTGGTCCCCTGCTTACTCTTTTGACATAATATATGGAAGGGAAGCTCTACGAGTCTCCCGGCGGTAAGAAAGGTTGACGGTTGACCGCCGGCGCCCAGTTCCGGTGTGTATTCTCTTTGCTCTCCGGGTTTTCGACGCTACCAAGTGGTCGGTTTTGCTAAGATCTGAGAGATAGTTGACCATTTATTTTGAGAAAGCAGTTTTTTCGCACCTGTAAACGACTATGAGGGTGCGTCTTAATATGAGCTCTCGAGGCGCAAATTTACTATCAAAACACTTGGGGGAACCAACTTCATGCCGACATGACAAAAATGAATGTTCAATTTTTCGAGAAATGGTTCGAGAAGCTCTCTCTTTCGACTCTGAGCATTCTACGCGTGGGAGGAGCTCTACGAGGTGCCCGGCGGTGACCAGGTTGACGGTTCACCGCCGGCGCCAGTTGGCCGACCCGTCCCGGGCGGACAATGTGACGACTTTTGGTTGGTTTTGCTGAGATTTGAGATATTTGACCATTCATTTTGAGAAAGCAGATTTCGCACCTGTAATGGGTTATGCCGCGTCTGCCAGTTAAATTCTCAGGTCCGTAGGTGCAGTATTACTATCAAAACACTTGGAGCAACCGACTTTGGATGAAAACCGAAAAATCGTGTTTTTTCGAATTTTTGGGCTCTCGCTTCAGAAGCTTCCTTCATGTGTTCGGGGTGCTGTGCAAGGAAAGAGCTCTACGAGGTGCCCGGCGGTGACCTGGTTGACGGTTTACCGCCGGTTCCCAGTTGAGGACAGCTACAGAGCTGATACTTACAGAAACCGATTCAGAATCTTGAGGCGCGTTCGTTTCTCCCATCGAGAGCTCTGAACTCGGTCTGCTGCTCGAGCTAGGTCCGCAAATCTATTCGTAATCTTCGAGTCATTTTTACAAGTGCTGTTGGTTTTCTGCGCTTAACCCACGATCCAGAATATCTACAGCGCGAGTAATTACGCACATGATAGGATTCTGTATCATCAGGCGCGTCCGTTTGTCGCATCGAGCGGTCTGAACTCGGTCTGCTACCCGAGCTAGGTCCGCAAAACTATTCGTACTGGGAACCGGCGGTAAACCGTCAACCTGGTTACCGCGTGGAACCTCGTAGAGCTCTTTTCTTGCACGGCGATCGTCGGAACACATGAAGAAGCTTCAGGAGCGAGAAACGAAAAACTGGATAAATCACGTTTTCATCATACACGAACAAACGACAATATGGGACCCTGGGATGGAGGGGATTGCTATCGAAATGTGTGGTGACAGTAGGACGGTGGTACAATGGTTGAGGGGAGTCTGGGCTTGTGACAACAGTTGATATGCGAAACGGATTGCCAGGATACAACATATCATGTACGACATGTGCGAACAACACAACGCACGATGCCCGACCCACGGAAATAATTTCTGGAAACACATCTATAGAGAAGCCAATGCCTGCTGATGAGCTTACACACCATGCGAGAGAAGGAAATTGTTACAGAATTCGCAAGCACGACTAATACATCAGAGGATGTTGGGATGGTGGTGTGGGTAGTGGGTGCCGCAGGAGGTTCTCTGGATTGAAGTTGCTCCAGAGAATGGCCCGTGGACGCTCGTGTGCTCTGAAGCCTACATGTTTGATGTAGGCTCCACCGTGACGGAAGCAGAATTGTCTGCTGCCGAGCGCCTGTGCACAGGTGTGGAGCACATTGTTAAAGAAATTTCCTCTGCAAGTTGGAGGAGGCGGACTTAACTGGTTCTAGCCCTTCACGCGCCCTGTGTAGCCTGACCAAACACCAAACTCGAGCTGCAGATGAGCTACTGAGCTGTTCGGCTCAGCAATCAGAAGGCAATGATCAGGCGAGATACATCTAAGTATCTAGACGCCTGAAGTCAGTCTGCTCTCAGGACTGGGGCTGAAACGCTATCCGTACTCTGCTATTTTCGATATGGGGATGATTTTCTTGACTCAACTCGAGCTGCAGATCAGCTACAGCTGTTTAGCACAGCAATCGGGAGAGCATCATCGGGCGCACTACTATATACACTCTGTCTGCTATCAGCGCAGAAGCCAACCAACTATTCAGACTCTGTTTTTTTGAGATGGAATTGGTTTTCTAGACTTAACTCGAGCTGCAGATGAGCTCCTGAGCTTTTAGGCACAGCAAGTGGAAAGAAATGCTCAGGCGCTAGTTGAAAATATCTAGACGCCTGAACTCAGTCTTCTATGAGCGCTCGGGCTGAAACACTATTCGTACTCTGCTAATTTCTTGGAGATGGTGTTGGTTTTCTTCACTTAACTCGCGCTGCAGATGAGCTACATAGCTGTTGAGTACAGCAATCGGAAGGGAATCATCAGAGGCACTAGTTAAAAGTATATAGACGCCTGGCATCAGTCTGCTATCAGCGCTCGGGCTGAACAACTATTCGTACTCTTCTAATTCTTCGGAGATGGTATTGGTTGGTTCTCATGATTGAACTCGAGCTGCAGATGAGCAAGGAAGCTGTGCGAGTCTCCCGGCGGTAAACAAGGTTGGCTCAAGATTTCGGCTCAAGCCATTTTGGCTCAAGCCATTTTGGCTCAAGCTCTCGTCTCAAGAACGTCTCTGCCTGGGTAACCTCCAGACGTTCTAGCGGGCCACTGCCTCGGGGAGTGAGACTGGACGAAGGGCCGCGAGGCCTGGGCGATCCTGGGATCCCCCGAGGCCTTTTGTCTGCATACATTACCTCTCTGTGTATTGTACGCTGAATTGAATTGGATTGTTGATTGTGATTGCCTCGCGTGGTCATTTTGATTGTTGATTGTGATTGCCTCGAGTGGTCATTCAGTGCATCCTTATTCAGTGCATAGTCATTCAGTTTGATCGTTGCCTTTGATTATTGCTTGTGATTCGGTAGTGTGCCTTCTGTCCATAGTCATGGTGCATGTTCGGAGTTGGCAGGCGCGGATCGCTCGTCGTGCACGCGCAGTGGAACAGAAAGTTGTTGCTCCCACGCGGTATCCCATCTCGTTGCAAAGCTTGGTCCCCATGTCGCACACGACAGATGTGCTGCTGGAGTACTTCACCACCCCCGTGGAGCCCGTGCCAATTCTTGCCGAAGTCCCTGGAGACACATTGCAGCCAGCATGTGTTTCTATGGTTCTTTCGAGAACAAGTGCGGAAGTGGGTACTTCTACGGATTCTTCAATAGATTCCCCACCAGTTTCTTCAATGGATCTTTCTCCCACAGGTGCGGAAGTGGACACAGTCACGGATTCCCCAACCGCATTGGCCTTTTCTACCCCCCATTTGCCGCTAAAGGAGAGAAAACATGTTGACATGAGAACTCAGACGGATTTGCACAGTCATGTTGACACCAGCACTCGGACGGACAGTGTTTGCACCTACCCGCCACTTTCCGAGGCCAGCATTTCTCTTACTGATGCTGTGGACCTTCATTGTGAAGTCGGCTGTCAGACAGAGAGTGTTTCTGGGATGGAGGGAGGAGCTTCAGGAACTGTTCTTGGGAAAGTGACAGAGGAGGCGCGGGAGGAGTTGGAGGCGGTTTCGAGAGCGGAGTTTTCTTCGACACCGAACGTGCAGGCATATTCTGATGTCACGCTCAATGAGGTATCGAATCCTGGTTCTGATGCGTCTGTCCATGTCGCTTCTCCGGAGTCGCGCCAGAGGACTCGAGGGAGAGATCGTGACAAGGTCAAGGGGACATCGACGTGCTCTCAGGCCACCATTGCCGATGTGAAAGCGTGGATTGACGCTGTTGCCAGCATCAACGAGTTGAATGCGATCCAGTATTTAAAGAATGGAATGGATTTGTTTGATAAGCTGGTGACAGAACGTGGGTTCCCTACAAAGAGGGCCCAAACAGATTATGCTCGGAAGCTGTATGAGATGCTCCAGAATTTGCAAGCGACGCTGGAGGATCTTCTAGGATTCTTCGAGGTGCACAGGTACTTGACAGGACAAATGAACCGCGCCGAGACTGCCAAGCTTCTTGAGGTTTCCGAGTGCAGCGATTACCGAATACTATTCTTCGGACGCCCGAGGAGTTTCGACAAGTGAAACTCTACGAGTTTCGACGTGCGTGGTTCCTCCGAGGCCTTTTGTCTGCATACATTACCTCTCTGTGTATTGTACGCTGAATTGTATTGGATTGTTGATTGTGATTGCCTCGCGTGGTCTTTTTGATTGTTGATTGTGATTGCCTCGTGTGGTCATTCAGTGCATCCTTATTCAGTGCATAGTCTTTCAGTTTGTTCGTTGCCTTTGTTTATTGCTTGTGATTCGGTAGTGTGCCTTTCGGTCCATAGGCATGGTGCGTATGCATTTGTTTGTGCTCTAATAATTCAGTGTGTGCATGTTCAGTTCTTGGCCAGGTCTCCTGGCTCTCATGTCGTAGTATTAGTTTCGCCTCATCAGTGTTCTCACTGTTGTAGGGTTGTCTGTAGTATTAGTTTCGCCTCATCAGTGTTCTCACTGTTGCAGTGCCCACAGGTCGTTCGATTCGCCTGAGACTTGTTGGACCTGGCCTCAGTGGCCAAGATGGTCCCAGCAAAGACGCAACAAAAACCAAGGTTGACGGTACCGCCGGCGCCCAGTGCCTCTTTGATCTCCGGGATTTGGACGCTACCAAGTGCTCTCCAGGTTTTGGGCGCTACCAAGTACCCCGTAGAGCTCTGATGGTAACAGAGCTAGAGGAATTCGGAGACAGAGTGAAGCTAGTTGGCGAAATTTCGAAAGGGGACGCGATCATGCCTTCCGCGGCCTGGCTCAGCCGATTTGCAGTTCTAACAATTCGTTTGGGCTGATAATTGCGCAGAGCGAAGCTTTGCATCACAGAAGGTACCTCCCAAATTCTTAGCTCATTTCGTCGACAAATTCTCCTGAGCGAAGCCAGGGACCCGACCTCATAGTGACATGAAAAAATGCAAAATTAGAGGTTTTAAGATTTTTTCTGCGGCGTTCTCTCGATTCTGGGCACTCTTACGCGTGCAAGGAGCTCTACGAGGTTCCCGGCGGTGACCAGGTTGCTGCTGTCCCTCCTCGGGGATCTCAGCGGCGACGTGGCCCGTCGGGGGCCTCCTCGAGCCGCATCGTCCGGGCAGGTTTTTGTGCGTGCACACGTATCGTACTCAACTGCCCATCTTGCTATTGCTTGTGATTTGCTTTCTTCTTGTTGAGCGAATCCACGTTTCATACATGGAGTTTGTTTCATCTGAATTGTCAGGCACGGATTTTGTAGCTTCATATTAGACAGATACGGCGTTGTTTACTTCGAGTTTCTCGCTGCTCGTTTGTCTACGCTCGAAGTGTGTGTTAGTGATCTATATTGTCGTGTTCGCCCTTCGTGCGGAGGTGAGTCTCGCCTGCGTGAGCGAGACCAGCTGCATGGGCATGTTGTCAAAGCTTCTCAATCGAAGTTGCGCCGCCTGCGGGCGAAACGTATCAGGTATCGTTTGTGGTCCACAGCTCGGGGGCCAGATTTGTCGTGCCTTGTTCACGCGGGTATTTGCGCGCCCAGATATTATCGGAATTTCTGCTCGGACGATTCTGAGGAAGAGGAATGGGTTGAGGACACTCATATGCAGATGCAGGACGCTGGTATATATGCAGTTTCACCCTTGCAATTTCCGGCCGCAGGTGCGCACATAAACTCGGATGTGGGATTTTCTTCAACTAAGTTGGGAGTGAATGCGGGTGCTGCAGAACCGACGCCCCCCTCGGGTTCAAGGTGGTTCAAGGGCGGTTCAAGGGAGCTTGCTGTTCATACGGGTGTCGCCGCTGTACATGTTGAATCTCATTCGCAGTTGCAGGACGCTCGTGTTCAAACAGTTTCTACTGCGCAGTTTCAGGACGCCGGTGTGCAAGCAATCTCGCCTTCGCAATGTCAAGGCGCTGTTGTGCAGACCCAGTTCACGGAAGAAGGTTGGGATGAGTTGGCTCGCACTTTTCGGGCGCTCTGGGACGCTCGTGCATATGTGCCAGACTTGGGGAGTTCTTCGCATGATGCCGCTGGCAGTCCAGGTTGCCTTACCGCGACTGTTGAGAGTTCAAGTTGTCAGGTCAATATTGGTCGGAGTTCAAGTTGTCAGTCCAACATCGTCGCAAGTTCGTCAAACCTTGGGAGCTCTTCGCATGGCCCGTTTGAGAGCTCCAGTTGCCACTCCGAGACGGCTGCGTTGCAAATAAATTCGGAAGTGGGAGTCGCCTCGACAGGTGTGGGTGTGAATGCGGGTGCTGCTGAGCCGGTTGCCCGATCTGGCTCTAGGTGGTTGTCTGCCATCTTCGAACCTTGCGGATCGAGAGTTGGAGTTGGGTGATGCCCACCATACTTTGAAGGCTGAGGGGCGGGACGTGAAGGACGAGGAGGAGGACGGAGGCGTTTCTTTGGATGCCTCGGTTTCTTCACCACCTAAACTCTCTATGAACGCTGATGGAAGGAATGTGATGGAAGACGAGGAGAAACGTGACCATGCAGATTATTTGTATCAGTTGGCGTTCAATTTAAGGATCAGGAAATACCGTTTGCGCAAGTCTGGCTGGGTAAAGCTCGTTCGCTCTTTCACGGCTGCCGCGCTGCATCGCCTTATGGCCTCGGGTGCCGAGGAAAGGGCTGTGTTGATTGACGCGCTTCTTCGGGATCGCGCGAGACTTGGCCCGATAGCCAGTTTGACCCATTTGTCGACGGATATCAGAGACTTTATGCACCGCAGACTCGTTCCGAAAAGCTTTGCGAAAGCTATGTGCGACGTGTTGGGATTTCAGGATGAATGGATGCGTCGCAATGTAATGAGCTACCGCGAGTTGGCGGCCAGGGTCGGACGCCCAATGGATTGAGTGATTGAGTGATTGCACATGCTTCTGTTTGTGTTTCTCCCCCTCTCTTCCCCGCTGTTTTGCCCCTGGGTTCGCTTTGGCTCTTAGGGCTTCTCCCGCTCTCCCGCTGGCTTTCCTTCCGCTCTCCGCTAGCAGGTCTCATAAGAGGACTTGGCGCGCTTTCTTCGCTTGCATTTGATTTTCAATTCATTCCTTATTCTTGGTTGCATGTACGTCAGTGGTGCCGAGAAGGTAACCGCATCAGTGGTTGCTGCGTGACCTCGCATTCCTTTTACTTTTACATTCTTTTAGTTTTACAATACCGCATAGACCACCCTTCGGGTGATAAGGAGGCGAGGGGAGGGGGGACCACCGTCGCACTCGATCGATCTCACTATCGATCTCGCTATCGATCTCATTATCGATCTCATTCGATCAATCTCACAATCGATCTGGCTATCGATCTCACACTGGATCTCACTAACGATCTCACTATCGATATCACAATTTCTCACAATAGATCGCACAATCGATCTGGCTATCGATCTCACGATCGATCTCACTATCGCTATCGATCTCATTCGATCGATCTCACAATCAATCTCACAATCGATCTCGCATTCGGTCTCACTATCGATCTCACTATCGATATCACAATCGATCTCACAATCGATCTCGCAATCGATCTGACCATCGATCTCACTATCGAACCCACTGTCGAAGTCAAGATCGACCTCTCGTTCGATCTCACTATCGATCTCACTATCGATATCACAATCAATATCACAATCGATCTCACATTCGGTCTCACTATCGATCTCACTATCGAACTCACTATCGATCTCACTATCGATCTCACACTGGGTCTCACTGTCGACCTCACTATCGATATCTCAATCGATCTCACAATCGATCTCACATTCGGTCTCACTATCGATCTCACTACCGAACTCACCATCATCACCACCATCATCGTCATCATCGTTTTCAACATCATCATCATCATCGTCATCATCATCATCATCATCATCACCGACGGGGCACCGACGGGACACCGGCGGGACACCGCGGGGCCCCGGCCGCCCGGAAGGGAATCATTTGGTCCGGCCGCGCCTCAGCCACAGGAGACTTTCTGTCGCCCGCCCGCGCAGCTTCGCCTCGCCCGCACGCACGGCACGCACTAACACGAAACCGAAATCGATTTCCCGGTAGGGGGGCTCTCCGTTCCACTCCGATCTCACCCCCTCACCTCCGATGGTGTACACGTGGTGAGAGGCTCCTTTGATGGCGGCAGTTGTGTGTTTGGCACATCTTGTGGTTGGGTGGAGCTTGCTGCATCTTTGAGTTTATTGTCGGGAGTTGTTGATTTGTGCACTTATATATGTAGGTTGCACGTTTCTTATACAGCTTCGCTGCATAATCTTGCTGCTTTAATCTACCAGCTTCGCTGGTCCTTGTACAGCTTCGCTGTTTAGGTTTTCTGTGTCCTGGCCTGCTCTCCAGGGAGCTCGAATCGGCCAGCGCAGACGCCGCGGACCAGGTTGACGGTTCACCGCCGGCGCCAGTTCTGCGACGATTCTGGACTGCCGTGGAGAAGCTGCCGGCAGGCACAGCCACCGTCCGGGGAGACCAAGGTCGCGGCCTTCGTGGCGGACGCCTACATACCTCGTAGAGCTCTTCGGCATCGATGAGCTAGAGGAATTCCGGCGCGGGGTGGAGCTAGTTGGTCGACCCGACCAGAAAGGAGAATGTGGTAATTTTTGGTCGGTTTTGCTAAGATTTGACAGATATCTGACACTTCATGTTCAGAAACAAGATTTTTCGCACCTGCGCAAGGCTATGAGGGCCTCTCCCTTTTAGTAACTCGTAGAGCTTCCCTTAGCTAGTTACTGGAAGCTTAAGAGTAATTCCGGCGCGCTCGTGAGCTAGTTGGCAATCTCGACGGACTTTTTGGTGACTTTTCCTCTTTGAGTTTTTCTTGGTGAAAATTCAACAAGTCGTTAGAGCTCTAGTATTTTTCCCCGTGACATTCGATCTTATTCCCGCTCGCCGTCTCAATCTCAGCTCGATCGGGTACCTATCACTGCTAAAAAGCTCTCCGGCGGGATCGGCTCTTTCGAGTGATCTTGACAGATACTGTCTTTTCGGTACTTAACTCGAGCTGTAGGAGAGCTACAGGGCTGGTGCGCACACCTAATCGATTCAGAATGATCAGGCGCGTTCGTCTGAAGCATCTAGAGGTCTGAACTGGGTCTGCTACTCGAGCTAGGTCCGCGGAGCTAGTCGTATTCTATAGATTTTGTCCGAGATGATGGTGAGTTTCTTCGCTGAACTCGAGCTGCAGATGAGCTTGAGAGCTCTTTGGCACACAAATCGGGAGGAAATCATCAGGCGCGTTAGTCTGAAGTATCTAGACGCTTGGCTTGGGTCTGTTATCAGCGCAGAAGCCGAACAACTAGTCATTTTTTTTTGTTTTTTTAAGTTGGTTTTCTCTGGTGACGCCATTGGTTTTCTTGATTGAACTCGAGGTGCAGATGAGCTCCAGAGCTCTCAGGCACAGCAATCGGAAGCAAAGAATCAGGTGCGAAGTATTTAGACAGGCAGCAATCATCATCCGGAAGCATCAAGCAATCTTCAAGCAATCATCATCCACAAGCAATCGGAGGCACAGCTATTTGCAAATATCTTGACACCTGAACTCAGTCTGCTATTAGCGCTCGGGCTGAACAACTATTCGTACTCTGCTAATTTCTTGGAGATGGTATCGGTTTTCTTGGTTTTACTCGTGCTGCAGATGAGCTACAGCGATTGGAAGGGAACCATCAGCGGCGCTAGTGGAATGTATCTAGACGCCTGAAATCATTCTGCTATCAGCGCTCGGGCTGAAAAACGATTCGTTCTCTGCTAATTCTTTGGAGATGGTATATGGCAAGGAAGCTTTGGAGATGGTATATGGCTCAAGGCGTGGTTGCTCAAGGCGTGGTTGCTCAGCGCAGCCGACAGGGGTTTTAAACTCTGCCTGGACCTCGCCTCCAGTTTAGAGCCCCTACGCCAGCAAAGTTCTGTTTCGCTTACGTTACGAGGGCATGCACGCATCAAGCCCCTTGGGGAGTGGGCTTCATAGCTTCCCTCTCGCCAGTTTTCAATCAGCTGAATCTTGTTGTGCACTCAGGACGCGTTACAGATAGCAGATTCGACTTGGTTGTGGCAATTTCTTCAGTTGTACTTGTACTTTGTCTCCTTGCCTCGTTCTCTTTCACATTGCAGTTATGGAGGAAATGACAAAAGAAGAGGAGTTGGATATCGAAGGAATGGGAGGGGATGATCTTCATAGCAAGATCCGTGGGGGTATACCGCCAGGTCTCTTGGACGCAGCTGCGGGAGCAGCAGGTGGACTTTTGGAGGAAGAAAAGGGTGCTAAACGTCGTCGTCAGAGTGAGTTGGCACGGCAGCAGCGTGAGCAGGCATTGATTCAACAACAACAACAGCAGCTCAATCCTCAGTTGGCTGCACTCTCGCAGCTGCTCGACTCGAAGTTTGCCACGCAAAAGGAGAATTTCCAGTCTATTATGCAAGGTGAAGTTGCGCCGATCAAATTGAAGTTGGAAGAACACAGTACCGATTTGCAACGCCTCAATGCTCAGGTGCAGTCACAGCAGAGACAGTTAGAAGCCCTCCAAAGTAAAACGAATGCCGATGCCTCAACAGTTGCTTCATCACGTGGGACTGGGTCGGGGAATCCTGGCTTCCAGTTCCAGGGTACTCGTGGGGAGTTTGGCTTCAAGGGTCCGAGGCCAACATTTCAACCAACGATGATAACTATAAAAGGATGGGCACGCACAGCGCCAGAAGAGCTTCATAAACGATCCAAGGCTTTACTCCCTGGAGCGGTGGCCCAGCGCCTCCTTGCGACTCTATTTCAAAAAGCGAATTGTTTGGTGCACGTGGATGAGATAAAAACGAATGATGAGAACAGTAAGAAACCCATGGGATGTTATCAGCTCAAGATATGCTTCAAAGCCACGGCGACGAAGGATATGATGTGGGATTTTCGCAAAGTGTTCATTCAATGTTTCGAGCAGAAAGCCATCTTTGAGGATCCACACGGCGCGACCACGTATAACCACATCTGTGATGAAAGGATCACGGTCACTGTGGAGGCCTCTCCGTGGCAAGAACCGCACATCAAAGCTGCTGGCAAATTCAAGGCCCTATTTTATAAGCATCGTTCGTGTGCCAGCGCCTTTGTAAATGTTGAGAAATATGGACCCCCAGCCACGTTTCTTTGGGCTTACCCGTCCGAGCAGCAGCTGCAAAAGGGACAGTGTGTTGCCTCATGGAAGCCTGATCGTGCAGTGGGTTGGAAGATTGATGAGGATATGATCAAGGAAGTCGATCCAAACTTCAAACTGGGGGATTTCAAAGCTGATCTCATGAGTTGACGGTGCCCTGGCAAGTGGCACGAACAATTGGCTGAGGTTGATCGCTCAATTTTCAGCTGGAACGTTCGTTTGCTAGGGATTGCACAATGCCACGAGATTTTCGCCCAGGTCTTCAATTCAAGCAATGTGATTCTCCTTCAAGAGTGCCAGTTTGTCTCCGATCGTGTTGCTGAGGAACACGGTTGGAATCTTTGGCGCTCCTCTTGTGAGCGAGCGTGCGTGGGCCTCCGTGGTGTTTGGAAGGACGATGTCCAACACGAGGCCAGAGGCGACCGTTGGGTTGCCGTTGTTTGCTCTAATGTCATCTTTCTCTCTCTTTACTTGCCGCATAAGTATTTGCATGGAAAGTCTCGTGAGCAGTTTTTGAGTACGCTTAGTGTGTACCAAGAAGTGCTGAGGGATACAGCGCTCAATGTTGCCAGACTGAAAAAGCAGTTTCGAATTCAGGATGTTGTTTTAGGAACCGATGCTAATGTTGAGGTTGAGCCTCAGGTTTTCCACATGTCTCAGGCTGTCTCGGGCCCTAGTGTTGTTGGTGTGCCTATTTTCCCTCGTACGAGGGATGGCGGATTTCAGAGGCGATCTAAGGAGTTTGCTTTGGAACTCAGTGAGGCTCTTACTTTCACTATTGGCACCCTGGGCCTCCAGTTGGCCAACACTTTCAACCCTACGAGGCTCCCTACCTGGCGCTCTGCTAAATGGGCTCACTACAGGCACCTACCTCAAGAACAGCAGTACTCTCACGTCTATGACTACATAGGTGTACCTTCGTCTTGGGGAGCTCCTGAGGTCTCCGTCTTGTGGCCACAGCCGGGGGCAGCACATGTGTCTGGGAGCTCGGCCTCGAGTTTTTGGAGTGATCATGGTCTGTTACACTTGCGTATCCCTGCTCGTGTCTTGCCTCGTCGAGTTGTGCGTCCCAATCCTGTCCGCAACACACGTTGGCATGTTCAGTCTCATCGTGTACCTCTTTTGCGCTATGCCGTTGATGCAGCCCTGGTGTCTGGCAACAGCCAGACAGAACAGACCGATTGGAGTGGGCATACGGGTCTCTCGCCCACGGAGCTAGGTGACATGATTCGACAGCCCTGTGAGGAAATCGGCGAGGTCCCCACCAAAGCAGACCTTACCCCGAAAGTTTCTGAGCAGTATGTTGCCGCTCGGGAGGCCGCACTTGAGATGAGGAGGAAGAGAAATAAGGGTGAATGCACGGAGGAGGAGTTCAAGAAGGCGAGGAGGAGGTATAGATATGAGAGGAGGAAGCATGGGAGGAATATCTTGGAGTATGAGTTCCGTCCAGGTCTACAGCATCGAACATACCTTAAGACGCTCAAAGTCGAGGGAGTGCTCACTTGGGACAAGTCTAAGTGGGAGAAGGCCCTCAGAGCGCACGGTCTGGCCATGTATACTGATGAACATGAGCGTGCACGCACAAACAGTGAGCTGGAGGAGATGAGGAAGAGGTTGCAGGAGGTGAATACGCAGGAGTACCAGCCTATAGATATCGGCCTGCTCATGCGTGCTAGGTCTCGTCTTCGTTCAGGAAAGGCCGTAGGTAAGGACAACATCAGCGTCTCCATGCTTAAGCACATCCCTTGGTCAGGTTGTCTTCAAGTCTTGCGGTGCTTTCAGCAGCTGTTTATGCGCGAGTATTGCGCACCCACAGCATGGCGCCATATATGTATACAGCTGATGCCGAAGTCTGTGAAGACTTCCGAATTCAATGACACACGAGCTTTATCATTATTATCTTGCCTGTCAAAATGGTATATGTCATGTCTCACCTTGTTGGCCGTTGACCATCTCAAACGGAGGGTTGCCCCCGAGGTCATGCTCTTCGGGTTTGTTGCTGGAAGACGGACACACGAGATTACTGGTGGTTTGAAGAGAGTTGCTCAGCACGCGACGGAATGGGGGAAGTCATATTGTATGCACATGGCGAGTTTAGGCGTGTATCGTGCTTTTGATAACGTACAGGTGGCAGACGTTGCTGACTGCCTGGAGGAGTTGAGGTTTCCACCTGAACTTACTTATGCGCTCATGGAGGGCCTAGCTGAGAACAGGGCCGATTTATCTTTCCAGCAGGTGGATGTCTCGGACATAGCTTGGGATAGTTGTATCCGCACAGGTAGTGTTGAGGCTCCGCTCTTTTGGCTGTGTGAGAGTGTGCTCATGTTCCGTTCTGTGGTCTTGAGTTGGCAGGGGCGGGGGATGGGTGTGCAGTTGACGCAGCAGGCAGGTACTCGTCATCTTACACATGCTATTTGGGCCGACAATGTTCTGTTGTGTGCCAGGGATCAGGGTGAGTTGACGACCATGATTGCGGAGATCAGTGTCCCACTTTATCACAGGAAGTACAGATGGAAACCGAGTAGCTTGCAGTTTATTCGCTTTGGCTACGATGAGCCTGGGACCGAGAGTTTGGATGTCTCTTTTGCGTTGCCGACTTCCCAGGATAAGCGTCAGAGAGTGACTATAACGTTGCAGCAGACAGATCGTTTGGAAATACTTGGCACGATTCTTGAAAACAGTATGCGACAACATGAGGACTTAAATCATCGGATTTCTCTCGCACAAAATGCGTTTTGGCAAGATAAGAAGTATTACATGTGCCACGGTATTAAGTTGAAGAAAAGATTGCGGCGATATGACTCACGTGTAAGAAGCCGATTATTGTTTGCAGTGGAAGGGATGACAGCTGACAAAAATGCTATTGAATCGATTCATGCGTTTGAAGGCCGCTTACTTTCGAAGATGGTATGGAGACGGAAACGTGACACTGAGAGTTGGCCACAGTTTTTCCAGAGCGTGTACTTGACGGGGCGGAAAGCACTCAGGACAGCTCAGATGCCGAGTGCGGTCCAGCTCTTTCTTTTCAAACAGTGGAGTTGGGCAAAGGATGTGGCGACGACAACTGCTCAAAACGGGATCCGCCAAGTTGATGACGCCCAGCCCACAATTGATCCAATGGAAATGGATGGTGCAGTGTCTCTTCATATGGATGGGATGTCTCAGAATGCGGGTGCTACTGTACCGATTACCACGGATTTGATGTCTCAGAATGCGGGTGCGATTGTACCGATTACCACGGGTTCGATGTCTTTGAATGCGGGTGCTGCTGTACCGAGTACCGGAGATCTGAAACGACGGAGGGTGACTGTTATTGTGGCCCCTGTCCTTACTGCCCGAGGGGACCTCACTGTTGCTCTGCCTGAGGGTCTGGAGAACAGCGCCACGAGTCAGAACCGACGACGGCTTATCTCTCAGGCGTCCCGTGCTGCTGCCAAAAGGAGCAGGAATGCTCCCACATCATCAGCGCCATCATCATCATCAGCCCCTACACCAGCGCCAGCAGCCATGCGAAGAAGGTTTCGAAGTGATATGGTGGGGGCGAGTGCGGATGACCCTTTCTTGCAGGCCCGTTACACGATGATGCATGCCGCCAGCCCGTGGACTCAGCAGATGGATGCCGTTATTCGCACATATAACTCGCAGGAAGCACGATCCTTTACACGTCGAAGGGAAGGTGGAAAAACGGTGGGACTTCGTCCGTGGGGCTTGCCTTTTGAAACGGTGGGTGGAGATGCTTGGTATGATACTCTTGAGTGGACTCAGGCAGGGTGGAGATGTTTTATCCGTACGTTGCTTTCGGAATGGGACCTACAACATGTTTTAGAATATGCTCACCTGCCTGAACCAAAACCCTGGAGGCCGAAAAACGACGAGGAGGAGGTGGATGGGGACGGAGGAGAGAAATAATGAGATTGCAAAGCGGCTCGCCTATAACTTCGAGAATGCCAGCGTCTGGAACTACGAGGCTGAAGGGATTCCCGTCGAGCTCTGTGGTGACTCCCAGGTGGTAGTGAACTGGCTGGTGGGACAATATGTATGTACGACGGAAGTGTATTGTGAGACCATTGCACACATTCAAAGTATATTAAACAGATTACACTTGAACTACCGCGTGAATCTGAGGCCGCCGTCTTGGGGTTTAGATCCTTGGAAGTGGTTTTATCGCGAGGGAAATGAGCGTGCTGATGCTGAAACTTGGAAGGCCCGCACGGGCCAGAACCATCGTACTTTCGACCCGTACATTCATACTCTCAGAAGGGAACAAATAAAGGGGATTCGCGGCTACTTCGATGGTGGTCGTTCCTCCCACGGTGTTGGCATTGGTTGGGTCATTGACTTATTCGTGCTCCCCCTCCCTGCTCTTCAACACTCTCAAGGCTCTTGGCTATTCAACATAGCCTCCGAGGCTGCCGCCATCCCGCCGACCTGCACGGTTAGTCAAGCTGAGCTCTTGGCCAGCAAGCGCCTCGCTGAAGGTGTCGAGCACCTGCTGCTCCTCTGCTGCGGACCTGAATCCTGAGCGGGGGCTCCCCTGTCCCTGTGGGCTCCGAGCAAAAAAACCAAGGTTGTCGGTTTACCGCCGGCGCCCAGTATGAGCTCCGTGGGCGCATTTTTACTATCAAAAGACTTGGCGGAACCGACTTCGTATTAATATCAGAAAATGCAAAAATAAAGATTTTGGGGAGAATCTTCTGCGAATTTCTCTGCTTCGATTCTGAGCACTCTTACGCGTGGCATGAGCTCTACGAGGTTCCTGGCGGTTTCCAGGTTGACGGTTCACCGCCGGTGCCAGTGTCGTGCCTCGCCCCAGGGTGGGGCGTGGGGTGTAACTCGTAGAGCTTCCCTTAGCTAGTTGCTGGAAGCTTAAGAGTAATTCCACAGCACTGGCTGGAGGGCAAGTTGGCCCGAAAATTCTCGACGACCTTGTGCTGATTTTTGCTCGGTTGAAAATTATGTTATCGAGCTTCAACAGTTCGTTTGAGCTCTAGTATTTTTCCCGTGATATTCGATCTTATTCCCGCTCGCCGTCTTCATCGCAGCTCGATCGGGTACCTATTACTGCCAAGCAGCACTCAGGCGGGATCGGCTCTTTCGAGTGATCTTGACATGTGCTGTCGGTTTTCTGTACTTAACTCGAGCTGGAGCATAGCTACAGAGCTGGTACGCACACCTAATCGATTCAGAATGATCAGGCGCGTTCGTCTGAAGCATCTAGAGGTCTGAAATCGGTCTGCTACCAGAGCTAGGCTCGCGAAACTATTCGTAATCCACCGATTTTTTCGAGATGATGATGAGTTTCTTTATCCAACTCGAGCTGCAGATGAGCTAGAGAGCTCTTTGGCACAGGAATCGGGCAGAACTCATCAGGCGTTCTAGTCTGAAGTATCTAGACGCCTGGATTTGGTCTGCCATCAGCGCAGACGCCGAAAACTATTCATACTGTGCTTTTCTTTTGGAGATGGAAATGGTTTTCTTGAGTTAACTCGAGCTGCAGATGAGCTCCAGAGCTCTTAGACACAGCAATCAAAAGGAAATCATCAGGCGCGCTATTTCAAAGTATCTGGGCGCCTGAACTCAGTCTGCTATGAGCGCTTGGGCTGGAAAACTATTCGTACTCTGCTAATTTCTTGCAGGTGGTATTGGTTGTCTTGACTTAGCTCGCGCTGCAGATGAGCTACAGAGCTGATCAGCACAGGACTGGGAAGAAATCATCAGGGGCGCTAGTTAAAAGTGTCTAGACACTTGAAATCAGTATGCTATCAGCGCTCGGGCTGAAAAACTAGTCGTACTCTGCTAATTTCTTGGATCTGGTGATGGTTTTCTTAACTTAACTCCAACTTCAGATGAGCTATAGAGCCTTTCAGCACAGACATCAGAAGGCAATCATCATGCGCGCTCGTTCGAAGTATCTAGATGCCTGATCTCGGTCTGCTATCAGCGCTGAGGCTGAAACACTATCCGTACTCTGCTAATTTTTCGAAGCGAGGAAGCTCTACGAGTCTCCCGGCGGTAGCCAAGGTTGACGGTTCAGCGCCGGCGCCCAGTTTTGGCGGCTCCAGCGGATCCATGGAGAACCTGGCAGAGCAAATCGGAAAGAACCTGAACCCAGCCAACAACGACCTGTTCCCGCGCATGGCCGTGCGGCTCGCACATGTGGACAGCGTAAAGGGCAGCGTAGCCATAAAACGATAACTTTCGTCGCCAACTACGCCATATCGGAGGGCGAGGTCACCGCGGGGCACGCGAACACGTTCCACAAGGTCGGAACAGAAGTCGCGACAGGGGCAAAACATATCTTGGCCACACACGTGGTGGGAGCCCACCTCTGGGACAGGAAGTTCCCCATTTGTCTCGAGGCAGGACAGACGTCCGAGCCCATGGCCACCATGTCCCTGAACCACGCTGTCGGATGCGGGGCCAGAACGGTTCGGCGACGAGCGGCAGCTGTGCCCGACGGTCAATTCCCAGCAGGCACTGCGCTGGGGACTAGGAGTGTCCACTTGGTAGCGTCCAAAAGCCGGAGAGCAAAGAGGCACTCACACTGGAAATCTTTCCTGACGAGCTCTGGGAAGCTCTCCTGAAGCGCTTCTCAAGCGCTGACAGGCACGCTTCAGGCGTGCCTGCGCGCGTGCAGGCACGCGTGGACGCGTGCCGGAAGCGCTCCCGGACCCGCTGCCGGTTCCGGCAACTCGCTGCGGGGATCGTGGAGCGGCGAAGATGGGCTGCTGGCAGGCACCGCCACCGTCTGGCTTCTAATCTGAAGCCCTATAGCTCTCAGAGAGCTCTCGGGGAATTCTCGCCAAGTGCGCTGGGGACTAGGAGTGTCCATTCTCGCCAAGTACGTGGCAGTCATAGGGGACATCCCAGAGTGCAACGTCATTCTGGAGGAGTGCTATCGGATCCATCCGTCCCTGCTCGCGTGGCCCTCGCTCACGTTCCTCGGGGGCAGGCTAGTCTCCGCCATCCGGGGCCCCATGCTGCAGCGACCATGCGCCAAAGGATTGGAGTGGCCGCTCGCACGACCTTTGACCGCCGAGAATACGAAGCAGCAAAGATCGAGGGCGGCAACTACGAGCCTGACGACTCCCTGATCGACGCCGTAGGCGGATTCCGGAGCAAGACAGCTTGTACGGCCCCGAAGGGAATCGGCGGCACCGTCTACGACCGGCATCGCTTCATACTTGCTCACATCCCCTCGCAAGAGGTCCAGTCCACGATCTAGGACGGCTGCGCCAACATTCACGAAGGACCAACGGCATCATCCTCGTACCGTCGGCGTACAAGCTCCGCTGACCCCCGTACTGGCAGGCAGCCCCTGCACGGCGCAAGACATCAGACGCTGCTCGCGGGCGGCGCAATTGGAAGGATCCGAGATGAACACGGGCGGCCCCGGCCCCCTGCACCAACAGGGGCGGGGCAGCTCCAACTCCTCTCAGGCCGGCAAGGGGCCCGCGGGAGGGACATGGATGAATCGCGTCACGGCAGTGAACGGCCTGAGCGAACGCTTCAGAGGTATCGCAGACCCGTTCTCAGACCTTCTGGAAAGCGAGGCGATCCGTGTCACCACCATCGACGCCGCCCAGGGACGAGGCGTCCGTTGTTATCCTAATGACCACCCGTGCCAACTCCTTGCTCAATTGGGGCCACGTGGACGACCGGCACCGCATCAACGTGGGGCTGACGCGCCCACGAAGCAACTTTATGGCCGCGGACGCAAGGATGTTCCACACGGCCACAGACGCTGCACTCCATCACCTGAGCACCTGGGCCCAGAGGGCAGACCTCGCCTTCGAATTCCACCTCAACCGGGGTGGATCCCTGCGCCAGTCCAAAGCTGATTCAAGGGTTTCCGAGGGCGACATCCCCGAGACTGCCAACCCAGAAGAGAAGGCCCGGCTGTTAGCGGAAGCCGACCGCAGACGAGAGGAGAAGGGAGTGGTCAAGGCTCGTCAGGCTCAACAGGCTGGCTCCTCGGCGCGCGCCGACCTACCGCTCCTTGCCGACCGCAGCTGGAAGGACCTGGAGGACGACGTCAGCGCTGCAGCGATGAGACTATTAGGCTGCACAGCATTCGGACCGTGCCTACTGTGGTAGCCTCCGGCTGCATCCGCACCAGTACGGCGTTGCGGATTAGCCTTCAGTCCCCAGCCTGCAGGACAGGAAGGGATGGAGCATGGACGGGTGCCTTTTTTTTTCTGCTCTGCACTTGTAGGACTGGACGCCGGCAACCTGGTCTACACGGCGGTCTTCGCGACCATCATGTGGGCTGTAGGACTCGGAGTCACGGACAACGACGACGCCCACGCAGTCGACCCCAGCCTGAACCCCCCCCCCCTACGGACCGACCGAACATGCCGGCAGCGTGGCACGTTAAGGAAACCTCTATTCCCGCCGACGTCCCCAGGCGCAGACCCAAATGCTGGCAGTGTTCCAAGCCAAAAGCACAAGGAGCCAAAAGCACAAGGAGCCACCCACACCGCCAGTGTTCCAAGCCATCTGCGACATGGGCCCGAGGGGGCGCCCGGCCACAGTTCTCAACAGCCTCCTGGACAGCACCGGCGCGACTCTGGGAGCCAACCAGGCCAGGATCCTGCTCGCCTTGTCCCTGCTCATACATCGCGAACCACGCACCTGCCTGTATCCGTATGGGGACGCCGAGGGCATTGGCGACGTGATCGAGGCCATCCTCGGCTTATGCGAGCCGTGCCGCCCGCGCGGCAAAACTGCTCGTGACCAGCTAGGCGCACTGTTCGGTCTACAGTGGCGGCACTTCAAGCAGCTGCACTTGGCGCTGGAGCTCCTGATCACTGCGGTGTCGCGCTTAGTCATGCTCGCCCACCACCACTCCCTGGCCAAGAGTGCGAACGGTCCCGCAACCTGGAGGGACCTCGAGGCCGAGAAATTCCCACTCCAGGCCACCCTCGCGGTCATCGAAGGCACCGTGTCTACCGCCGACCTGTCAGCCCTGGCGTGCCAGGAGTGCGCCGTATGTGCACTCTACGTTGACGTGCTTGGGTCCGGCATCGGCCTCGCCGACGACCCGACTAAGCAGGCGAACAGCGTCGCCTAGATAGGTGGGGGGTACTCATTCACGCGCCTGCACCTGGACGCGCCCGCCCCGCTCGGGTCTCGCCCTGGAGTGACGCTAAGGCCCCCGTGGATAGACGACCGAGACACCAGGTGGACGAAGGAACAGAACAAGGCCGAGTTCTACTGCCAAGGGTGTGTACGCGGCCCCTTCAAGCACGACAAAGGCGCCTACCTCAGCAAGCGGATCCGCTAAACCATTACGGTCAACGTGCTTACGGAGTACTACCAAGGAGGGGACCTCACCTGGCTGTGCATCTGCTGCTGGACCACGAAGGCCATGGAAGAGCGCCGGCCCATTCCAGGCGACGTGGACTCCGAGGACTGGATCAACGACCGCCCGGCGACATGCCTGTGCGCACAACGCGCGCCCTGCCAGGACTGTGTCCGACGTCGACACCTACGGCCCTGACGCCCCTGGAGCAGCTGCTGGTCCCGCTGGAAGGCGACCTGAACCCGCTCAATGTCGGAACCACCCTCCCAGCCAGTAGCACGAACGACGATCGCCTGATCTCCCACTTCTACAAGAAGAATGTCGGCATCTGGCGATGCGACGGCTGCCTCCCGGGCACAGAGGGACACGGATGGGGACGAGGGCAGGCTTTCCTGCAATGTATGGGCACGCCGATGACCCAGAAGGACCCCGCGCAGGTTTGAGCCTGGTACATGGGCTCCCACCCATACAGCTAATGAGGGAGATGTTCCTGACAAAGCGCTGGCACGCAGGCTGGTGCTGCAAGGAATGCTTGATCCACCAATGGGACGTGGCCCCTTCAGCAGTGAAACAGGTACTCGACAGGTACGGCCCTGACGTATACACTAGCGTAGGAGCCAGACCTCGCCGCACTGCCGGGCAGCCCCGCCTCGTCGTCAGAGGTCGCAGCGCGCCCCAACCAGATGGAAGTGCAGCGACGTGCTGCTGCCTGGGACAAGGAGGCGCGCCTCTACCAGGAGCCTCCACAACTCACTCCCGCCACCTCCAAAGGACAAGCAGCAACACCTAGCCTGGGAGCGGCAATCGGCGGCCAGGGAGACGCACGCAAAGGTGGCGGCGCAGATCGGGGACGAAGGTGACGAGGAGGCGCGCGGCCGAGGAGCCAGGCGCACAGACCCCAGGGCCACGGCTTCAGCCCAGCCAACCGTCAGGCGCACGTCCAGCAGCGAGCCCCAGCAGCATGCCGCCTCCCGAGCGGGCTTGCGTCCCGACCACACCTCCAACCTGGCTGAGTGTCCAAGACCCGCCAAGGAAAGGCGCCTGACACCCTGCCCGCCCACTCACGGTGGCGACTCGCTCCCGCCCACTCCGCGTGGCGACGAGCCGGCCCTGGCCCTTCCCGCCACGAGACCTACAGCTACCAAGTCCGTCGGGGCGCCGCCGGCCGTTGGCGCGGCACCTGACCCCCCCCCGAGTGCACGGAACCCAGCAGCCGCGAGCGGCAGCAAGGACGAGTCCCAGACACGCCCATCCAAGGCTCCTTTTGCCAGCTCGCAACGGACAGCCCGTGCATCCAGGGCGGCGACTACGTGGTCATCAGGAGCGACACCCTCCCCCGCGCCAGGTGGTTCAGCTCGGCGGACAGCAGCGAGCCCCTGTCGACGCAGCCCCTGGACGGAGCGGTATTCGGACCCGTCCTCAACGTCTTGGCCCGCGAACAAGACGGGCGGACCCTGATCGTCCAGATCAGCAGCGAGTGGCTGGAAGTCTGGGGCGCCGGCACTAGGACTCTACGCGTGAACGTCCTCCGCGGCGACGCAGCGCCCCGGGCAGCAGCCTTCCTGGGCAGGACCTACGGCGAGGCGCGCGGGGCGCAGGCGCCAGCGGCCCCCGCCGGTCCCTGGCTCGGCGCCGACATCGGGGGCGACAAGGTGGCGTCCCCAGAAGGGACTCAGCCCGAGCCCAAGCCCGTGCCCTGCGCGCCGCGTGCGGACACACAAGATCCCACCTACGAACCTGCACCCCTTGTGCTCCGAAAGGAGGAGGACCCCGACTGGGCCAACGACGACCAGGAACAAGAGAAGAAGCAGAGGCTCGCAGAGGCCCTAAGCACGGTCCATCCGGTCTCCTCATTCTCAGACTCCGACACACTCGAGGAGGGCCAAGCCAAGGTGGGCCCTCGTGACGAGCGACGCAGCAGTCCCGAGCGCGACCCAAGCAGTACCTACCAGACCCAGCCAGCCTGCGCACCCACGGAGCCGATCGCGTTTCTGGCGGCCGCTGCCGACAACCGGGCACTGCGCGCGCGGCCCAGATCCAAAGGCCCGGAAGACAGGCGCCCCGCTCTCACCCCCCCCCCTGCGCATGAGCTAGAGCGCTTGCGCTGCAGGGCGCGGGAGCCAGTTGCCTGGGAGTCATGCGAGACTGCGGTGAGGCGCGCGTCCAGAGAACCTGGCGACCGGACCCGTGCTGGAGAGCACGACCGCGACCGCGACCGCGACCGCAACAAGGGCGCAGCGGGGGCACCGTGGCGCAAGCAAGAAGCCAACGACTGGGACAGAACCAGGGAGCGCTACTGGGATCAGGACCGCGACAGTGGCAGGGGCACAGGGATAACCCCCTGGCGCCAGCCAGAACCACGCAGCTCGCACCACAGGGACGATCGCCGCTACCCTGAACCCAGCCGCCCGCGGACAATCTTCCGCGTCGGCTGGCAGCGCCGCCCACACCAGACAGCAGTCACACACCTGAAGAAGCTGCAGGCCGAGGGAGGATACCACTTCACCGCAGCCTGGCACTCGTGGTGCAGGCATATGTGTAAGGAGCAGGGCAGAGGCAAATCGAAAGACCAGGTCGCTTTCGACCCGAACTGCTGGCAACAATGGATAATCGACAACTTTCTGGAAGACATGGACAGCAGCAGCCATCACGTGGAGGCGTGGTCTCGCAACGCCGGCGTCTACGTGGACTGGGGCAGGGAGAAGGCCCTGTACCAGCACGTCCAGAAGAAAAGAGAGGTCGCCAAAGGTGGAGGGCGCGGAGAGGACCAGGCACGCAGCTCCGGGTAGAACGACAACTGGACCGGAAAGCGCCCCAGGCGCTGACCAGCCTGCGACCGGGCCCCCCCTCACTGACACAGCACGCCGCGACCGCCCTCCTGCGCTCCCAGCAACGTGCGGCAAGGTCCTGGTCCTACCCACTGCTGGCCACGCCCACCACCTGGTCCCCCTTCCCCTTCCCTCTTCACCTGTCTTGGGACCGTGAGTCCCCCTGCCCGCGCAACGCGACCGCCTTCCTACGCTCCCACAACTTGCGGCAAGGTCAAGGTCCTACCCACCGCTGGCCACGCCCATCACCTGTTCCCCCTTCCCCCTTCCCTCGTCTCCCGACGTGGGACCGTGTGTCCTCCTGTCCCCCCTACCTGTTCCCCCGCGGGACTTGGGGCGGGCACGGTCCACGCGCAGCGACCGCTTGCTGGTCCACCTGGTCCCCGACTGTACCTGCTCCCCCCTCCCCCCTCACTTGTTTTTATCGTGTTCTGGGACCGTGTGTCCTACCTGTACCCATCGGGGCCCAGCCCCCCTACGTGAGCACCTACGGTGCGGGCTGACACGTCGACGGCTGGCGATGCGCGCCTGCCTTTCTCCGTCATGTTCCCCCCGCTCGCTTCCCCCCCTCCCATGGCGGCGGCGCCCGGAACTGCGCGGCTTCGGCCCGGTGCCGGGCGCTGCACCTTGCCGCCTCGGCTGCCCCGCTCGCCATGGCGCTGCGCGGCTCAGGCCCGGCCCTCGGCAATGCGGATGTCAGCGCATCGTGTGTGGCTGCTGCCCGTCTTCACGCGCTGGCGGTGCAGGGCAGGTTTTCTCCTTGCAGTCCACCGACATCCTGTCGGTCATGAACGGCCCCCTCGTCTGTGGCCGCTCCTCAAGCAAGCTGCTACCTGGTCGTGGATTGGACTACCACCCTGGGCCTCTTCCGCATCACCCGGTGGCACAGCGTTGCACATCGCCTTTGTGGTGCTCCTCTTCTCCTGGGCGTCGACCTGGTCAAGTGGCACGTCCCCCTCTGCAGCGCTTGAGGCTTGTGTTCGCGATGCGCCGTCGACGGCAACGCCTTCTCCTTCACCCTCCGGGACTTCGCCCCGGGTACCAGTCCGCGGCGCACCTGCTCCTGCACATCCACTTCGGCATCGCCTGCACCCCTGGGCTTCGCCCACTCCAGCCGCCTGAAGCCCCGCCTTCCTGTGCCCTGTCTCCCTAATTAAAACTGTGCGTAGCCCACCTAGCATTTAGCGGAAGAGGTTCGCTCTCGCCCCACAGATCAAAAAGTGTGTGAGGCTCAGCCGCGCGCGTGTGGCCCATCACTTTTTTGTGTACGAGCTGCCTCGATGGGACATCCTGGAGAGGGGCGCGCCTGCGTGTGTTCGTGAAGAAGTTCGCCGACTTAAGGAGAAGGCAGTGGAGCTTCATCGTTGCTCGGGCGAGGGCGAAGGTGCGCGGTCCGGGCGTGGGGGGCGGTCCCATGGCAAACAGCGGGTCGGAGGGCGTGGGCCGTGCAGGCCAGCGCATCGATGGCGCTGCCTCGTATTCGAGCTCGGAGCCCGCGGAGCCCGCGCCGCCGTGCGTCGTCAATGCTGTAGCGCAGGTGCTACTTCGGCTGGGGCCGATTCGGCAGGTTTTTCACGCGCGCGTGCAGCGACGATGTCCGCGGGGTGTCCACGGGCGTTCTCGCCAGCCAGGCTGCGGCTCTTGCCATGCAGGGCGACGTGGCGGACTCGGACGCTCCGCTTGCTGTCGCTGCGCGTGTGGATGTTTTCTTGATAGCATTCCCAGGAGGGATCATGGTGACGCGGATGAGTTGTTCGAATGCGCTTTCGAAGCCTTGGGGGCGTCGGAAGTCTTGGCGCGCGGCAGGGCCGGCATGTTCGGGGAGCGCACAGTTGTGCTGCAGCACATATTTGGATTTTTTTTTGCGCGGCGTGAGAGCTTGCGAGAAGTGCCAGTTCATTTCGGATGCCGCAGAGATGAGTAACATTTTCGATGTGGATCTTCAGGAGGTGTGCCCACGTCGGGATGACGCAGTGAACTTGCAGGACTTGCTCTGGCGCCAGATCCAATGCCGATGTCGTTGACGACGCGTCTCCTTCGAATGCGCGTCTCATCGATGGGCGACATCTTGCCCAAAATGTGTGTCGTGGTAGGGCTGCAAAGAGCACGTTCTGGGATCGGCTGCCGCCAGTTTTCATTGTCGCTGTTAAGCGTGTGTTTGGCTAAGATCTCGACAGTCAGTAGTATGACTGGCGGCGCGTTCTTTTCCCGCGGACAATGCTGCCGGGGGAGGGGGGTTTCGAGTGGGATTTCTCGAGCGCCATTGCGCCTCTTCCCAGGGGTGCCAAGCGTTTTTACATTCATAGTGGACATTTCATTGCTCTCGGGGTTGTTGGCGACGATCGGCGCGGGGTGTCGTGGAGGGAGTTTACCTACTCGGAGGAATTGTAGCGCGGGGCGTATGTGTTTGCGTCTGTGCGTTCGGCGGGCGCGCGGCCCGACGAAGTCGGGCGCGCGGTGTGTGCTTGGGGGCGCGGCGGCGACGGCGGCTTCGCCTCCAGTGCATCTGCCGCGCTCTCTGCGGCGCCGCGTGCGTCCGCCGGGCAGGCGGCGTCGGAAGGAGAGCCCGCGGGGAAGCGGCCACGGCGGTCGGGCGTCGAGGATCCCAGCGCCGGCGTCGCTTCAGCTGCTTCGGGCCACCCGTAGCCGCCGTCGCGCAGGGGCAGGGGGCGGGGGTATTCCGCCAGGCCCGGAAGCCGCCGGCGACGGAGGCGGCGGCGCGGGCGCTGGCGCTGGAGCCGCGTCCGCTGACCAGGCGAATGCTGGCGTTCGAATCAGGCGTGAGAGCAGTGATTGCGGGCGACGAGTGGCTCCGATACACGCCAGTCACGATTGATCCCAAAGAATGTCTGGCGCGGATTTTGGGTCGGAGTCTTGGCGCGCAGTGCCAGCGCGTGCCAGCGCTGGGATGCGACGTGCCTCCGTCGGGTCGTTTTGACCAGCAAGAAGAAAGCGCATGGGCGCGTGGACGGACCCATTCTGGAGGCGAGCTTGCAGGAGTCCCGCGAGGTTGCGCGCGGGGCCCTGCGCGCCGCGCCCGTGCCCGTGCCCGACGCGAGTGGCGCGCCGGCAGCGCGGTCCGTCGTGGGGCAATCGGCCGGGGAGCCCACTTGGAAGACGCGGCCGCTGCGCCTTCCGGGGGATCGGCGCCGTCGGGGAGCGGCGAGCGCGCGGTGCGTGAACGGCTAGATGGCGCGTCGGACATGACTGCTGCCGCAGCGGTTGAGCGCGCGGGCAGGGGGATCCTGTGCAGAGGCAGCAGCGTTTGGCGTTCGCGGAGCATAATTGGCGACAGGAGTTGATCGGCAGGGTTCGAGGGGCGTGTCGTGCGTTCTATCAGCCCCTGGAGGTAGGCATGAACAGTTGGCCCGAGCAGAGGTTGCGAGAGGCGTGCGATCGCTTGTTGCACCTTTCGCGCGGCGGTGGGAAGGGCGCGAAGCGCGCCGGCGGCGATGCGGCAAAGGCGGGCGCGGCCGCAGGCGCGACTGCCGCGGGAACGCAATCACCCCCTGCAGGTGCATCGTCTGGCTAAAGAACTGCCGACGTGGAAGTTGCGATGCGAATCGGCGGTGTCAAGGTGCGTGAAGGTCCCGTCAGCAAACCTCGCTGGTACGAGGTGTCTGCGGTTTGAGAGTTATGTTGACGAGCTCTTCCAGGTCGGCATGTGGCTGTGCTATGCCCGCATTTGTCTCAGTGAGACGCTGTGACCAAAAGGTCAGGGAGCGGAGCGTCGCTATGATCGTACAGGACAGCGTGGGTGAGGTGAGGATACTTTTGGAGGAGAAGCATGGGCGCGGCGCCGCGCCCATCACTGCTGGGGGCTACCTCGACCTTGCCGAATACTGGGCGGACATCGTCGACCTGCTCGAGAGCGACGCGAGAGCGCTTGGTCTGGCGGCTTGGATCGGCCCGCGTCGAGCTACTTTGCGTAGACTCGATGCAGGTGGGCAATAGGGGGCGTTTTTCCTTGGGCCATGATTTTGGCCGCAATGTATCGATTCACGTCGCGCGTGACAGCGGTAATATGTTCGTTCCGTTGAGGCGGGTCAATCGCGGCGATGAACGCATCATCGGTCCGGTGCCGCCTTTTTTCAGTCGGGGGTTGGCCCGCCCGCGGTCGCGGGTTAGCGTGGGCGTGGGCGTGGGTTTGGGCGTGGCGCTGTGGGCTTGGGCATGGGCGTGTCCGCGAGCTTGGGCGTGGGCGCAGGCGTGGGCGCAGGCGTTGGCGCGGGCGTGGTCGCGGGCTTGGGCGTGGGCTTGGTCGTGGGCGTGGGCGTTGGCGTGGACGTGGGCGTGGGCGTGGGGCTGGGATGGGGCGTGGGCCGGGCGTTGGTGTGAGCGTGGGTGTTGGTGTGAGTGTGGCGGTGGGTGGGTGTGGATGTGGGTGTGGGTGTGTTTGAAGCGTGGTTGTGGGTGTGGGTGTCGGTTTGGGTGCGGATGTGTTTGTGGGTGTGGGTGTGGGTGCGGAGGTTCGAGTTTACATGGGCTGTCAATGATGAGCGTGGTCTCCGCGCGCTGAGGGGTGCCGCGCTTCCAGGCACGTGTTCCAATGTGTCGCCACAGTTTGTCGCATCCTGCTCACAGACCGTCCATGTGTTGGCCACCCGCCTGTTGGGGTCGACGCAATCGTTCGAGTGCGGTGATTCGGCCTAACAGGCCCCGCGCTGTTGCACGAAGGTGGAAGTTTGGACAAATGGAGCTTCGCCGTGCCCAAGAACGCAGAGTGTAATTTTCAGGGAGGTGGACAGTTATAGAAGAGTGGACCGTCTCTGGAGCCTGGGTCGCGACCGTCATCTACACTTCGTATTTATGTACACAGGTACATCTGTATGCATGTGTATCTATATGTATATATCAGACTTGCGTACATGTAGATACACGTATATAATATACGTATATATGTGTGCGCGGTAAAACAGTACATGTGTTTCTCATAGTATACATAATGCAATGCGATATGTTGTATGATGTTATGTGGTACTATGATTTCGTGTTTCTTATTTTATTTGTCATGTTCAATCACACCGTAACCTACCTCATCACGTTTGTAGAATTATACATTCTCTCATATTCCATATTGTATCATATCACAGCCAACTACCTTTTCAGCATACCATATCACACCGTGGTGAACTATAATGGAACATACCATTTCATATTCGACCACATGCGATTATTCTCCACATAGTATGGCATCATAGCTTGTTATATCCAAATGGATACTATATATATGTGTGTATGTATGTTGACACAAATTTTTGAAACAAGGATTGCCCGATTTTGGGCTTGTGGGGGCCAGTGCTCGTTCTTTCTGGGGCGTGGGACCTCACCTGTCACGAGTACGCGGCAATGTTGTGATAATGCGTCTAATAGATATGTTTCGAGGCATAAACGTGCGCGCTACCTATCTTCGCCCAACAGCCAGGTGCCATATTTTGGTCTTCCAGTGGTATTTGTCGTTGGTACACGACATTTGGCAATTGCGTGTGGTCATTTCCAGGCGGCCCAAGTGTCGAAGCTTGTGCATGGTACGGCCCTGCGGCGGGCAATGAATTCGGGCGCCTCACAGGCTGGGACGTACGTTTGCAGTTTCGCTCATCCGTGTTACCTTGGTTGTCATATCCGTTTGGTAGATTTGGCTTTCTGTTTGACCAGAATGTACGGTTCTGCCATCCCAGTACGTGCTGATATGCAATCGTGTCTTTGCTGTCGTTCCCTGTGTGCAGTGTGGGAAGGTCACGGTCGCAGTGGGCAGTGTGTAAGTGATCTTCGATTTGGGCGTGGGCGGGGGCGGAGATACCGGCGGAGGAAACAAACAGTGCATCGCTGAACTCACTGAAGCGTGGTGCCTGCCAGCAACTTTTTCCTGTGGTCGGTTATCGTTGAGGGTGGTGCCTTGATATCCTGGAACCGGGAGGCCCGATTCGGTAAGGGTAGTCTTGGAGGATGAGTGGGAAGAAAATGATGATGATGATGGTGATGATGATGGCTATGATGACGATGATTCTTATCATGACGACGACTCTGATGATGACGATGACGATGACGATAATGATGATGATGACAATGACGATGATGATGCTGATAATGACGTTGATGATGATGACGATGATGCTGATGCTGATGCTGATGACGAGGATGCCGATTATGATGAGGATCAGGATGATGATGATGACAATGACGATGACGATAATGATGATGACGATGACGATGATGATGATGATTCTGATGATGATGCTAGTGATGATGCTGATGATGGTGATGCAGATGATGCTGATGATGTTGGCGCTGGTGCTGATGCTGCTGATGATGATGATGCTGATGTTTATGGTGATGCTGATATTTATGGTGATGCTAATGATTCTGATGATGAGGATGATGATGCTGATGCTCATGCTGATGATGATGCTGCTTATGCTGATGATGATGATGGCAATGCTGATGATGACAATGATGATGGTGATGATGGGTGATGATGATCACGATGCTGA
>CAUYUJ010016580.1:87500-95000 GCA_963575745.1 Prorocentrum cordatum | reverse complement strand
GTGCTGGAGGGGGCGCGCGATCGCTGAACACCTGCGTCGCACCATCTCGCGGCCATCCTAGTTCTACCAATCAGCCACTTCCCATGATCAATGCTGGCCGACTCAGCCGAGGTATGATACCAAATTTTGTGGATCGAATGCGATGCGCCCAATCTCTTTCTTCCCACCAACGGAGTTCCACTCCGAAAATTTCCAGAGCACGCGAAAAGCTCAGTCATCTGCACCTCGGGCCACTTGATTGGGTTCGGGACCTGATGGAACAACACCGAAAGCTGCAACCACAATATTGACGAACTCGGAATATCTGAACGATTGCTTGGCCTGTCCTCCTGAGTCCTTAGAGCTTTATGCGGAAACTACTTCCATGAACAAGGACCGCTCCCAGTACTCAACCTGGGGAGCCTCAGTCCACACAGTGTGGTCTGCAGCAGGAGCCTTACCCACTGTAAAACACCTCCTCAGGGAGGAGAGGCAGCGACGAAAGGCTTGGCATGCTCCTCACTTATCTCCCTGATTCTTTTGCCAGCCTCCTGGACATGAGAGGGACTCCTCAAGGGGAGCCGGTCGGAATGAGGCAGGAGGAGGAAGAGGAGGAGGAGAAGGTGTGCGGCCTGAAGTACGACAGAGACACATTGTCGCCCTTTGCGTGCCGATGCCTACGGGCATGCGTGAGTGAGCAGGTTGTGGCACGGTTTCGCGAGTCGGATGCTGCCCTGGGTGCCCGAAATCCGTCTATGCGCCAGGGCCACAGCCGCCAGACCTCCTGGCACAGCTGCCCGGACGGCTTTCCTCGCGCGCGCGCGCGTCTGGCTCGCCTGCTTTTTCTTCGTCACGTCTTTCTTTCTCGTTCTCAACCTCCGTCTCGTTGTCGTTGTCGTCGTCCCACTCCTGGGCATTCGTGTTTCTTACCAGCCTTGACTAGTGCCGAGTTGCTTGCAGAAGCGAGCGAGCCATCGTTCCACACGCTACTCCCGCTCCTCGTCCTCGTCTGCTTTCCTCTATTGCTGGCGGCAGCCCCTGCTGATCGGGGGGGGAGGACGGAGCGGGGATGGGAGTGAGGTGGAGAGTCGGAGGAAGCGCAAACAGGGATTGAAGCGCGTGGATTGGCGACGGGTCCAGTTTTGTGCAGAGTCGACGCTCTCCGTCGCCGGCTCAGGGGACACTGGCCTCATGTTTCGGGGGGCCCACGCGCCAGACCCATGGATCCCCAATCCATCTTGGCGTGTGCCCGATAGAGGTAGGAGTCTTCCTTCCTCTCGCTCAGCTCGTCACGGTTGTAGGCTTTATCCAGCGCCAGGAGTAGTTGCCACATCTCACCGAGATGAAAGCTGCCCCCTCTTCTTGGAAGCAGGTGCGGTGCACAGGCCTCGCTTTCAGCATTTGAAGTGCTCGAGACCTGTGGGCCAGATCGGATCCTGGAAGGAAGTGCGAGGCAGTGGAGCTACGCCAGTTCTGTCATCTGTGAAACTGAAAGTGCTTCAGATCAGGCCCACTCCCGCGGGACATGAGTTGGAAGTCTTCTCTTTGTGCAGTCTGCTCCAGCTCAGGATGCTCCTGGGCAAATGCAGAGGAGTATGAGGTAGGTTCTAGGAGGTTGAGTTCAGCATCGTCAGACTCATCTCCATCCCAAGAACAGAAGCCTCGGCCCCCTGTCTGACCAAATCTCCTAGAAGGGGTTCATGCGGTTTCCGTCGGGTCTCGAGGCATTTGAGGGGGCCAGCCTGCGGCGCTGAGGAACCCTGGCCCACCTGTGGATCGGGAGATGTCTGACGATGCCGATGAGTGGTAACTTGGGAGCACGCCAGAGACAGCGTCAACCGCCTCGGTGCAAGAATTGCACAGGCCACCCCCGCGGCTTCTGAGTCGCACTGCAGGAGTGAGCAATGGTGCGTGAGAAAGGAGGGCGGCAGCGTAGTACAGGGCCATGTCTGGCTCAGGCTGGTCAATTCCTTACCTGACAGCTCCCGAATCTCCAGCTCCGGAGGGCGGTGAAAGCACGGCCCGGGCCGTTTCGGTGCTGTGATCCTGGCAGTGTCGGGCAGCAGCCGCAGCGAAGGCAGCAAACACAGCAGAGATGGGCATCAGAAAGACGGGGGTCGTGTTCAGATGGGGCTGCATGCTTGCGGAGCTCAACCCATCGGCTGCCAGGACTCCGACGCATGGTCAGTTGTTGGAGACGGCAGCAGGCCGGCTACCACGCGGAGGAGGAGGAGGAGGAGGAGGAGGAGGAGCAGGAGGAGGAGGAGGAGGAGGAGGAGGAGGAGGAGGATGAAGACGAGAAGGAGGACAAGGAGGAGGAGGCGGGGGAGAAGGAGGAGGAGGTGGAGGAGGGAGGAGGAGGAGGAGGAAGAAAAGGGGGAGGGGGAGGATGGGCGGGGCATTGTAGCCATTCTTTTGCCCACGATTAGTCTATTGCCGTTTGTGTGTGGAGGAACTGATTGACAGGACACGCACGAACATTTCAGGAGACAGAACTTATGGAGAATATGCACGTCGGATTCGTTGTCCGACTGGGCTCTGTTTCAACATTCTCATGTTACCCAGTTGGGATTGTTTTTTTCGGGACTACTTTGCGGGGCAGCCAGACGTGCCTATCTTCTTGTGGCCACTCCAGATTGTGGCAGCACCTTTTTTAACATAGTTTCTTGCTGGCCCGTTCTTCCTTGATTGGGGCGTGCTGTTTCCCAATTCCAGGTGCTTTGATCATTCAACTAGGTTTGCCTGGAACCGTGCAACCATAAGCAGAGTTTCTGCAGAACGATCGTGGGTTAGCCGCTTGTTGTGTGATTATGCGGCAAGTTAGTCGTGTTCTTCTGGATTCTTTCGCAGTCCTGAGCGTTCCCGCTTGCACGACCGCACATGTTTGCCCAGTCGTGCTTGCGTGAGTGCGCAGATCAAATTCTGTTTGGGTGATTTGTCCTTCAATAAGGAAGCGTTCACCAACACTGCACGTGTGCATGTATGCGTGAGGTCGCAACGCAGATGCAACTGTCTGTGCACGGATGCGCGCTTGTATATTGACTGACCTGGCTTGGCAGTCCTCGAAGATGATGCAGGAGTGATGGTCCGTCGCAGTTGGGTCGCCCAGCTTGCCCCCGTGCTTTGCATTTTGCTTGTGCTGCCCTCCAGATGGCTACGACGCCACGTGCAGGAGGCCTTGCTCTTGTCTCCGTTGTGCTCATTCCCTGCTGGTCTCCGTCAAAACGTATGGATACCGATAGGGCGGCCCACGAGGGGGCACACGAGGAGGCAGGAAGAGCGGAGAGCGTATAGCAGATCGCGGCGGCCACGAAGGGGTGTTGGATGTGCCAATCTCCTGGACGCCGAGCAGATCTGCCCTTCCACTGTGGGCAACGTGCTCACACATCTGCAGGCCAGGGCTGCACCTAAACGGTGTTTTGCTGGACTTCGGCTGTGTTTTGTCTTTCGTTTTGGCAGGGAGGCACAGGAAGCCAGGTAGAGCAAAACGAACAGCAGAAGGAAACTTATCCTGGCGAAGCACCGAACCATATGCAGTTGTGGGTACCGCAATTGTGAACATCTTCTTCGGTGAAGCTCCCCATGGGGCCACGAAGCGCTGCACTGGGTGGGGGGGACGCATGCGGGCGGTAACACCAGGGCCTTCGGTGAAGCTCCCTATGGTGCCACGAAGCGCTGTACTGGGTGTGTGGGACGCATGCGGGCGGTAGCAGTGGGGTCGTCGGTGGAGCTCCCTGCGGGGCCACGAAACGCTGTACTGGGTGTGGGGGACGCATGCGGGCGGCAGCGCTGGGGCCGTCGGTGGAGCTGCCTATTGGGCCACAAATCGCTGTACTGGGTGGGTGAAAATGCCAAATTGGGTGTTCCGGAGCGCATGCAGGCGGTTACATTGGGGGCTTCGGTGGAGCTCCCTATGGGGCCACGAAGCGCTGTATTGGGTGGGTGAAAATGCCAAATTGGGTGTTCCTGGGACGCGTGCGGGCGGGCTTCGGTGGAGCTCCCTATGGGGTCACAAAGCGTTGCACTGGGTGGGTGAAAATGCCAAATTGGGCGGGTGGGACGCCTGGGGGCGGTCCCACTGGGGGCTTCGGTGGAGCTCTCTCTATGGGGCCACGAAACGTTGTACTGGGTTGGTGAAACGCAGGGAGGAGGGAGGAGGGGCAGGAGGGGGAGGGAGGAGGGGCGAAACGTTGCACTGGGTGGGTGAAAATGCCAAATTGGGTGTTCCTGGGACCGGTACGGACTGTCCCACTGGGGGCTTCGGTGGAGTTGACCATGTGGCCATGAAGGGCTGTATTGGGTGGGTGAAAATGGCACGTTGGGTGTTCCGGGACGCATGCGGACGGTGGTAGTGGGGCCTTCGATGGAGCTCTGAATGGGGCCACGAAGCGTTGTATTGGGTGGGTGAAAACGCCACATGGGGTGTTTCGGGGCGCATGCGGATTCCGTTGCGGGCTTCGGTGGGGCTCCTTACGGGACCACGAAGCGTTGTATTGGGTACAAATGCCGCATTGGGTTTTCGGGACGCATGCGGACGGTGGCACTGGGGCCTTCGGTGGAGCTCCCTATGGGGCCACGAAGCGCTGTTTTGGGTGGGTGGAAATGCCAAATTGGGTGTTTCGGGACGCATGCGGACGGTGGCAGTGGGGCTTTCGGTGGAGCTCCCTTTGGGGCCACGAAACGCTGCACTTGGTGGGTGACAAAGCCAGATTGGGTGTGTGGGGCGCATGTGGGCGGTCCCACTGGGAGCTTCGGTGCAGCTCCCTATGGGGCCACGAGACGCTGTACTGGGTGGGTGAAAATGCCAAAGTGTGTGTGTATGTGTGTGTGTGTGTGTGTGTGTGTGTGTGTGTGTGTGTGTGTGTGTGTGTGTGTGTGTGTGTGTGGGGGGGACGCATGCGGACGGTGGGGCCTTCGGTGGAGCTCCCTATGGGGCCACGAAGCGCTGTATTGTGTGGGTGAAAATGCCAAATTGGGTGTTTCGGGACGCATGCGGACGGTGGCAATAGGCCCTTCGGTGGAGCCCCCTATGGGGCCATGAAGCGCCTCACTTTGTGCCTTACAATGCCAAATTGGGTGTATGGGGCGCATGTGGGCGGTCCCAGTGGGAGCTTCGGTGCAGCTCCCTATGGGGCTACGAGACGCTGTACTGCGTGGGTGAAAATGCCAAGTTGTGTGTGTGTGTGTGTGTGTGTGTGTGTGTGTGTGTGTGTGGGGGACGCATGCGGACGGTGGGGCCTTCGGTGGAGCTCCCTATGGGGCCACGAAGCGCTGTATTGGGTGGGTGAAAATGCCAAATTGGGTGTTCCCGGGACGCGTGCGGACGGTCCCACTGGAGGGTTGGTGGTTCTCCCTAAGGGGCCACGAAACGTTGTACTGGGTGGGTGAGACGCAGGGAGGAGGGAGGAGGGGCAGGAGGGGGAGGGATGAGGGGGGGAAGGGGGAACGCGGGGACCGTCTCTTCAAAACGAGGACCCGACACCACATGATGGTTGGGAACAACACAAGGAACAACGTTCTGGTCCAGCCCTGTCTGCCTGTCTGCAGGCTCAGTGTAGTGTCGGCCGAGTGCTTCACGCGCCTTGCCATCCCCACCTCCAGCAAGCGCGAGTCGGCGGACACAGCACAAGGGTTTCGGAGGAGGAGGGGGAGGATAAGGAGGAGGAGGCAGGGGAGTGGGAGGAGGAGGAGGAGGAGGAGGAGGAGGAGGAGGAGGAGGAGGAGGAGGAGGAGGAGGAGGAGGAGGGAGGAGGAGGGAGGAGGAGGAGGAGGAGGAGGGAGGAGGAGGAGAGGAGGAGGAGGAGGAGAGGAGGAGGAGCAGGAGCAGGAGCAGGAGCAGGAGGAGGAGGAGGAGGAGGAGGAGGAGGAGGAGGAGGATGAGGAGGGGGAGGAGGAGGAGGAGGAGGAGCAGGAGCAGGAGAAGGAACAGGAGGAGGAGTGGCGGACACTCGATGGGTTTCACATCCTTGACCGGTTTCTGCCTCTGTGAGCTCCCTATATTTCGCACGCCTCGGTGCAGCTGGCCTGGCGGTCACTCGACACACCCGCGCCGTCCGTAGGCCGCCCTCGAATCGTGTCTTTTTCCATCCTTTCTGATGTGTCTCTCCCGCACCCCGCCAGGGTTCCCCGGGCATAGACCGCAGCTACATGGCGCTAGACTTCGCAGGCACCATAGACATGAGTCAGGTGATCCACCTGCCAGACAGGATCGCTCTCCAACTCTTTTAGCCGTGCGTTCTTTTCGAGTTTCCGTACGCATGTTGAACCCTAACTCGTTCGCTGCATGTCCTCCTTGCCCTTCTTTTGTTTTTGTCGTGTCACTCCTATGCCTTTCACTTGAACCTCTTCCCGCTTATCGCTTAATCTCTATGTTTGGTGTTTCCTCCTTCCATCGCCTCTTCCTTGCTGAGCATCTCTGTGTCTTTCGATTTGCCTCCATATCCCCCTCTGCTACGGTCTCCGTCTCCACTCCCGTCTTCGTTTCTGTTTGTGTTTCTTTTGTGATCCTTGTGCTTGCCTTTGCCAACGCCGCTGTCAATGTCTCGGCATCTCTTCCTCTTCTGAGAAAGCCTCTTCGTCTCTGCCGCTGGGTCAGTCTGCTTCCTTCCTCCCGGATGGCAGCGGGCAGCGCACTCCCGCAATACGCGCGGGCCGCCCCATTTAAGTCGGGCACGACGGGGAAGCCGTAGCGCTTCAGCTTCATGGCACCTGCATCGCCCAGCGACCACGGCCGCACCTGCATGGAAAACGAAAACGTGCACATGCGTCGCCCTTCGCTCTCTGGCACCAACATCGTCCCAGTGGGGACTTCAATGTACAACTTCGTAGGTCCATGCTGCAATACGACTTTCCAGTATGCAAGCGACCTCACACGCTCCTCGTCCCGTGGCAGTTTCCAGCCGCGGAGAATGCCGCGCGTGTGTTTGAACACGCCCTGCTCGTTTGCCCCCCATGCCGACAGCGTCCGTGAAGCAAACGGGCAGATCCGCCACGAGCGGAAGCGAACCTGGTCGGCATCCTCGCGCTTCTCTTCTGACTCGCCCGCGTTGCCCGCGAGCACCCTTTGCAGGGTATTGAAATCCGAGCCAGGACCAACTCACACCATAGCGTTCCCCGAGTGACTTGTCCAAGCGTTCGGGGAACACCATGGTCCGATCTGCCGAACTGCTATCCGCTATCCAGTTACACCAACGGTTCTATCGTCACGCCTATGCACGGCGCTCCCCGAGTGGGTCTTCCGAAACATCGCGGAACAGCGCGTTCCCATTCCGCTGAGCTGCTGTCCACTTACACCATCGATACTCCTCGCGGCCCTGGGCGGCGTTCCCCGAGTCAGGCTCGTCCACTCGTCCAGGTCCGATTATGTCTAACTGCAGTGTGAATCCCACCGCCGATCCTTCTCGCCTCTCGGGACGGCGCTCCCTGGAAAGCTGGTCCGATCGTTCGGGGAGCATCGTGGTCCACTTCTGCTGAACTGCTGCCCAGCCGCATCATCGATTATCTGCACGCCTCTGGATGTCG
>CAUYUJ010016580.1:80000-82500 GCA_963575745.1 Prorocentrum cordatum | reverse complement strand
GACCGTCGGACATTGCACGGAGTGCCTGCCGTGCAGCTGCGAATATTTTTCACGGAGCAGAGTTAATATGTTTTCAAACTGAGACAGCAGGGTTGCCACGTTCCCGATGTAGAAAGTTGCTTGTTGAAGCCGAAATTCGATGTTGTGTTAGGGCGTATTGCAGTAAAAATGCCCGGTTTCCTCAGAACGCAGGTCTCAGACCTGTTCGCTCTCAACTTCTGCCGATCCGACGCGGGTATGCCACACAAAGAACATAACTAAGGCACGATCATCAAGTCCCAATGTGCTGATCAATTCAGCGATTGCCCAAGTGCATGTGATCGGCGCGGGACCTCGTACCCCCTCTTTCCCCCCCATGGAGTAGATCTTGAATGTGTTTGGTGCCCGTTTCGAGCAGGTGGAATCTCTCCCCCATGGGATGCACTGTGCAAACAGTTGCGCTGTGCAGAGGTCCAGAGCCAGACCCCCCCTCCCCTCCCCTTCCGCCCAATGTCGAAGCGCCGAATAAGAACACGCCCCATCATGCAGCACATCACACCTTTGGCCTATTCTGCCCACGCTTGAGCATTCCTATGTGTTTTGGCTGCTTGGCCAGTGCAGTGCATTAATTGTGCGGCAGGGACGCGTCGAGCCCTCCAAGTGCCAGGGACGCCAGGGACGACCTGCAGGATTTGCTGGCGAGGGGCAGAACTTGAAGAGAAGAGGAGTTGGATTCGATCGTTTTTTTTATTTATTGTTTGGCCGATTGGCGCGGGCCCTCGCACCACCCCTCCCCCCATATGGAGTAGATCTTGGCCGTTTTTGGTGCCTGTTTCGAGCAGGTGGAGTCTCCCCTCATAGGACGCACTGTCGCAACAGTCGCACTAAGCAGAGGTCCAGAGCCAGACCCCCCCCTCTTCACTCAATGCCGAAACGCCGAAGAAGAAAACGCTCACCTTGGAGGTCCGACCAGAAAGCTTAGTTGCATGCGATTTCATATCGCCCTTCAGCAGAACATCGTGCCAAATTTCCACCCTCTACGTCATATCGCTCGTGACCATCACGTGTCGCGAGGACAGTCTCTGTCGGCAGCGCAGCCATGATCGAATTTTCCTGGGCACGGCTGGGAATGTGTACTTTGATTGACTTGAATTGCGTCGATGTGTGACATGCATGATCTGAGAGGAGGTGGAGAGACGATGGAGCTCCCTCTGGGGCAACGAAACGTGTGAGGGGTGTGGCGAAGTGGGCGCGGGAACGCCATCAAAACCCTGCCAACGGGGCCTTCGGTGGAGCTCCCCGTGAGGCCATGCGACATGTGAGAGTGGTGCCGAAGTGGGCGCGGCAGCTTGCGAACATCGCCACTGGGGCCTTCGGAGCTCCCATAGGGGGCTCTGAAACGTGCGAGGGGCGTGCCGAAATCGGTTCTACAGCATTCGGGCACCGCCACTGGGGCCTTCGGTGGAGCTCCCCATGGGGCCACACACCGTGTGAGAGGTGTGCCGAAATTCGCGAGGGGTGTGCTGCAATGGGCGCGGCAACCTGCGAACACCGTCACGGTTGCCTTCGGTTGAGCTCCCCCTGGGGCCACGATTTGTCGGAGGGGTGCGCCGAGATTGGCGCCTGCGACAACCGCCACTGGCCTTCGGTGGAGTTCCTCCTGGGGCCACGACATGTATGAGGGGTGTGCCGAATCAGAGACACACGGAGAACAGATGTGTAGGGAGGGGTGTGGAGAGGCAGGGCTGGACCTAAACGGTGTTTTGCGCCGATCTCGTGGGCCGTTTTCGTTTCGACTTCGTTTTGCGGCAGAGGTGGATTGACGACAGAACGAGTGAGAAGGAAGACAAACGAAGACGAACAACACCGCTTAGGTTCAGCCCTGGATGAGGAGGCGAAGACGCGGGGCGCTGCGGATTCAGAAGAGGACCCAACTCCACAGAGCGGTTGGGAACTTGCGTGACTGTTCTGAATGGGCTCGCTGCACGGGAGGATGAGGAGGGGAAGAGGGGGGTGGATGAGGATGAGAGGGGGATGGAGAGGCGGGAGGATGAGGAGGTGAAGACGCGGGGCGCCGTGGCTTCAAGAGAGGACCCAACTCCACAGAGCGGTTGGGAGCATGCGCAACGGTTCCGAGTGGGCTCGCTGCACGGGCCGAGGGGTCCGCGCCGCTCGTGGAGCGGGCCGGACAAGCCTTCGTCTCCATCGTCGCTCTGACGTCCTGCTGGCCACGTGGTGGGTCCTCCTCCTCCTCCTCCTCCTCCCTCCTCCTCCTCCTCCTCCTCCTCCTCCTCCTCCTCCTCCTCCTCTCTCCTCCTCCTCCTCCTCCTCCTCCTCCTCCTCCTCCTCCTCCTCCTCCTCCTCCTCCGCCCCTGCCTCCTCCATCCATCGGCGCCTCAACGCGTGGGACACATGGTGCTTTGCACTCTTGTGGCACCGGGTCGCGTGGGCATGGCGAGTCCAGGACTTTCTGGCTGTGGTCAACGCCCATGTTGGCGAATTTCGAGAGGTTCGCCACGAT
>CAUYUJ010016580.1:60000-72500 GCA_963575745.1 Prorocentrum cordatum | reverse complement strand
AGGCCCGGCCACTGTTGGTACGTGTTTCACATGCTGTGTGTTTCTTCCCCCTTTTCCTCCTCCGCCTCGTCCTCCTCCTTTTCTTTCCTCCTCCTTCCCCTTCCCGCGCCTGTCTCTCTACAGGAGGAATATTCGAAAATAGTAAAAAAAGAGTCATAAGGAAACATTTTTTGATTTTCCTTTTCTTTCCAGAATCCCCCCGTAGGGGGACACGCCCGACTTAAGCTTATTGCGACACGCCGGCGTCCACCCGGCAACGGTGGCTCCAGGTGTTGATTTTTTCGTCCTGTCGTTCGTTCGCTTTGTGGGCCTTTCCTGTCTGTGCGCCTCTGCCTCCCTCCCCGCCCTCTGTCCACCTAGACGTTTTGGCGTTGATTCGGTAGGGTTAAGTCGGGCGTCCCCCTACAGGGGGAATATTCAAAAATAGTCAATAAATAGTCAGGGGATTATTTTCTGACCATTTTTAAGCATTTTTATGATATTTTTGGGGTATTTTGAATTTTTAGTCCAAAATCGACCTGTAGGGGGACAGGCCCGACTCATCGGTAGAGGGTAATCCACAGGTGCCGCCGCCGCCGTTTTTTTTTTTTTTGTTGGCCTTGTTGGCGCCGTCCGAGGCCCTGGGAACCCTTGGGCCACTGGAGATTTCAAATGGGCCCCCCAAAAAAATGCGCTGCTGATTATGGTGATGATGATGATGATGATGATGATGATGATGATGATGATGCTGAACATGATGATGATGACGATGGTGACGATGATGGTGCTGCTGCTGATGCTGATGATGATGGTGATGATGATGTTGCTGCTGATGATGATGCTGATGCTGCTGATGATGATCATGATGATTACGATGATGATGATGATGCTGATGCTGCTGATGATGCTGATGGCGATGATGATGCGGCTGATGCTGATAATGATGCGGCTGATGATGATGATTCTGCTGATGATGATGATTCAGATGATGGTGCTGCTGCTGATGATGATGATGATGATGCTGCGGATGAATGTGATGATGGTGGTGGTGATGATGATGCTGATGATGCTGATAATGATGATGACGGCGATGCTGATGACGATGATGAGGACGGCGGTGGTGATGACGATGCTGACGATGATGCTGACGATGATGATGTGACGATGATGATGATGCTGCTGATAATGATGATGATGATGATGATGATGATGATGATGATGATGAGGTTGATGATGATGATGATGATGATGATGGTGATGATAAGGATGATGCTGCTGATGATAATGATGATGATGATGATGCTGATGCTGCTGCTGCTGCTGATAATGGTTGTGATGATGATGATCTGCAGCTGCTGCAGCTGCTCCTGCTGATGATGAGGAGGATAATGATGATGATGATGATGATGATGATGATGATGATGATGCTGACGATGATGATGATGCTGATGCTGATGATGATGCTGATGCTGTTGATGAGGGAGGTGATGATGATGCTGCTGCTGATGATGATGACGATGCTGATGATGATGATGAGGATGATAATGACGCTGATGATAATGATGATGATGCTGATGACGATGATGATGCTGCTGATGATGCTGATGATGATGATGATGATGCTGATGATTAGGATGATGATGATGATGATGATGATGATGACGATTGTGATGATGATGATGATGATGATGATGATGATGATGCTGATGCTGATGATGATGATGATGATGCTGATGATGATGATGATGATGACGACGATGATGATGATGATGATGAGGATGATGATGATGATGATGCTGCTGATGATGATGATGGTGATGATGATGATGCTGATGCTGATGATGCTGCTGATGATGATGACGAGGAGGAGGAGGAGGAGGAGGAGGAGGAGGTGGAGGTGGACGATGACTATGATGATGCTGCTGCTGATGATGATGATGCTGATGATGATGATGCTGATGATGATGATGATGATGATCATGATGATGATGATGATGATGATGATGATGCTGATGATGATGATGATGATGATGATGCTGATGATGATGATGATGATGATGATGATGATGATGATGATGATGATGATGATGCTGCTGCTGCTGCTGATGATGATGATGCTGATGATGATGATGATGATGATGATGATGATGAGAATGAGGAGGAGGAGGAGGAGGAGGAGGAGGAGGAGGAAGAAAAATAGCAGGAGAAGGAAGAGGAGGAAGAGGAGGATGAGGAGGATCTGAGTTGGAGCAGGAGGATGATGAGAATTGGAGTTGGAGTAGGAGGAGGAGGAGGAGGAGGAGGAGGAGGAGGAGGAGGAGAAGAAGAATGAGGAGGAGGACGAGGAGCAGGAGAAGCAGGAATATCAGGAGGATGAGGATGATTATGAGGAGGAAGAGGGGGAGGAGGCGGAGGAGGAGAAGGAGTCAGAGGAGGAGGATGAGGAGGAGGATGAGGAGGAGAAGGAGGAGGAGGAGGAGGAGCAGGGAGAGCAGGAGGAGGAGGTGGAGGAGGAGGAGGAATCTGTGGAGGGCGAGGGGGTCGAGATTGTTAGAAAGGGAAAGAGAGAGAGAGAGAGAGAGAGAGGGTAGTCAGGCGGAGGCGAAGGATCCAGGAGGCGGAGGAGGAATCAGAGGAGGTGGAGGAGAGGGAGGTGGAGGAGGGAGATGATGACCAGAGAGAAGCCGAGCACGCCCCGCTGATGCGGCGAACATCACCCTCCCGCCATAGGAGCCCCCCCCCTCCAGCATCATGCTGTCTAATTCCCTCGTCTGCGGCGAGCGCCCGCCGCATGGGGCGAGGGCCCGCGGTGCTGCCGGAGAGCTGGAGCTCGGCGGCGACCCCAATTGGGGGAACACGGGGGTGGACAGACCTCCTACCCCGACACGTCGATTAAGGAATCGGCCGTTTTCGCTTCGCGAGAGGGCGTCGCGGCCGTCATTTTTGCGGGTCCAGGTCCGTCGGTTTCAGTCCCAGGCCGCTTTCGCTAAGGGGAGGTTTACTAAAGGGAGGTTTGTCCACCGCCGAGGGGAATACGGGGGGGGGGGGGCGGGCCTTCTCAGATTGCTCGGAAGGCCCCGGGCCTTCTGAGAGCTTCTTCCCCGATCAGGTTTGCCTAAAGGGTTCTTACTTGGTTGAGAAGTGGTGTCTCGGGGCCCAATTTTGCTTGTTCGATGGAACTTCCTCGGGTTCCTCGGGTACCTCGGGTACCTCGGGTGATCCTCGGGTGATCCTCGGGTTCTTCTGGGGTGCTCCTCGCGTTCTTCGAATTCCTCGGACGCCAAGCAATGCGAAGCAATGCGAAGCAATGCGACGCAATGCCAAGCAATGCCAAGCAATGCGGTGCAATGCGAAGCAATACGAAGCATTACGAAGCAATGCGAAGCACTGCCAAGCGATTTCAAGCAATGCCAAGCATTGCAAAGCAAGGCCAAGCAATGCCAAGCAAAGCCGATCACTGTGCCCATGCAATAGGAAGCTTTCCCCTAATTGGGGTCGCGCCGGGTTCATCTCAGCCTTCTCCGCGTACATGGGCGGCGTCTCAGAAGGCCGGAGGACTTCGGAGAAGCCTCGCGGCCTTCGGAGAAGGCCTGCGCTTTCTCCCCTTCCCCCCTGGTAGCGTCGCCGAGGAACGGTGACACTCCAGCAGCCAAGGCGCTGACATTGAGGAGCAGGTCTGGTTCAGGAGGGGCTCGCGGTTCGTTTGGTCCTTCCATGATCGTTCCTCTAGCGCTTCTCGTTGCCCTGAGTGCCTTCGGGGCCAGAGAGGGGCTTCTTTAGCGCGCCTTGTGGCAGGACTGTTGCCCCGCCGTGGGGTTGTGGCTAGAACAGACTGCCCCACCACGGGAAGACGCAGGTTTTGCGTGGTTGCGACGTTATCGGTCTTGCAACGAGCGTCAGCTCAGAGGATGGCCAGTCGAGACAACAGCGGACCTCCATGCCGTTGTCCGCTCTTCCTGGGTATCCCGGATACTTCTCCTCGCCACGGCTGGGGTCAGGACGGGTCCTGGGAGCTGTTCCAGGACCGATTATGAGCGACTTGGGGCTGGGCTGAAGAGCCGCCGTTCTCTCATCTAGACCTCCGATTCTTGGGTTGGCAGTGGGCATGAAAAGCCGTATTAAGATTCGACCGCGCGTCGCGGCGACGTGCAAAGACGTGGAGGAAGTCGCCCTCCATCGTTGTAGCTGGGAGAAGCTGTGAGTATGTGGCGGCGTCGCAGCGCGAGCGCGAGCTTGAAAAGACGCCGCCCTCGCAAGTTAAAGTGTCGGGTTTGTAATCTTTAGGACTATTCGGTTCGGTGGCAATTGATGGGACTCTTCGGTCGTGAAGAGAGAGGAGTGGCTATCCAGCCGTGAAGATGTTGGACATTCAGGTTCGAGCACCGTTTGCGCTGCCGCGCGCATCCGCCTTCGCACAGGCAGGGGGGGGCGGTCCGGAGGGGGAAGGGCCCAGTTCGATTCGATCAGTCCGATTCGATGCCGGCTTCACCTGGCTCGATGCGACTCGACTTAGATTTCCAAGGACGCGATGCGCTCGATCCGATGCGGCTCGATACTTGCACAGCGTGGTTTTGTATCGGGGCGCAGCCGATCCGACGCACCTTCCGATTCGATCGCATTTCCCGCTTCGATGATGACTGATCCTTGTGGGTCGGGGGGGGCGCCCGCGGAACACGCCGCCCGCTGTTTTGCTTCTTGATCTCGCTTCCTGTACAGGATGCCAGACGTGCAGGGACTTGTAGCTACGGGGGAATTGGACGCACCCACTACTTCGTAAGAAGCGGTAGTGACGAACTTACCCAGGAACGCACCCAACCCGCTAGCGCTAAGTGGCAACATCAGCAGATTTACCGACCTGTCTCCAATCGACTGAAATCATATGACTTGATAAGGTTGCACGCGATCCCGAGCGAAAGACACCTGCGCGCCTGGCGGCACCCCAGAGAGGGCGATGTCTCGTTTGGACGTGTGCAGTACGCTGGAGGCCCATGACAAGAAACACCCTGCTCGCCTTCAGGGTGTCCTGGGCTTCCTGGGCTTCGATGGTTTTGCGTTGGGAAGCGCGACGTTCCCGCACCAAAAATCCGTGGACGTCCTGGGGTCTCAGGGTTGGGTTTCTTGTGGAAGGTTTCTTGTGGATTGGCCTCCACTGTACACCTCTTCATTTGACCCCCATGGGCGCAGCAACGGTTACACGCCTGGCAGCAGTTCGGGAGCATTCTGCTGGACCCCCCCAGGGGCGCAGCAAAGCGGCGACGTTGGCACGCCTGGAGGCACCCTGGGAGTGCACGGATTCGTCCAGGTCTGCGCAGGGCACCACGCCTCTGGACATCCCATGGGGGCAGCAGAGCGGCGGCAGTTTCACACCTGGCAGCGCCAAGGAATGGCGAGGTGTAGAGTTCAGGTCTGCATGGGGCACCGTGCCGCTAGACGCCCTACGGGCGCAGCAGCGTGCTGCCAGTGGCGCGCTAGGCAGCACCCGGACAGGGAGGGCCAGTTTAGGTCTGCGTGGGGCGCACGCAGGCCTGAAGTAGGCCTCGCCTTGCCTGGGCGGCTCAAGCTAGTGTTTCGGCGGCTCAAGCTGGTGTTCAGAGGCTTCGGTGACCAGCCGCCAGCTCGCTTTGGCCACTCGGCCCCCCCCAGAGCATCCTGCACCTCAGGGATGGGCGTCAGCGGCGTCGGCCTCGTGCGCGCAGGGCAGGCGATGCTGCTCGTCAGCGCCCTCTTCGAGCCCGTCCGGCTGGCAGTCCAGCCGCTCGTGGGCGACGCTGTGGGCGGCGTGGGCGGCTGGGCCGGGCTCACCAACATCGGGGTCCCAGAGGACTGCCGCGGCGCACGCGTCGAAGGGTGGTGCTTCAAGCCGGGCGTGCTCGCGGGCCTCTCGCCCTACGGGCTGGCCTTCGTGCTGGCGTGGACCCTGCCGCCCCTGCTGGCAGCGGCCGCCCGCGCGGCAGCCCCCGCGGCTCGCCGCGCCCTGGGGCCCGTCGCGGAGGCGGCCAGCTCTGTGCAGCAGGCGCAAGCCGCGGGTGGCCAGGCGCTGGCCGAGGCTGAGGCTCTCGGGCGGGGCCAGGACGAGGATCAGTGCGTTCCAGAGTGGGACGCTCTGCGCAGATCTTAGAGATTCCCGATTTGTCCTCACCCGAATTCCTGACGCTCCGCGTACCCCCACTAGTGCCTTTGCAGGTTGCAAGCGCTGCCCTTCTTGCTCGGCGTCCAACTCGGTTCGTGCGCCCGCGGACCCCCCAAACAACCACTAGCCTAGCTTGTGGCACGGCCTTCCCCTGCTTGCACGGCGTTCGACTCGCTTCGCGCGCCCGCGTACCAACAAAAAATCACCAACTAGCCCATCCAGAAACGATGCCCAGTCAAGTTGCCTTGCGACGCGGAGCACGTGCCCCGTGGAGAGGCCCGCCACCGTCCTCGACCAAGTCTGGCACCTCTGGGAACGACTCCAAAGCCGACGAACCACCCCAGCGCCGACGCAAGGTCGAGGGGACCAAGGGCAACAAGGGCCAACCGACACCAGCAGCGGACCAGGAGGACGACGACATGGACGTGGAAGAGCAACAGAACGAGCCACGCCGTGCTCGACGCAGAGGCGGACGACGAGCTCACCGAGGGCAGCACACCGACAAGCAGTGGACGAACAAAGACAAGAACATGCAGATGCTGCTCACCTCGCTGATGACACTCACACTCCAGAACACACAAAAATACGGATGATCATGTGCACGGTGGCCGACACATGGACGCTACCAATCAACCACCCGACAGTCTCCCACATCTCGACGGAGCTCGAGGGCTTCAAGACACGGGTCAACAACTACCGCACCAACAAGGACACCGAGGCGCTCAAAATGCTAGGCCCACCGACCCCCGCACTCGCCCTCGCAATGCTGGAGGGGCTATTGACATGCGAAGTGGGAGGCCGAGTACGCAAAGAGATCGAGGAATACCTCGAGAAATCCCAGCCAGAGGATCCTCAGCTCGAGCCTCTGATCGACGTAGAGACCCTTCAGAACGAAGTCGCCTTCCTGCGCATCGACAAGACTCACGACCCGAACACAGCCAAGCTCATCCTTGGCGCCAAGGACTGGCAGGGCAGAAGCCTCCTCCTCGCTGGCCTACGCTCAGAGGGGATCGCGAAGCACCACCTGGACCCAGCCCCAGCGGGCTGGCTGGAGGAGGAGATATCGACATGCTTGGACCACTTTCGACGAATGACAGGATGATGCGTTTCGTATCTGGCGGCATACTCCCTGCAGTGAGGCCCTCAGTAGCTCCTGAGACGGACCCCGCACATCACACTAGTGACCTCCCCTCAGATAATGCAGATCCCGAGGTTCAGACCCATGATCTGGCCGCCGACGAGGAGGCTGCTGAATTTTTATTCTCATGATGTGCCCTAAGAGGTCCCCACTAAGGCCCCCCTCGTCCAGAGCCGTAGCTAGACTCCTATTCACTCCCTCCTCTTTCCTGCTTTCCCCGAGGAGTAGGTGATGAGGAGCATTCCCCTCCCCCCATCTCTCGTTCCCCGCCATAGCAGGATTTTTGTTTGTCTGTAAGTCTTCAGCTCTGGCCAATGTGAGGCCATCCTAGAGCCGCCCTTCAGGGTTTTCCAACGCACAGCGCATGCCAGCCCGCATACATCGAGCTGCACCGTTGAAGCGTCAGGCCATGCATAGCAGACAAGAGGCAGCTCGACACGAACTGCAGCGACGAGCAAGGAATGTATTCAGTCTTCTAGCGGGTACGGCGGTACCATTCAGGGCCTTAGGTGCTGGTGTTGCGGTCGCACCCGCCGCACGTGGACACCCCACCTGTGGAACTAGTTTAGTCCGTAACAGCTCCCATGTCGTCGTAAAAAAAAGTTGCCTTGATCAGAAAAGTGGGGGCCACATAGAGGAACAATGAGCTGGAGAAACCGTCCAACTCCAAGAGGGGGAGGAAGGAGGAGCAATCGGGGGAGGAGGAGGAGGAGGAGGAGGAGGAGGAGGAGGAGGATAAACTGGTGGAGGGTGAAAAGAAGGAGGAGGAGGAGGAGGAGGAGGGAGAGGGGACGGGGGAGGAGGAGGAGGGATGAAGAGGAATATGCGGATGATGATGATGGTGGTGCTGATGATGATGCTGATGCTGATGCTGATGCTGATGGTGCTGCTGATGATGCTGATGCTGATGATGCTGCTGATGATGATGATTATGATGCTGATGATGCTGATGATGCTGATGATGCTGATGCTGTTACTGACGATGATGATGATGATGATGATGATGACGATGCTGATGATGCTGATGATGCTGATGATGATGCGGGTGCTGATGATGATGATGACGATGATGATGATGATGATAATGGTATTGATGATGATGATGATGCTGCTGATGCTGATGCTGCTGCTGCTGCTGACGATGATGCTGCTGTTGATGATGCGGATGATGATGATGATTCTGATGATGATGATGATGATGATGATGATGATGATGATGATGATGATGATGATGATGATGATGATGATGATGATGATGATGACGATGATGAGGAAGAGGAGGAGCAGGAGCAGGAGGAGGAGCAGGAGCAGGAGGAGGAGGATGAGGAGGAGGAGGAGGAGGAGGAGGAGGAGGAGGAGCAGCAGCAGAAAGAGCATCTCCACCCTCCACCACCCTGCCGCCATATCTGTCACTGTTTTTGTGGGTGCGTCCTGTCGCGGGCACTATCTGTCACTGTTTTTGGGGGTGGTCTTTGGCCTTCCACCCGGGTGTCAACAAACACCTCTTGGATGGACACACCCCCTTGCCATTTTTTTCGCGGACCTCCGGCCGGGACGCCTGGCCCCGGTGGACACCAGTTCTAAAGAGGAGCTGGTGCCGGGGCCGCGGATTTAGCCAGGAGTTGGAGGAGGAAGAGGAGGAGGAGGAGGAGGAGGAGGAGGAGGAGGAGGAGGAGGAGGAGGAGGAGGAGGAGGAGGACGAGGAGGAGGAGGAGGAGGAGGGGGAGGAGGAGGAGGAGGTTGAGGAGGAGGGGGAGGAAATGGAAAATGGCGAGCTTGGGGGCCTATTGAGGCGTCTTGCGAGCCTCTTGTCGGTCCTGGGCGCCTCTTAGAGCGCTTTGGTGCCTGGGGTAGCCTCTTCGGGCCTCTTGGGGGTCTGGGGAGTCTCTTGGGGGCATCTTGGGGCCTCCTTGGCGCCTCTTGGGCCCTCTTGGGGCGCTCTTGGGAGCCTTGGGGGCGCTCTTGGAGGAGATCGATCAAGCAAGGAGGGTACTTCATTAGCCCTGCCCTTCTAGAGGACCCCTCTTGGACACCTCTTGGAGCGCTCTTGGGAGCTCTTGGGGCCGTCTTGGGGCTCTCCTGGGCCTCTCTTGGAGCCCTCATGGGCCCTCTTGGAGCCACCTTGAGGCCTCGGAAGGCCATCGAAAACAAAAAGGCGAGAAAGCCACATTCATGAAGTTTCTCTTGGTTGTCGAAGGCTTCTGGCCTCTTGTCGGCCTCCTTGGGAGGTTCCATGGCCACTTGGAGCCGTCTTGGAGCGGTCTTGGGGCCTCCAGGAGCATTTTGGAAGCCATCTGGTGCCATCTGAACTATTTGAGCCATCTTGGAGGTCATCTTGGGCTCTCTGAGGCCCTCTTGGAGCCATCTTGGCCCATCTTGGACGCTCCAACGTCTCGCGAACCCCCCCTCCAGGTCCAGGGGAGAGGGAATGGGGGAGGGGTCAAGACACCCCCTATATAGCAAGCCGTCTAGCTTACTCCCACCCGCCCTCCCAATACATAGGTAACACTCGAGCCTCAGCATGCTCAGCGGTCGTCTTTGGATGGGCAGCTACTGGGAATCACAACTGGCCCCATGTGCGCGGCGCTGGCGCGAGGTGCGCCACGCGTGCCAGGCGCGCCACGCGCGCCAGGCGCGACATGCGCGACAGGCACCCCTGGGGCTCGAGCGTGCCAGGCACGCCTGGTGCGCCAGATGCGCCACGTGCTCCGCGTGCGCCAGGTGTGCCGCATACTCCAGCCGCGCCAGGTGCGCCACGTTCGGGGCACGTGCAGAAGCGTGTCAGGTGCGCTTGCGCACGTGGCATCACACATCGGGAAACATGTCGGCCCCCACCATCCTTGTCGACAAGCCATGCACATCATCGTGTCTGGTGGGCCTGCGCACAGCAGGCCATAAGTCACTACCCCCGCCATTCCTGTCAAAAGCCACTTGACAGTGATCGTGGGGTGGCCGCGCATGATCCAGATTTAGCTGCGAGGTGCATTTCGTATGTTTTTTTTGGTAGGGATGGTAGCCCTGCGCGCAGCAGGCAATATGCTGACACCCCCGCCGTTCCAGTCAAAAACAATACAAAGTGCTCGTGGGCCTCACGAACATGACTCAAGACTTTGTCCCCAAAGTGTACTTGGTATTGTTTTTTGACAGGGACGGTGGAGGGGGGGGCCGCATCGGGTTGGCCGCGCATGCTCCCAATGTGGAGGCAGAGTGAGTTTTTTAATTGTGTTTTGACAGGGATGGTGGTGGGGGGGCCGTATGGTGTCCTCATGGTTCCTGGTTGGCTGCCTTTCGCCTGGGGGAGGGGGTGTATATTAATAGGGAACAGAAATAAAGCCCTCCCCGAGGGGGAAGAAGGGGGTTGGAAGAGAAACCGCCATGGAGCACCTACGCCCGGAGGGCTGCTGGGATTTATCCTCGTCCTTGGCTTCGTCTCAGGCTCGACGGCTCGGGCAGCTACTGCGCGCCTGGTCGGCGCTCTCTTGCCTGTGGTTCCTGGTGCCGCTCGCAAGCTTCGCCACCAGCCCGTTCTACCGCACGAGCGTCTGGACGGCAGCCTTGGGCCTCTCGCTGGCGGCGGCCTATCCCCTGAGCTGGCACCTCGCGCTGGTGGCACTTCCGGTCAGCGAGCTGGTGGTCCCCCACCTGTCCCTGTCTGACCCAGCGGTGAAGAGTTTCCACAAGGCGGTCGGCTGGCGAACGGCTGGGTGGGCCGCGATGCACGGGGGCCTCGAGCTGCTCTACCTTCTCTCTCGAGGCCTGCCTCGCTATCTGAACGTGGCGCGCGACTCCGACGACTGGATCTACGTGCTCGGCTTGGCGAGCCTCGTGCTGGTGGCCCTGCACTCCATCCTCGCGTGGGTGCGCAAGCATCAGTGGCTGCGCGCTCACTTCCGCACCATCCATCGCCTCACAGCGATCCTGCTGCTGGTCTGCGCATCAGCGCACTGGACGCCGTTCGCCCTCCTGCTGCTGCCCGCGGCCGCGGCCCACGGCGGCGGCGCGGTCGTGCGTGCGGCGCGCGCTCGTGGGCTGCAGCTGACGGAGCGCCGCGAGCTGCTCGTGATGGCCTCCGCACTCGCTGGGGGCCTGGCCGGCCTCTCGGCCGTGTGGGTTGCGCGCGAGCGCGCGCTGAGCCGGCCCGAGGCGGACGCGCGCCTGCAGCTCGTGTTCTCGCCCCTGGCGCTGGCGGCAGAGGCCCTGGGAGGGCTGGGGGGCGCGGCCTTGGCCCTGGCAGTTCCGCCGGTGCGCGGCGCCCCCCCTGCGGGAGACCAGCTGCTGGCCAGCTGCTCTCGGCAGTCCGCTCCGTGAGGCGCCCCGAGGGCGGTGGGCGTGCGGCGAGCCAAGGGGCGGCAAGCCCGCGAGGGGTGACCAACCGGGAGCCGAAGAGGGGAGGCGGTCGAGCGGCGGGCTCTCGCTCGCATGCCAGAGTCCCCTCGGTGCGCTGAGGTTCTGTGCATCGGCCATCGAGCGTGGGGCCTGCCGTGCGCGGAGGAGCCTGCAGCCTTTTTTTTTGTTGCGCGCGGCACGGTGGACCTTGTCTTTGCGTTCGCGGCAGGGATGCACCGATAGTGGCGGTGATTCAGTCGAGGGGCCATGTTTCTACGTTTGCGAGGCAGTGCCATTTTCAAGCCTCGGAGGGCCGCCGGCTCGACGAGCAGCGGCGCATGTTTTTCAAAGCTCTAAGAGTGTGCGGCGGCCTTCGAGCGTGAGGATTCGCTCGACGGGTAGTTTATCGTGTGCATGTCCGATGCACTTGACAGTTTTTTGCACATCGGGCACTGGCGGCCACCCGCTACACCCGCGCAGGTGCAGGTGCCTTCATGTGGGCCTGTCTGGTCCTGTGCAGTGCCAGGCGGTGATTGTGTACACACTGTTCTATCTTTTTCTGGGATGCCCTCCAAGCGACGGGTGTTTTCTCGCGCCCGCTACTCATATGACGCGGGCCCAGGCAGCAGGTTCTACTATACATGGTCGCATCGTGGCCCTCCCTTCCCTCCCCTCGTCTTCCTCCGCCTTTCCTCTCGGCTCTCCTCCTTTTCCTCCAGCCGGCCTCCAGCGGCGGGTCTCCCCAGCAGGAGAGAAAAAGTACTTATCAGCATCTGGCTTTGCCGTTGTCCGTCGTTTCGTCAATGGTGCAACAGCCGCCGTCCTTCTGACTGTTTGAGGCAGGCGTCGATCAGCGAAATCGAAACAAGGTTTAGGTCTGCATGGGGCACCGTGCCGCTGGACCCAGCAACGTATCCTGGCGACGGC
>CAUYUJ010016580.1:30000-50000 GCA_963575745.1 Prorocentrum cordatum | reverse complement strand
CCTCCCCTCTTCCAGCCTCTTGCCCCTCTCCTCCCACTCCCTCTCCCTCGGCTTCCTCTCCTCCAGCTCCCTCCACCTTCCTCTCTTTTCCAGACCGCTGTGCCCAGCGTCGCCCCGCTTCGGCCCCGGCTCCGAGCGCGAGGGGGGCTCTGCCCCGAGGCCTGGCCAGGCCGCGGGGCAAAGCTGTGTGTGCCCCTCGAGGGCGGCCGCCGGGGGCCGCGACGCTCTTGCCCGTGGGGCTGGCAGTCCGCCCTGGCTGTCGCCGTTGCAGTCCCGAGTCCCGATCCCTCTCCTCCAGCTTTTGCCTCCTCCCCCTCGCTCCCCCCTCCTTCTCCTCCAGCTTCTTCCTCCTTCCCCTCTCTCCCCCTCTGTCTCTTCCTCCCTGCTCCCCCTCTTCCCTTCCATCTCCTCTGGCCGCCTCCTCTCCTCCACCTCAGCTTCCTCGCTCGCCCTTGCTCGCGCCGAGGCGCTTCGCGAGGGCATGCAGTCGCTGCAGGAGGAGATCACGCCCTCGAAGGGAAGTAGAAGGAGAAAGGAGGAGGATGAGGGGGAAGGAAGAAAAGGACGAGCGAGGAGGAGGACGAGGAGGGGCAGGAGGAGGGAGGAGTAGGGGAGGAACGAACTTACGATGATGACGATGATGATGCTGCTGATGATGATGACGATGCTGCTGCTGATGATGATAATGATGCTGCTGGTGATGATGACGATGATGATGATTATGATGATGATGATGATGATGATGATGAAGATGATGATGATGATGATGGCGGCGATGCTGATATGATGATGACAAAAAGGATGATAATGATGAGGATGATGACGGTGACGATGACGATGATGACAATGACGACGAGGATGACGGTGATGGTGATGATGTTAATGATGCTGCTGATGATGGTGATGGTTGGTATGACGATGCTGATGACAATGATGATTGTGATGATGATGATGCTTCTGATGATGATGCATACGATGATGCTGATGCTGATGACGCTGAGGACGACGATGCTGATGATGCTGATGATGATGATGCTGCTGATGATGATGTCGATAATGATGATGATGAGGATGAGGGCTGTGATGATAGTACGGTGATGATAGTGAAGATGAGGATGATGAGGATGATGAGGATGATGACGGTGACGATGACGATGACGATAATGATGACGAGGATGATGACGATGGAGATGATGTTAATGATGCTGCTGATGACGATGGTAGTGGTTGTGATGACGATGCTGATGACAATGATCATGTTGATGATGGTGATGCTTCTGATGATGATGCATACGATGATGCTGATGCTGATGACGCTGACGATGATGATGCTGATGATGATGCTGATGCTGATGGTGCTGCTGCTGGGGATGATGGTAATGATAAAGATGATGACGACTATGACGATGATGATGGTGATGCTGTTGCAGCTGATGATGATGCTGACTATGGTGGTGGTGATGATGAAGATTTTGATGATGCTGATGATGATGATGATGATGATGATGCTGACGATGCTGATGATGATGACGATGATTATGATGGTGATGCTGATGATGCTGATGCTGATGACGATGATGTTGATGATGATGAGGATGGTGATGCTGCTGCTGCTGATGCTGATGCTGATGCTGCTGATGATGATGGCGATGCTGATGATGCTGCTGCTGCTGATGATGATGATGATGACGATGTTGCTGTTGATGATGCGGCGGAGGAGGAGGATAACGAGGACGAGGGAGGAGGAGAATGGGTGGAAGAGGGAGGATGGGGGGAGAGAGGAGAAGCGAGAAGGAGGATGATGATGGTGAGGAGAAGGCGGAGGAGACACATCATACTTTTGCTATCCTTACGGCGATTGCGACGATACGATGCTGATCATGCTGCTGTTGATAATGATGATGGTGATGATGATGAGGATGATGATGAATGAGGAGCTGACGATGACGATGATGCTGATGATGATGATGCGGCTGCTGATTATGGTAGTGCTTACGATGTCGATGATGATGCTGATGATGACGACGACGATGATGATGATGATGATGATGATGATGATGATGATGATGATGATGATGATGATGCTAATGATGATGACGACGATGATTGTGATTTTGATGAAGACGATGCTGCTGCTGATGCTGCTGCTGATGATGATGATGATGACCATTCTCATTATGATCATGTTGTTGTCGATGATGCTGATGCTGATTGTGATGATGATGATGTTGATGGTGTTGATGATGGTGCTGATGCTTATAATGCTGATGCTGATGATGTTGATGATGATGATGATGATGATGATGATGATGATGATTATGATGTTGATGCTTATCATGATGATGATGAGGATGACGATGGTGATGGTGATGGTGATGATGATGCTGATGATGATGATGATGATGATGATCACGACGACGACGATGCTGCTGCTGCTGCTGATGATGATGATGATGATGATGATGATGATGATGATGACGATTCTGATGCCGATGACGAGGAATAGAAGGAGGAAGAGTGGGGAGGAGCGCGGAGAGAAGATGCATTGCTTCCTGCCCGAGGAGTTCCATCACGGACAGATGGCGCGCGAGGAGATCGAGGAGAGATGCCAGCACCAGGAGACCGAGCTCAAGACGTTGGCCGTGGAGCAGGCAGGGTGCAGAGGGGGCAGGATGTCAGAAGCGGAGGAGATGGTGGAGGAGGAGGAGGAGAGGAAAAAGGGGTGAGGAGGAGGGGGGATGATAAGGGCGGTCAATCTTGGAAGGAGGAGGGGGTAGTTGAAGAGGATGAGGAGGAGGTGGAGGAGGAGGAGGAGGAGGAGGGGGAGGAGGGGGAGGAGGAGGAGGAGGAGGAGGAGGAGGAGGAGGAGGAGCAGGAGGACCAACTCAATCCCCCCATAAGTCCCCACAAGTATGCTCGGCCACTGCAGGAAGCTCCCCCCCTCCCAGATAACCGCTCGGGGGGCCTGCCCTTCAGGCGCTATAAGACGTGCAAAGGGGTAGGATCCTACAGTTCAAAAAGGTATCCAGCGATAGCTCTGTTCTGGAAAGAAGGGATGCCCTCCATCCGTTGGAGGGCTGCATACTTTCAACGTTCTTGTCATCGAATCACATAACGTCTCAAGCCAGAACCCCATAGACAGTGAACCTACCTCTATCCTTGCAGCTGTGCCACAAATCTGAATTCCTGGTCATCAGATTGGAGGACGCCGCAGGAGGGAGCCCCGTTTTGAAGGAGAACCGCCATCCATCCGTCGACTGTTGTATTTGTTGGACGAATGTGCGTGGTGCGAACGCAAGGGGTTTATTTTGTAAATGGACTGTGCTCAATTTGTGGAAGTGCTGCAAATTTCAAGCTTTGGGATCTAAACGTGAGAGGGATTATCGGGCGAAGCCTGCCCACACGAACGACACCGACAGGGATTGTTTATACCAATACGACCACCCTTCGGTTGATAAGGAGGGTGAGGGATGGGGGAAAGAACCAACTGCTGCCAACTGCGATGGGTGTGATGATGACGATGCTGGTGACGCACGCGCCCTCGAGTTAGCGAAGACGCGTGACGTCGGTGTTGCGCTGCGATGTAATGCCACTATCGTTGTCACTATCGATCTCGCTTTCGATCTCACTATCGACCTCACCATCGATTTCTCTATCGATTCCTCTATCGATATCGCTATCTACCCCATTATCGGTTTCAAAACCAATGTCACAAGAAACCTCACTGTCGATCTCACTTTTGGTTTCACTACCCATCCCATTCCAACGATTTCATTGTCGATCTCACTATCGACTTCACCAACGATACAAAGGGGGGACCCCCCCAGCCACCGCCCGCCCGCCGCCGATGGAACACCGACGGGACACCAATGGGACACCAATGGGTTCCGTAGCCGTTTTGGCTCAAGCAGTTTTGACCCAAGCTCAGTTTACTGCTCTCGCACTGATCCTGATTCTGGGGCCTGGCCGGTCCCAGAAGTGCACCGTCCTCAAGGGGGCACGCGTGGAATGGGCGTTTTTGAGCATTTCGCTACCATGCCGGAAGTGCATGATCTTCGAGCGGGCACGAGGGAAGTGACCTCAGGAACGAGGGGGGGTGCCTGCGGCTTCCTGCAGTAGAGGGGGGGGGCGGCCCCGTAGCAGCATTCAGACAACCCTACCCTACATTCAAACACGTGCCATGGGGGCACGGTGACGGAAGTGTTACCTATCCTGTCACCCTTCTCTTTTTTCCGTCCCCTTTGCTTCCAAGCCCCCTCATTCACTGCATTCACCCCTCTCGGCATCCTATTCCGCAACATTCCATTCCATTCCATTCCATTCCATTCCATTCCATTCCATTCCATTCCATTCCACTTGACTGCACGCTCCAGACTCCCTCCTCCGCTCTTCACTCACGGTCCACTCGCCTCTGTCTAGCCTCCATTCTTCACTCTCGGCTTTTCACCCTTCACCTTCGTTTCCGCTCTTCGTTCGATTCTCCGCTCTTCACTCTCATTGTTCTCGCCTCCACTCTCTCTGCCCCTTTCCGCTCCAGCCCACTCCACTCCTCTCGAAAGCACTCCTCTCCAAATTCCACCCTGCTCCGAAGAGCTACGCGCGCATTCATGGCCCGCGCCGAACACGCCCAGGATGATCGGGCGCCACCCTACGACAGGGCAGAAAAAGCGATGGGCCAGCCGAGTTGCGAATCTGCCTGCAGGCCGGCGGGCACGCCCGCCGCGCCTTTGTCTCGACCCTCTACCGCACGACGAACTAGAGCCCCAACGAAGGCACGGTGGATAGCGGACGTGTTGGGACCACGAGGCTGTGAAGTTCATGGGGGGAACAGACAAGGTTGACCACGGCACACGATTACCTGGCGACAGTGGCTGCGAATGGTGGCTGTCATTCATTGTGTGATAGTTCAGAATTCATGGCATGGGCCGAGAAAACACGCTTCGGCTACATACGGCGGAGCACCACGATACGGACAGCAGTAAGTGAGAGCTCTGGCCCCGCCGCAAAGGCCTATAAAGCCTGCGCCTTCGGTGGAACCGCGCGCTTGTTCGCCTGCTCCGCTCCACCCCTTCCCATCCACCATGCTCCATTCCATTCCACTCCTTCCCCTTACTCCCTTGTCACTTCCACTACCTTGTCTGCTCCATTGCCTTTCACTCTTGCCCTCTCTTTTGCATCGTTTCCTTGTTCCAGTGGCTTACGAGATTCCGCCGACCCCCAGAAGGAGCGAGAATTTGCGAGGATCGTGGCAGTCATTTAGTTGGCTTTGGGCCAACCCGCCACTGTGCCTGTGCTGTGGGTCAGGAGACTCTTGGGTGCATATGAGTGTCTCTTGGGATGCCTCTCGGGGGCCTCCTGTTCGGCTCTCGGGGGCATCTTGGGGGCTCTTGGGGCGAAACGCTCAAATTGTCAGTTTCAGTTCCCCTCTTGGGCCCTTCTTGGGGCTCTCTTGGGGCTCTCCTGGACCGTCTCGGGGGCCCCTGCCTTGAGGCCGTCTTGGGCCGTCTTGGAGCCATCTTAGGAGGCCTCCGGGGCTATCTTGGGACGATCTTTGGGGCCCCTTAGGCCGTCTTGTACGCTGTCAAGACGAACATTGGGGATATGCTAAACATGTACGTCTTGCTTAGGGATTTTGTCGACTTCAGCCTCTTGGGGTCCTCTTGGGAGTTCTCTTGGAGCTCAGGCCTCTCCGTGGATGCGAAGTACGGATCGCCATCGTCGTCACCATCGGCATACTGCAGCCATTTTGGCGGGCCAGTTTTGCTGGGCCACTTCTCATTTGCAAGGCTCCGTTCTCTCTTCGGCGACGCGTAACCGAGGAGCGCGCCTCCACCTCTCGCTGCGTCTGTCGAGTCTTCAGGCTGTTGTTCTCGGGGAACGAACAACACATAAACATAACAACTCGGAGGTCCACGCGGATTTCTCGGATCCGCGCAGGGGCCCTCTGGCGGCGCCTCCGGCGCCGCCCCTGGCGCGCTCCGCGCGCCAGGGAGGGGGGGCCAGCGCCGATCCGAGAAATCCGCGCGGACCTCCGAGTTGTTATGTTTATGTCATTCTTCGTTCTCTTCTGTTCGCATACAGGCGTCAGCTGCTCCAGCTGGTCCAGCTGATGAGGGGCGGGGCTGCACCGCTGGTCCCAGCCCTTCTGGGACGGCCACCAGCACAGAACAGCGAGAAGACTGGCGGGGTGCTGAGCGCCTCTAACGACGGTCTGCTTGCCGGGCGACATGTGTGGTTGCGTGCTGGGATCCAGGACCATCCTCCTCCTTCTCCTCTCCTCCTTCTCCTCCTTCTCCATTCCTCTTCCTTCCACAACTTATCCCTGTCGCACCCCGAGGCCAGTTGTTAGGGCGGGCCGGGCGTTTCGCCTGAGACTTCCTCACCGTTTATGATTCTGAAACTTACAAGTTGGCAGCAGTTTCACAGATGGAGGGCGGGTGGTTTTCAAAATGTGGCTCTCGCCTTAGCGCCGCGCGCAATCGTTCATAACATTTGCAAGAGTTTCACGGATTTCCACGATCAACGTATGAGAAATGGTGTTTTGAAAAGATTCCGGATTTTGCGGGTGCAACAGTTACAATGGTTCGCGGTGTTGAAATCCCAAGAATGGCGTTCTGGCACGATCCAGGATCGTCAAGACGCAACAGTCAGGTTGATCCGTGGCGTGGAAAGGGGCCTATGCAGGGGGAGCTGTCAGGGAGGGTGTATTCCAACATCGTTGATGGCTCTGGGGTTTACACTGGTCCTCCTCCTCCTCCTCGTCCCCCTCCCCCTCCCCTCCCCCTCCCCCTCGTCCTCCTCCTCCTCCTCCTCCTCCTCCTCCTCCTCCTCCTCAGACGCTCGCGAATGCCGCATGCACTCATGGCGGCGTGGCCTGCCCTCGAGCTCGGGGCTCTTGGTGGAGAGGGGATCGGCTGGCGTCTTGTGGAGTGCATGGGCTGGCAGGGGAGAGCAGGGGACAGCGGGGGTGGGGGGTGGGGTGGGCGGCAGGGGAGGGGGCAGGCGAGGGCCAGGGAGGGCAGGGGGAGGAGGAGGAGGAGGAGGAGGAGGAGGAGGAGGAGGAGGAGGAGGAGGAGGAGGAGGGCAGGGGAGGGCAGGGGAGGGCGCGGGAGGACGGGTGGGGCGGGAAGAGGGCGGGGGCTCCCGACCCAGTGGTGGGTGGTAGCGGTGGTGGTGGTGGTCTTCCCGCTCCCACTCCCTTTCCGTTCGTCTTCCCCTCCGGGGTCCTATTCGACCCGATCGATCCGATTCGATATCGATTCCGGTCGGTCCGATCCGACTCGATGCCGGTATTTCGGCGATCCGATGCGGCCCGATGCTTGCATGGCGCTGTTGTGCATCCTGGCTCGGCTGACTCGATTTGATTCCGACTCTGTGCCGATGCAGCTCGATCCGACGCACATTCCGATCCCATCCGATTTCCCGATTTGATGCCTACTGATCCTGCCCTCCTTTCCACTTGGGCAGGTGGGACAAGGGCGCAGAGGAGTAGTGAGTGCACGCGGTGCGCGCGTGCTCGCTTTTGCGGACTTCTGCAGGAGATGCGGTTGGAGTTCAGAAGGTTCCGAAAGCCTGAACACCCAGGGACTTGACAAATCTTGAGGAGGTGAAGGCGGATCAGGGGCAGGATGAGGAGGAGGAAGAGGAAATCAATAATGGCTTGCGTCTTGATACGCTGTTGACGCTTTCGCAAACAGATCTGGAGCGGTGTCCAAGCCAACTTGTTAGCATTTACGCTCGATATAGGACTCTCTTGGGGCCTATTGTGGGCCCAAGAGATCATCTGACGTCAGAGTCCAGAATACATGTTCTCAATGATCTTTGCCTCTCGGGACCTATCTGGGAAGCATGCCTGACTTGGCCATCTTGGAGGCATGCCCGACCAAGATCGGCAGTAGTGGAGGCCATCCGGGGTCATCTCGGAGACAATTAATTCAGCAAACTGAGGCTGCTTTGGAGGCCTCTCGTGGGCATCTCGGGCTACGCCAGATGCCTCCTGAGGCTCTCAGGGAGTATCCTCGGAGCTCCCTTGGGGCCCTGTTAGAACATCGTTTCCCCAACATGTAATGACGGCGAATGACCACCTGGATTTGGTTCGGTCTCTACTGGATTCTCCAAGGGGTTAGCAAGTTCTTGGATGTTCAGGCTTTCTTTCGAAGGTTGTACAACGAGTACTGCTTATCCAGGCACCATTTGAGCGTGGGAGATGTGAGGAATCTGTCTGAGTGCGCAGTGGGTGTCGACCCCTTGTCTGGCTCGGTGTTCCTGATGAGATCCATCGACGCCCGCATGGTGGCGATCCCAGAGCAGTGTGAGTTGGCATGGTGCTGCCTTAACGGTGTCATGTCAGAAGAGGAGTGGTCACTCGAGGCGTGGAAGATCCTGAGTTGTGTCGGAAAACGCCACGTTCAGGATATTATCCTTCGGAGCACAGCAAGGGAGGCTCCTGTGAAGCCGCTTGGTCGAGCAAGCGCCGCCGTCTCTCCACGAAGGCGCCCCGTCATGCTGCCCGGATCCATTCGCCGCCTGGTGCCCAGGTTGTCGTACAGGAGCTGCAAGCAAGTCGCCCCTGAGACGAGCCAGGTGATCTTGCGAGACAACGCCGTGAGTCATAGGCCCCGGGCCTGCTGGTTCTTGGGCTGAAGCGCACGGCGATCTGCACGGTGCATGGGTGTCCCTCCCGCTCCTCCGTCTCCCTCCTCTGCCGCCCCCCCGCGAGCGTGGGCTGGGAGAGGAGGCTTGCGCAAGAGGAGGAGAAGGGAGGAAGGTACAGGGGGAGGAGAAGCAGGAGAAGGGAGGGGAGGGGCGAGCATTTTTTATCACGCGCGGCAGATGTCCCAGTTCCCCCGCCGGCTCACAGCAGCTGTTGCAAGTGCGGTCGACGGCTGGATTTTGGCGTTCCAGACGTTGACGCGGGCAGTGCTTTGATGGGTGGCTTCAGTGTCCATTAAGAATTGAGAAGGAGAGCCTGATACAGGCTCTCTGTAGCTTAGGATGCAATGACAGCAACCTCGGCCATATCGAGGATAGCTTTTTTCTCCTGCGCACACGGCAGTGAGTTTGTAAGTGAAAGATCTTGTGTTGCACGACTCATCTGTGTGAGGCGTGTCCCTGGGGTCATAATGAATGCGAATCGTTTGCATGATTTTGTTCGGATCCGAGGGTCTCTGCAAGTGTCGTCAGCTGCACCCAGTCCTCCATTTGCAGGGGATGTGCCCGTCTGACCCTGTTTGACTTAGTCTGTAGGCAAGGCTTTGTTAGTGGAGCAGGTTCTAAGCTGTACCTCGCGCGTTGGCCACAATCCTGACGGCCTGTGCGAAGAGAGCACAAAGTCGCAGTGTGTCTTTTTCGCAGTAGAAGGAGATTAGGGATACCAGGGAGAGGAGGGAGGCGGAAGAACCAAACTTTCTCACGCAGAACGAGGAAGACCGTATACATATCATCATAAGGGGTGCATGAGTTTCAATGCAAGCGACGCAGCTCCAACGAGTTATGATCAAATTGCGAGTTCAGGTTTGTCAGACTGTTTAGACTGGTCCCTTGAAAGCGCAATTTCGGAGAAGGGGTGCGGGGGGAAGGAAACTTGAAAGCCCCCTCGGACACAGGTTTTTGTGCAGAACACTCCTGCAGTTTTTCCTCTCAAGCAGGAGCGCTCCGATCCGATGTTTCGTCTTGCAGGTGAAACCGAAACGCCCAATGTTTTTTGGGGAAAGCCCCTCGGTCAGAGTTGCTGTTGAAAGGGGCCATGTGGTTTGACTGTGCAAAGACCCCTCGGGCGGAGGGTTTTCTTGTACTGGCAGGAATGTGTGTTTTTGTGATCGTAAGTCGGTTCATCGTTATGTGTGATCGTAAGTAGTTTGCCGATCTCTCATTCTGAAGCTTTCTTCTTGTTGATTCCTCATTGCCTGGTGCCCATGCTCGTTTGTCCATTGAAGTACCCCCCAGGGCTCTCACCTTGTTTTTGTCAGGGGAAGTCTTGAGCCTCAAACTTGGTTGTTGGGTGCCAGACTGCATCGGCGACGGCTCCCGCCTGATACTTCTGTGCAAAGTCAGTAGACACTGCGATTCCGCCTGAGACTTCCTTGCGATTAGCCCCAGAATCGTGCTCTCGCTCGGCCTTGTCAGTTCCCGCTGCTAGACGGCACCATTCGGAGTTGTGTTCAGAATCTCGGGTCCGCCCGCCTCCCGCCGCCGCCCGCCGTCCGCCGCCCCGCCCACTTCTGTAGAGGCCCTCGGAGGGTCCGCCTGGGGCCGCTCTGGAGGCCCCTTCGGGCCCTCTTGGGGGCCTTCGTGTGCCACCTCTGGGGGCATCCTTGGGGGGTTCCACTTTTGGCCCTCGCTGGCGCTCTTCTTGGGGTCCCTCGGGGCCGTTTTTTTTGCCCCCCTATCGGGCCCTCTCGTCGCTTTTGGTGTGTTGTGCAGAATCAGTTTTTTTGTATGTCTCGCCCTTCCTGTGCATGTGTGCATGTCTACAGGAGGCCATGGCCTCACCCACCTGGTCTTAGCAGGCCAGGACAGCTGTCCGATGTGGTGGTTCGTTCGTTCCGGGCCCTCTTGAGGCCCCCTTTGGGTCCATTTGTGGGGCACTGCCGTACCCTCCCTTGGGGATTCCTTGGGGCCTTCTTGTGGCCGTTCTTACGCCCCTTTGGGGCCCTTCTTCGGGTGCCCTTGGGCCCCTCTCGATACTAGTCTGGGCTGCTATTGGAAATCTTCTGGAGCTCTCTTGGGGTCGTTGTGTGCCACCGCTACCTCCTGTTTTGCCTCACCATCCTGTGGTGTTGGGTCCTCGTTTTGATGAGACGGTCCCCGCGTTCCTCCTCTCCTCCTCTCTCATCCTCCCCCCCTTCCTCCCTCCTCCCGTCACCCTCTTCGCTTTGGCACACCCCTCACACGTTTCGTGGCCCGATAGGGAGCTCCACCGAAGGCCCCAGTGACTGCGCTCGCATGACACCACCGCACCCATTTCGGCACACCCCTCACACGTTTCGTGGCCACAGAGGAAGCTCGACCGAAGGCCCCAGTGGCTGCGCTCGCACGACACCATCGCACCCATCTCGGCACACCCATCACACGCCTCGTGGCCTTATAGGGAACTCCACTGAAGGCCCCAGTGGCTGCGCTTGCATGACACCACCGCACTCATTTCTTCGGCACACCCCTCAAACGTTTCGGGGCCCGACAGGGAGCTCCACCGAAGGCCTCAGAGGCTGCGCTCGCATGACATCAACGCACCCATTTTGGCAACCCCTTACACGTTTCGTGGCCCCACAGGAAGCTTCACCGAAGGCCCCAGTGGCTGCGCTCGCATGACACCACCGCACGTTTCGTGGCCCCACAGGGAGCTCCATCGAAGGCCTCAGTGGCTGCGCTCGCATGACATCACCGCACCCATTTCGGCACACCCCTCACACGTTTCGTGGCCCCAAAGGAAGCTTCACGGAAGGCCCCAGTGGCTGCGCTCGCATGAGGCCACCGCACGTTTCGTGGTTTCATAGGGAGCTCCATCCAAGGCCTCAGTGGCTGCGCTCGCATGACATCACCGCACCAATTTCGGCACACCCCTCACACGTTTCGTGGCCCCATAGGAAGCTCCACCGAAGGCCCCAGTGGCTGCGCTCGCATGGCACGTCCGCGCCCATTTTGGCACACCCATCACACGTTTCGTGGCCTTATAGGGAGTTCCACCGAAGGCCCCAGTGGCTGCGCGCGCATGACACCACCGCACCCATTTGGGTGCACTCCTCACACGTTTCGTGGCCCCATATGGAGCTCCACCGAAAGCCCCAGTAGCTGCGCCCGCATGACATCACCGCACCCATTTCGGCACACCCTTCACACGTTTCGTGGCCTTATAGGGAGGTCCACCGAAGGCCCCAGTGGCTGCGCTCGCATGGCACGACCGCGCCCATTTTGGCACACCCCTCACAAGTTTCGTGGCCCCACGGGGAGCTCCACCGAAAGCCCCAGTGGCTGCGCTCGCAGGACACCACCGCGCCCATGTTGGCACACCCCTCACACGTTTCGGGCCCTATAAGGAGCTCCGCCGAAGACGATACCATCATTTGCTTTTCCCACAACTGCATATGTTTGGGTCTTTCGCCAGGACTGTTTTTTGTTTTTTGGGGTGGCGGTCTTGATGCTCTGCTTGGGAACTTGTGGGGCCTTTCAGGGGTCGCTATGAGGCCGCTTCGCGGCGTTTTTTTTTTTTTTTTTTTTTTTTTGTTTGTTTTCAGGGCTTCTGTCAGCTCTCTTGTCGGGCCATTTCGGAGAAAACCCATGTGGCCAGAGGGTCTGTTCAGTAGAACGCGTACTTCCCTATGCTTTTTCTTCAATCTACACCCCCCGACGAAACAAACATACGCACAGGTCGTTGAGGTAGGTATTCTTGGACTCCCAGATCCCAATCTACTTTAGGCGCCTTCCTACTTCAAGGATCGATTGTTTTTTCTTCTCTCCTCTTCAGGGACGGGCCGAAGCCCGATCTACCTCCAGCGCCTTCCCACTTCATGTTTTCACGCACTTCCTCCGACCGGCGTGTACGTGAGCGAAAACCCGATCCAACTTTGGCCGATGTCCGAAGATCGTGCCCCGAGTTTATTGGGTAAGAAACGAGATAGAGTTCCGAAGCTGCGGATCAGAGTGCGGGGGCGGGCGCGGGGTGGGCCGCGGGTGGGTTGCGGGCGGGTCGCGCGTGTGGATCGTGGGGTGCGTCGTGGTTGTGCGGGTTGCGGTGGGCCGCAGGTGTGGGCGACAACAAAGCAATTCACCGACGAATCCGATTTCAGATGCGCACCCACGGATGATGCAAGACTCAAGACCATTCGCCCCTTCACTATGCTGAATTCTTTACGCTTCGCGTATCCCCACCAGCCCATCTCACAGCAGCAGCTCTCGCGAAGCATGTCGACAGTTGTGTTTTTCAGGCGTGTGTCCGCTGGGCTCCGTATATCTCCCCTGTCCCTCCTTTCTCCCGCCTCTTTCCGAATCCTCCTTGTGGGGGGAGCGGGAGAAGGACGAGGCGGAGGAGGAGGGAGAGAAAGCGCTCCTCGTGATTTGAGTCGTTTGGGGTTTCTCGTCCTGGTGTGAGTCGTTCGGGCCCTTCTTCCTGGTGTGAGTCGTTCGGGCTCTTCGTGGTGTGAGTCGTTCGGGCTCTTCGTCCTGGTGTGAGTCGTTCGGGCTTCTCGTGGTGTGAGTTGTTCGGGCCCCTCATCCTGGTGTGAGTCGTTCGGGCCCCTCCTCCTGGTGTGACTCGTTCGGGCTCCTCGTGGTGTGAGTCGTTCGGGGCCCGCGTCGTGGTGTGAGTCGTTCGGGCTCCTCGTGGTGTGAGTCGTTCGGGCGCCTCGTCCTGGTGTGAGTCGTTCGGGCCCCTCCTTGTGGTGTGAGTCGTTCGGGCTCTTCGTGGTGTGAGTCGTTCGGGCCCCTCGTCCTGGTGTGAGTCGTTCGGGCTCCTCGTGGGGCCTCTTGGGGGCCTCTTGGAGCCTCGTGGGGGCCTCTTGGGGGCCTCTTGGGGGCCTCTTGGGGGCCTCTTGGGGGCCTCGTGGGGCCCTTGGGGGGCCTCTTGGGGGCCTCTTGGGGGCCTCTTGGGGCCTCTTGGGAGCCTCTTGGGGGCTTCTTGGAGGCCTCTTGGGAGCCTCCTGGGGGCCTCTTGGGGCCATCTTGGGGCTTCTTGCGACCTCCTGAGAAGCGCGAATGAGCGCTACCCCCTCAGAAGGACAAAATGAGCCCAAAACCTTAGTAAAATCAATATTTTGGAGAACAAGGAGCAGCAGCGCTGGCCCCTCAGACGGCCAAAATGGGGCCAACACCGTGGTAAAATCAATGATTTTGGCTTCAGAGAAGAGGAGAGCATTTTTTCGTGGTCCCCCCGACGGGGCCAGAATCCTCGTGAAGGCTGTCGTTTTTTGGCCCTCCCAGGGGTCGAAAAAGACCCCTCTGACCACCCGCGGGACGACCTCTCCAGGCCCAGGGGGAGGGGGTAGGGGGAGGGGTAAACCCCTCCCCGAAGGGGAAGAAGGGGGGTTGGGGGCTTGAGGACAGAGAGAGCTCTCTAAACCACTCACGCCCAAAGGGCTGGTGGGATTCGCATCGCGGTCTCTGTTGAAACAAACATGCGTGCGCACGGGTTTGGCCTTCTGCTGGGGAATTGTCAAACACGGCCATCGTGTCCATTTTTTTTGGTGCAGCACCAGTCCGTCATATGTTTTTTTTACGAGCGCAGTTTGGTGCAGAAACAGGTCGGGCGGAGGGTTTCCTCTTCCGTCAGGGGTCTTTGTCAAAAAAGCAATCGGGCCATTTTTTTTTTTTTTTTTTTTTTTTTTTTTTTTTTTTTTTTTTTTTTTTTTTGTTTTGTTTTCTCAAGTTTGTGTGAGATATCCAATATCGTGGATTTGGTTTTCACGAGAAAAAGCATTTTTTTGGGCTGCTTCGGAAAGGAACTCCTCGAGGCACAATTCCCCTCCCTCGCCCGCCCCCCCAGCCTATCCCAAGCCCCCCCTCCCCCCCCGTCGAATTGCCACCTCGCTTTCCAATTTCGATAAGCTTTGCGAGCCAATGTGTATGTATGAGTGTCTTCTCTTACACCTCATATTCTCAGTCCGTCTTCATGCTTTCCCACACGCCAGTTTGCAGACAAGTCTTCAGCATTTTGGGCCGCTTCCGCTCTTCTGGCCTATTACTTTTGGTGCTACTCTTCTTTTAGATGAGGTGCTTCCTCTTTCTCGGCATGCGTTGTGCCGCCGTGCCTGGTATTCGTTTCAATATATCTTCTGCCATTCCACACGCGTGTCTAGTCGCGATGCCAGTGGGACGTGCAGCTCGCTGGGGCGACACATCTTGTTGTCCAGCAGTCGTCAAGACGGAGCGTAAGCGCGGGCGGCAGAAGACGGCAGCCCGTGCCAACCTCGTGCGGTCCGCCACCAAAAAACAGTCATTCCGTGCCGCACGCGGACTGCTTTTTTTTGCAGTGGCGAGCTAGGGAATTCATCGGCATCCTGGCATATCGTCGCAGGGGTGCAGATATTTTTGGATTGTGTTGCCCACTCTTTCTTCCCTTTCCCCGCTTGTTTCCTGTCGATTCCTGTCGATTCCTGTTTCCCTTCACCGTCGATTCCTGTGCCATTGCTTGTTTCTGATCCGCGATGCTTTCACCACTGCGATGCAAGCATTGCAAGAGTCGCTCTCCTTCGCGAGTGATATCTCACTGGTATATAAGAGGCGAGTGCTAAGCTGGTAAGCTGGCATCTTGTGCATGCTCATGTGCAAAGCACTGTATCGTCAGTAAAATCGCTGTCGTGTGCGCAATTCCTCATCGTTATTATGTTCCGTTGGCTGCGTCTCCGTTGACGTTCGCGTCGCTTTTGTGTTTGTTCTCGCCGTTGTCAGCAGGTCGGTGTCGTCTGAAGCATGCCGTGGTGTGAGGCTGACGATGTCGGTTTCTGATTTTCCATTCGCAGAAGGACGTGTTGAGTGCAGCAGCGGTTTCTACATGGTGAAACACGCGCGAGTGTTTTTTTTTTTTTTTTTTTTGTTTCTTTTTTTTTTTGTGTGTGTGTGTGTGTGTGTGTGTGTGTGTGTGTGAGTGTGTGTGTGTGTGTGTGTGTGTGCGTGCGTGTGCGTGCGTGCGTGCGTGCGTGCGTGCGTGCGTGCGCGTGTGTGTGCGTTTGTCAATGAGCCTGCCCGATGCGGACCCTGATGCAGGACAAACGCTTCGCCTATAGGCGAGAGTATCGCACGTACTGACAGTGACCAGCCCGTGCAATGTACAATCCCCTTGGGCCCATGTGGTGTAATGGGGCTCAGATGAAATCTTCTGTGCTACGTCCTGACGTCTGTACTGTCCTTCCGGAGGAAGCGGCAAACAAATCGGCCAGCTGCCCCCGTCTGTGCCATACATGCAAACTGTCGCGGAAACAGCTGTACGAGCTGCCCTTTCTGCGCCGACCTGGGGACAAACGGGCGTCGAATGGAGTTTTCGGGAATAGGCCCGATCAGGACGACCACGGAACGTGGGTTCCAGTGACCTTCGGAAGCGGGGATGCACGGTGGAGGAAGAGCACGAAAGCAGGGGACGCCATTTCCACCTGGGCAGAAGGCATCGGCCACGTGTGGTGCTGCTACTGCTGCTACCCGCCGCCGCTCCCGCTCGTGCCGCCGATGCTGCTGACCTCCCGGGCCTGCTCCTCCTCCTCCTCCTCCTCCTCCTCCTCCTCCTCTTCCCTCCCTCCCTCCGCCTCGCCCCTCCCTGCCGCCCCCGCCCCTTCCTCCTCCGCGCCCTCGCCCTCCCTGCCCTCCCCTCGCCGCCCCTCGCCGGGCTCCTCTGCCTCTGCCTCGCCCCCCGCCGCCGAGAGGCGCGCCTCCTGAGCGTGGCGCGGGCCGAGGGCTCCGAGTGGGCGCTGGCGGAGGGCCGGCTCCGCGCCGCGGAGGCGGACTGCCAGGCCCCGCGCTGCCTCGGGCTGCTGGCGCAGCCAGCCTGTCGGCTGCGCGTCGTCGTCGTCGTCGTCGTCGTCGTCGTCGTCGTCGTCGTCGTCGTCCTCGTCGTCGTCGTCGTCGTCGTCGTCGTCGTCGTCGTCGTCGTCGCCCGTCCTGCCCTGACGGCCCCCCGCGGCGTGACAGCACCCGCCGCCCCCTTCCGTCGGGGACGCGGCCCGCCCCCAGGGGGCCTGCGGGGCCCCGTCCTGGGCCCGCCCCACTCGTCTGTGAGGCCCCGCACCGGAGCCCGCACGGTGCCAGAGCGGTTCGAGCGGCGCAGCACGGCTCCTGGGTGGCCTGCAGGGGTCCCAGCGGCTTGCAACTTCTTCCTGCCGTTTCGGGTGCCTCCCAGGGGTCCCTCCTAGGACGCCCCAAAGGAGCCTCCCCGGAGCCTGCAGGGGTTACCCATAAGCTCCAGGGTGTTCGCAGGGGCGCTGATGGGTCTCCAGGACTTCTTCGGTGCCTCCCAGCGCCCCCGCTCCTTCCTCTGGGCGGCAGGGCGCCTCGCGATCCTTGCCAGTCCCCCTCTCCTTCCTTTCCCTCGCCACGCGTGCTTCGTCCCTCCCCCCTGCCAGTTCAGCTCCCTCCTTCCTCCTCGTGGCAGCAGCGCGCATGGCGGAGCTCCCTGCCAGAGCAGGCATCCAGCGGCCAGCTGAGTGACTTGCAACGGCTGCGCGTCGCTGACGAGGAGGCACACCGTGAGGTCTGCTTGCGGGCCATCTCTTCCTGTCGTGTTGATCTCCTTCTCGTTTGCCAGAGTTGTTGGTGACGGTAGGTGAGTGAAGGAGCACATAACCAGTTGGTGCGAGCACGCAGGGATATTTATGTGACATGTCCAGTGACGCGCAGCCTTCTAGACGAGTCACAAGAGGAGTTCCAAATTGCACGAGACCGGCCTACAGTTGAGCGCGTGATGCAGTGTTCATTCTTAGAAAAGTAATGGCTGAGTACAGTGCTGGAGAGACATGTCGAGTGTGATCGTCCACACGTAGAGAGTTTTTTGAGACTATGGATGAAGACGGCAAAGTGTTTTACGAGGCAGCATAAGTGGTGATAGACACCATCATAAACATCATGTCAAGACGTCTTGGCGATTTCGGGAAAACGGTCTGCGCGGTCCTGGACCGAAGGTACAGTTCCACGCTCACGACTAGGGAGAGTCCGAGTCATCCTTTCTTGGCGTGGTGGAGGAGGAGGATGGAGGAGGGAGGGAGGAGGAGGAGGAGGAGGAGTGCGAGGGGGGGGAGAGGGAGACTGGGACAGGGTCGGGGCCACCGGGGCAGCGAGGGGCTGCTAGACCACGAGCACGCGAATCGACTCCTGGAGCACGGGCCACGGGCAGCCGAGTCGATCATGCGAGCTCCATGCCGCACACGAGGGGCCAGAAGCCACAGGGGCACGAGCCACATAACCACCTCGGGAGCCGCTGCTCAGCCACGCGCGGAGGGGGGTATGGGGGAGGGGGGAAGGCTTCTTAGAAGCACCCTCCCTTCTTAGAAGGCGCGGGCGGCCCTTCTAAGACGCTTGCTGTTGTTTCTTGGAAGCTGTTCCTGGCGTGCTTCTCAGACGCAGGTGGCTTGCTTCTAAGAAACTGCTTTGCCTCTAAGAAGCGCTTCCGTGCTTCTAAGGAGCTGCTGGGGTGCTCCTAAGCAGCGGTGCGCCCCTGGCTTTTCAGAGGGGCGGCCAGCGCCTTCTGAGAGGCAGCCGCCTTCTCAGAAGCTTTCCCCCCTCCCTCTACCCCCTTGTGCGCGCCGCCAAGCTGCACGTCCACCTCCTCGTGTGCCGTAAGCAGCGTGCGTGCTGCGGTCGGGAAAACGTAGGACTCGAGCAAACTGGGACCCGGGTCTGCCGACGCTCTTTGACGAGCGCGTCCTGGATTTCGACTGTCCGGTTTTCGTGGGGTGTTTTGCGGCGGGAGCTCGCGTCAAATTTCTGATTGGGTCTCGTCATTTTTGTGATTCACCGACCGCGTTCCATTACTCGCAAAGTGCATACTCGCAAACGCCTGAACAATAGTTCGTTGCCTCGACGTTATGGCGGAGGTTGGGGGGTGAGATCGCAGTGAAACGGAGACCCCCCACCGGGAAATCGGTTTCGGTTTCGTGTTCGTGTCGTGCGTGCGGGCGAGGCGAAGTTGCGCGTGATCCTCCTGTAGCTAGGCCGAAGTAGGAGCGAAAGTCCGTTCCCGTCCGCCAGTGGCTGGGAGGTGTCGCAGTTGGGCCGGGCGGTGTCCCGGGTGTCCCGGGTGTCAGTAGGAGCGAAAGTCCGTTTCCCGTCCGCCGGTGGGTGGGAGGTGTCCCAGTTGGGCCGGGCGGTGTCCCGGGTGTCTCCCAGGCGTCCCGGCGCTAACGCATGTCGCTAATTTCAAAATTCATTTTTCTCGGCGCCTTCGGCGGGCTTTTTTATCCAATCCAGCTTCTCTTTTCCAATCCATCTTGTCCAATCTAATCCATCTTATATCATCCTACCCATCTTGTCCCATCTTATCTTTTCCCGCCCAATCCAATCCACCCAACCCAATCCATCAATTCATTTGTTTCTGCGCCTGCGGCGGGCCAATCCAATCCATCTTATCTTATCCAATCCATCTGTCCCAATCCAACCCATCTTATCTTATCCAATCCATCTTGTCCCATCCAATCCAATCCACCCGGCCCAATCCATCAATTCATTTTTGTCGGCGCCTGCGGCGGGCTTTCTAATCCAATCCAGCTTATCTTTTCCAATCCATCTTTTCCAATCCAATCCATCTTGTCTTGTCCAACCCATCTTGTCCCATTTTATCTTTTCCCACCCAATCTAATCCATCCAACCCAATCCATCAATTCATTTGTGTCTGCGTCTGCGGCGGGCCAATCCAATCCATCTTTTCTTGTCCAATCCATCTCTCCCAATCCAACCCATCTTTTCTTATCCAATCCATCTTGTCCCATCCAATTCAATCAACCCAGCCCAATCCATCAATTCATTTTTGTCGGTCGACGGATAGGTAGATAGTGGGATCTCATCGTCATCGCGATCATCAGTGTGGTGGAGGGAGATTCTGATAGAGAGGGAGAGAGAGAGGGCGAGAGAGAGAGAGAGAGAGACAGAGAGAGACAGAGAGAGAGAGACAGAGAGAGAGACACAGAGAAAGAGAGAGACGAGATCAATGTGACAGGCTGGAGGTCAGTCAGGGTGGGCATTTGATCTCAATCCCCCCCAACCTCCTTATCGCCCGCAGGGCGGTCGTATAGGTATAGTAATTCCCCCGCGGCGAATCCGGGCCATTTGCGAGTAGTTACTTTGCGAGTAGTGGAACGCGCTTATCTAATGATAGCCCCGTCAGGCCAACCCGGGTCCCCCGTACCCTAGTCTTACATCGCCCCGACACGGGGCGGTGGCTCGTCTGGGACACCATGAGCACGCTCGCTCGAACGCACGAACCTCTGGAGCCTCATCCCTGCACGAGAGAGGCCCACGAGGGGCCATAGGACCACGGGTCGGGGGAGGAAAACTATGCTCGACCCCCACCACCGGCGTTTGTCCTGGGC
>CAUYUJ010016580.1:0-22500 GCA_963575745.1 Prorocentrum cordatum | reverse complement strand
TATTTATATTATTGTTTTTAATAGGATTCCTAAGGGATCCTATAGGATTCCTAAGGGATCCCATAGGATTCCTAAGGGATCCTATAGGATTCCTAAGGGATGCCATAGGATTCCTAAGGGATCCTATAGGATTCCTAAGGGATCCCATAGGATTCCTAAGGGATCCCATAGGATTCCTAAGGGATCCTATAGGATTCCTATAGGATTCCTAAGGAATCCCATAGGATTCCTAAGGAATCCCATAGGATTCCTAAGGGATCCTATAGGATTCCTATAGGATTCCTAAGGAATCCCATAGGATTCCAAAGGGATCCTATAGGATTCCTATAGGATTCCTAAGGAATCCTATAGTATTCCTAAGGGATCTTATAGGATCCTATAGGGTCCTATAGGATCCTATAGGGTCCTATAGGATTTCTAGAGGATCCTATAGGATTTCATAGATTTCCTATAGGATCCTATAGGATTTCTATAGGATCCTATAGGATTTCCTATGGGATTTCATAGGATTTCTAGAGGATCCTATAGATCCTATAGGATCTTATATGATCCTAGCAGAGCTCCTCATAGAGCTCATACAAGCTCCTTCTATGGGATTCCTAAGGGATCCTAATAGGATTCCGAAGGGAGCCCACAGGGTTCCTAAGGACTCCTATAGGAATTTCCTAAAGGGTATCCTATAGGATTCCTAAAGGGATTCCATAGGATTCCTAAGGGATCCCACAGGTTTCTAAGGATCCTATAGGCCTCCTAGGGATCCTCTAGGAAGGCCCAAGGGATCCCAAATAGGATTCCTTTCCTGTGTAAAGGGATCCCATGAGATTTCCTAAGGGATCCTAATATGATTCCTATAAGGAATCCTATAGACTTCCCCCGATAGGATTCCTAAGGAAATCCCATATGATTCCTCTAAGGATCCTATAGTGAAATTCCCATAGGATTCCTAAGGAATCCCATAGGATTCCTATAGGATTCCTAAGGAATCCCATAGGATTCCAAAGGGATCCTATAGGATTCCTATAGGATTCCTAAGGAACCTATAGGATTCCTATAGGATTCCTAAGGAATCCTATAGTATTCCTAAGGGATCCTATAGGATTTCCTATAGGATCCTATAGGATTTCTCGAGGATCCTATAGGATTCCTCAAGAGCTCGCTGCACCGGTGCGCACACGCGTCGTGCTGTCAGAATCCGCATGGAGGACGTAGCGTTGAGAGCTTGGTCTGTGGAGGTAAGCTTTCGGGGTTGCTGGGGGTTGCTGGGGTTGCTGGGGTTGCTGGGGTTGCTGGGGTTGCTGGGGTCCCGCGGTTGCCTCCGGGCCGGTCAAGTCGGCCTTGTCCCAAGGGGAGGAGGCGCTGTGGAGCTCCCCACTGGACGGGCCGGTCAACTGCGCCTCGTTCTTGTTGTTGTTGTTGTTGTTGTTGTTGTTGTTGTTGTTGTTGTTTCATTCATTTCTAGAGAATATTGTTGTTGATCTCCGGAAGCGGTTCTGGGCGCTCTCGCCTCGACGCCGGTTACATTTCTCTGAAAACGAGGCTCCCGCTTGAGCGTTGGTTTGAGTGTAAAAGTGGGCCCGTGGGGGCCCGGCTACGACGACAACGGCTCCCGCTCGATGCTTCCGCGAGACACCCTGGCCAGAAAGGCCCCCGAACTCAGGAACGGCGCTCACGCTCGAGACCTCCTCACAATTCAGTCAAGTTGGCGGGGGCCCAGTCGATACTTCTTCACGATTCACTCCGGGAGCCCCTGGCTAGGAAGGCCCACGAACTCAGGAACGGCGCTCTCGCTCGAGATTTTCATGATTCAGTCAAACTGGTGGAGGCCCAACTACGACGACAAGGGCGTATTCGCAGAGGCCCTTGCCAGAGAGGCCCCCGAACTCAAGAGTGGCGCTCTCGCTCGAGTCTCTCGTATTTCAGGCAAGTTGGTGGCGGCCCAGACACGGCGACAAGGGTTCCCGTTCGGTATTTCTCAAGATGTATTCCGAGAGGCCCTGGCGAGAGTCCTCCGAACTCAGGGACGGCGCTCTAGCTCGAGAGTTCAGATGTTCCCCCCGAAAGGGGGTGTGATCGAAAACGAAGTGGGCGGGTATCGACGGTTGGGGTGTACAGAATGCAAGACACGCGAGCCAGTAAGAGGCAACAGTGCCAAAATGATTGTTGTTGCTGTTGTGGTTGAACTCCCACAATTGAAGAATAATTATTGTTGACCCCCCCTCTGGTGTACATTGTATTTTTCAATTGAAGTGCCCCTCCTGGCGCTCGCACTCTTTTTTATATCAGGGAAAATATTCTTCCTCAAATTGCCCCTGGCCCCCGGGTTTCAGCAACAATGGCTCCCGCCTTCGACTCTCTCACAATTTAGCCAGGACCCCCGCTCCCGCCTGAGACTTCTTCGCATTGTATTCAGAAATCGCGCTCTCGCATTGGACTTCCTTACAATTTATTCAGGAACCGCTCTTTCGGCGCTCTGGAGTCGCGCTCTCGCTGGAGACTTGCTTGCAATTTACTCCAGAATAGCGCCCTGGCGTTGGAATTTCTTGCAATTTACTCGAGCGCCGCGCTGCCGACACTCAGGCGCCCAGGAGTCGCGCTCACGCTTAGGACTCCATCACAGATTATTCAGGAATCGGGATCTCGCTGCCCTGCGTGGCCCCGTTGCAGCCCTTCGTGGCCCCCTCGCTGCCCTTCGTGGCCCGTTGCAGCCCTTCGCGGCCCCCTCGCTGCCCTTCGTGGCCCCGTTGCAGCTGTTCGTGGTCCCCTCGCTGCCCTGCGTGGCCCGTTGCAGCCCTTCGTGGCTCCCTCGCTGCCCTTCGTGGCCCCGTTGGAGCCCCTCGTGGCCCCCTCGCTGCCCTTCGTGGCCCCGTTGGAGCCCTTCGTGGCCCCCTCGCTGCCCTTCGTGGCCCCGCTGTCGCCCTTTGTGGCCCCCTCGCTGCCCTTCGTGGCCCGTTGCAGCCCTTCGCGGCAACCTCGCTGCCCTTCGTGGCCCCGTTGCGGCCGTTCGTGGCCCCGTTGCAGCCCTTCGTGGCCCCCTCGCTGCCCGTCCTGGCTCCCTCGCTGCCCTTCGTGGCCCCGTGGCAGCCCCTCGTGGCCCCCTCGCTGCCCTTCGTGGCCCCGTTGGAGCACTTCGTGGCCCCCTCGCTGCCCCTCGTGGCCCCCTCGCTTCCCTTCGTGGCCCCGTTGCAGCCCTTCGTGGCCCCTTCGCTGCCCTCCGTGGCCCGCTGCAGCCCTTCGTGGCCCCTTCGCTGCCCTCCGTGGCCCCGTTGCAGCCCTTCGTGGCCCCCTCGCTGCCCGTCGTGGCTTCATATATGTATGCCCTTCGTGGCCCCCGCTCGTTCGCGCCCGTCGTGGCCCCATATGCATGCCCTTCGTGGCCCCGCTGTCGCCCTTCGTGGCCCCCTCGCTGCCCTTCGTGGCCCCGTTGCTGCCCTCAGTGCCCCGTCCTTGCCCTTCGCGGCCCCATATGTATGGTCCAGGGTTTGGCCCCCCCCCCAATGCTGATGCCATTGGGCCCCCCCCCCCCGCGCGATGGTCCCCCCCGCCCCCCCCTGTGGGCGTGGCGTGGTGCTGCGCTGCGGTTCCCCCCCCCCCCTGTGGATGTGGTGTGGTGCTGTGGTGGTTCAGAGGTGGGCGTGGCGTGGTGTTGCACTGCGGTGCCCCCCTCCCCCCCCCTGTGGATGTGGTGTGGTGCTGTGGTGGTTCAGAGGTCGTCGTCGTCGTCGTCGTCGCCGTCGTCGTCGTCCTCGTCCTCGTCGTCCTCGTCGTCCTCGTCGTCGTCGTCCTCGTCGTCGTCGTCATCGTCGTCGTCTCATCGTCGTCGTCGTCATCGTCGTCGTCGTCGTCGTCATCGTCGTCATCGTCGTCGTCGCCGCCGCCGCCGGCGTCGTCGCCGCCGCAGCCGTCGTTGTCGTCGTCGTGGTCGTCGTCGTCGTCGTCGTCGTCGTCGTCGCCGTCGTCGCCGTCGTCGTCGTCGTCGTCGTCGTCGTCGTCGTCGTCGTCGTCGTCGTCGTCGCTGGGACCATACCATCTGGGGGGGGGGGCCCGAGGAATCCTGGGACCATACCATCTGGGGGGGGGTCCCGTGGGCCCTCGACCCTGGATCATGTATGCCCTTCGTGGCCCCCGTTCGTTCGCGCCCGTCGTGGCCCCATGTGCATGCCCTTCGTGGCCCCGCTGTCGCCCTTTGTGGCCCCCTCGATGTCCTACGTGGCCCAGTTGCTACCCTCAGTGGTCCCGTCGTTGCCTTCTGTGGCCCCGTATTATCTGCCCTTCGTGGCCCCCGTTCGTTCGCGCTCTTCGTGGCCACACACGCATTCCCTTCGTGTCCCCGCTGTCGCACTTCGTGGCCTACTTCGTGCCCTTCGTGGCCCTGCTGTCGTTCTCTCTCTCTCTCTCTCTCGTTCTCGCTTTCGCTCGTCGTCGTCGTCGTCGTCGCCGTTGTCGTCGTCGTCGTCGTCGTCGTCGTCGTCGTCGTCGTGGTCGGTCCCCTGCCCGTCTCTCGTGGGGTCGGGTTGCCGCCGATCAGCGCTGCGACGGTCCGCGGCCGCCCCGCTGCTTGCCGGGGCTCGGCTTGCAGGGAAGAAGGGCCTACCCGGAAAAGGGGTACGATCGAAGACGAAGAGGGCGGGTATCGAGGGTTTGGGAACTACGCGTTAACGGACACTCGAGAAGATGAGAGCGAACAGTCTTAAGCTTGTTGTTGTTGTTGTTGCTGCTGCTATTGTAGTCGTTGTTGCTGCTGTTGTTGATGTTGCTGTTGATGTTGCTGTTGATGTTGCTGATGCTGTTGATGTTGTTGTTGTTGCTGCTATCGGTGCTGCTGTTGCTGCCGCTGCTGTTGTTATCAATGGTTTTTATTTTTAGGTTTAGTTTTAGTTTCAGTTGTTGTTGTTGTTGTTGCTGTTGTTGTTCTTGTTGTTGTTGTTGTTGTTGTTGGTGGTTGTTTTTGTTGAATTCTAATTTCTGAATTATTGTTGATCCCCCCACCGGTGCATATTGTTTTTTCTCAATCAAAGTGTGCCCCTCGACGCTCGTACTTTGCTTTTTTGACAGGGAAAGTCTTGATGCTCAAACTGGGCCCCTGGCTCCCGGGTTACAACAACAACGGCTCCCGCCTGAGACTTCCTTACGATTTTGCCAGGACCCCCGCTCCCTCCCGAGACTTCCTCGCATTTTATTCAGGAATCGCGCTCTCGCTTGGGACATCCTTACAAACTATTCAGGAATTGCTCTCCCGGCGCTCTGGAGTCGCGCTCTCGCTGGAGACTTGCTTGCAACTTACTGAAGTCTTGCGTTGGAATTTCCTGCAATTTGCCCAAGCGCCGCGCTCCCGACACCCAGGCACCCAGGAGTCGCGCCCGTTGTGGCCCCATGTGCATGCCCTTCGTGGCCCCGCTGTCGCCATTTGTGTCCCCCTCACTGTCCTACGTGGCCCAGTTGCTACCCTCAGTGGCCCCATAGTTGCCTTCTGTGGCCCCGCATTATCTGCACTTCGTGGCCCCGCTCGTTCGCGCTCTTCGTGGCCCCATACGCATTCCCTTCGTGTCCCCGCTGTCGCCCTTCGTGGCCTACTTCGTGCCCTTCGTGGCCCTGCTGTCGTTCTCTCTCGCTCTCGCTTTCGCTCGTCGTCGCCGTCGTCGCCGTCGTCCTCGACGTCGTCGTCGTCGTCGTCGTCGTCGTCGTCGTCGTCGTCGTCGTCGTCGTGGTCGGTCCCCTGTCCGTCCCTCTTGGGGTCGGGTCGACGGTCCGCGGCCGCCCCGCCGATCAGCGCTGCCGCTGGCCAGGCCGACGGTCCGCGGCCGCCCCGCCGCTTGCCGGGGCCCGGCCTGCAGGGAAGAAAGGTATACCCCCCAAAAGGGGTTCGATCGAAGACGAAGAGGGCGGGTATCGAGGGTTTGGGAAATACGCGTTATTGGACACTCGAGCATATAAGGGCGAACAGTCTTAAAATATTGTTGTTGTTGTTGTTGTTGTTGTTGTTGTTGTTGTTGTTGTTGTTGTTGTTGAACATTATTAATTCTAAAGAATAATTATTGTTGGGACCCCTGGTGCACGGCCCCCCTGCGCCGCCTAGGCCGCAGCTACATTTTCATCATTTTCGTGAGGAAGCCTCAGGTAATACGATGTCATCAAGATCCGGTTGTTTTGTTGTAATCCGTTTTCCCTTGCAAAAAACACTATAAAATGACATTTCTTGTTCTAATATAATCAAATTTCAAGAATCCCTTGCAAAAAATAAGGTAAAGTGGACATTCGCGCGCGCAAGACGAAATCCTTCCAAAAGCTTAGTGTTCGGAGCGATTTTAACATAAAAACATCAAAAAACCAATGGTTTTTCAACAAAAAAATGTCAAAATCTCATCCCGCGCGCTCTTGCGGATTCGTAGGAAAACCCAACACTTTTTAAACATTTCTGTCAAACGGGCTTTTGCGAGCAACTTTTTCGAACTTCTGCGACAACGGTTGCGCACCTGCCAGGGCCATCATCCCTGTCAAATAATACCATGCGGGACACATTCGTTTTTTCTTCGCGCGCGCACGCCGTCGTCGTCGGCCGCGGGGCCCTGAATAGTAGCCACGGTCGTCCGCATGCCACGAAGTGAAGTGTCCGAACGTCATAGGGCGGGAAGCTGGGTGTGGGTGGTGGCGAAGAGTCGTTTGGAAATTTGGTAGAGCTTGAACCGGCCCCCCCACAAAGTGGGGGTATTGCCCGCCTCCTATGAAAACCCTGGCACTGGTGAGAACGGAGTGTCCCCAGTCTTAAATGATTGTTGTTGTTGTTGTTGTTGTTGTTGTTGTTGTTTTTTGTGTGGCTTCCTCGCAATTTATTCGGGCGCCGCGCCATCGACACTCAGGAATCACGCTATCGCTGTGGACTTCTTACGAGTTACTTGGGAATCGCGATAGCGCTCGAGATTTCCCCGCCATTCATGCAGAACGCACGCTTCAGCATCCCGCCTGCTCGACCTGACCGCCTGGGCCCGCCTTCCCGACCCGCCGGCTAGGGTCTGCCCACATGATCTGCCCGTCTGGTTCTGCCACATTTTTTGCTCCTAGCCCCACTCCTGAGAGTTCCGTGCTTCATTCGTCTCTCCCTCCCTTCCATGCGTCACCTCTTCCCCTGCTTCAGGGGCTGCACCAAGTACACGCGGCAGTGAAGGGCTAGACGAAGAGGGCGGGCATCGAGGGTTTGGGATTTTTGTGTTGAATTGCATGCGGGCAGATAAGAGCGAACAGTCTCAAATGTATGTTTGTTGTTGTTGTTGTTGCTGTTGCTGTTGTGGTTGTTGTTTTTACTGCTGCTGTTGCTATTTTTGTTGCTGTTGTGGTTGTTGTGGTTGTTGTGGTTGTTGTGATTGTTGGTGTTGTTGTGGTTAATGTCATTGTTGTCGTTGTTGCTGCTGCTGTTGTTGTTGCTATTGTTGTTGTGGTCGTTGTTGTGGTTGCTGTTGGTGTTGTTGCTGCTGCTACTGCTCTTGTTGTTGGTGGTGATGATGAGGATGATGATGGTGACGATGATGATGCTGATGATGATGTGCTGATGATGTTGATGACGAGAATGCCGATGACAATGATGCTGGAGCTGATACTGTTGCTGCTGCCGATGCTGATGAATGATGATGATGCTGCTGCTGATGATGTTGTTGTTGATGATTATTGCGATGATGCTGCTGATTATGATGATGAGGATGATGATGCTGATTATGACGATGCTGATGATGCTGAGGATTTTGATTATGATTCTGATGATGCTGATGATGGTGAGTATGATGATGATGCTGATGATGATGATGATGATGATGATGATGATGATGATAATGATGGTGATGATGATGATGATGATGATGATGATGATGCTGATGCTGATGCTGATGCTGATGATGCTGATGATGCTGATGCTGATGATGCTGATGATGCTGATGATGCTGATGATGATGATGACGATGCTGATGATGCTGATGATGCTGCTGATGCTGATGATGATACTGGCGTCGTCGTCGTCTTTGTCGTGATGTTGATGAGGATGACGATGATGATGACGATACTGATTATGCTGATTATGATGATGATGCTGATGATGATGATGATGATGCTGATGCTGCTGCTGATGCTGCTGCTGATGATGATGATGACGATGAGGATGCTGATGACGATGAGGATGCTGCTGCTAATGCTGCTGATGATGCTGATGATGCTGCTGCTGATGATGATGATGATGCTGTTGCTGCTGCAGATGCTGATGCTGATGCTGCTGCTGCTGATGAGGATGATGATGCTGGATGCTGATGCTGATGCTGATGCTGCTGCTGCTGCTGCTGATGATAATATGATAGATGATGATTGATGATATGATGATGATGATGATGATGATGATGATGATGATGATGATGATGATGATGATGATGATGATGATGATGATGATGATGATGATGATGATGATGATGATGATGATGATGATGATGATGATGATGATGATGATGATGATGATGATGATGATGATGATGATGATGATGATGATGATGATGATGGTGATGGTGATGGTGATGGTGATGGTGAGGTGATGATGAGGAGGAGGAAGAGGAGGAGGAGGAGGAGGAGGGGAGGAGGAGGAGAGGAGAAGAAGAAGAGGAGAGGAGGGGAGGAGGAGGAGGGGGGAAGAGAAGAAGAGGAGGAGGAGGAGGAGGAGGGAGGAGGAGGAGGAGGAGGTGGAGGAGGAAGGAGGAGGGAGGAGGAGGAGGGGAACTGGGAGGGGGAGCCAGGAGCCGGGAGGGGGAGGGGAGGGGAGGGGAGGGGAGGGAGGGAGGGAGGTAGGGGAGGATGAGGGGTTCCTCAACACAAAGCGCGCGTAGACCATCCGGACTGTGTGGGCTGGGATGCTTAGGTGTGCGCGCGCTCTGCCCAGATCCCAGCCCCCCCTCAGCACTCTCACCGTCTGCGCCTGAAGAGACCTTTTTTTCCTCGCCTCTGCCCCCACGTGCCCTCTTCACAAGGGAGGGGCGTCATGCGCCGCATCCGCGCGGGTCTCGCCCCGCGACCGGCTGGCGGGGTCTCGCCCCGCGGCGGGGCTGGCGCCCCGCCGCGTGACGGGGCGCCGCGCGCGCGCAGGGGCGGAGGCCGCGCGCGGGGGGACGGCGCAGCTGCGTCGCATCTGCCCGGGGGGGTTCGCTCCACGCCTGGCGGGGAGGCGTCGCTCCGCGGCGGGGGCGGCGCGGCTGCGCGCGCGCGCGGGCGGGCGGGAGTCTCGCGCGGTGGAGCTGCGTCGCACCTCGGCGGGGGTCTCGTGCCGTGATGGGCGGCGCCTGGAGGCCCAGGGGGGGGGGGTCCGCCGCGACGGGCGCACCATCCGCGGGGTAGCTCCAAAGAGATGCGGGATTCTGTAGGAAGTTCAGGGGACGTCTGCGGAGCTCTCTGGAACTCCCGAGGAATTCTTGACGCTTCGCTTGCTTCCACCAGCCCATCGAGAGACGATGCCCAGGGGAGTAATCTGGAGGCTGGAGGAGGGGCGTAGGTAAGCATATAGTTAAGCAGCGAGACCAACAATGGTGAACTTAGAGGCCTGTTGTGGTGCTTTTGGTGCGCTCTTGGGCGCTCTTCGGCCTGTCTTGGGCCCCTCTTTGGCCCCTCTCGGGGCTCTCTTGGGCCATCTTGTAACCGTCTGGAGGCCTCAGAAGCCAATCAGAAGCAAAGAGGCGAGAAGGCAGACCAAATTGTTTATCTGTAGGTTCTGGAAGGATTTTGGCCTCTCGAAGGGGTTTTTGGATGGTTCCGTGGCCCCTTGGAGCCGTCTTTGGGCGGTCTTGGGGCCCATTGAGGCATGCTGGAAGCTATCTTCAGCCATACTGGACTATCTCGTGCGATCTTGGAGGCCATCTCGGGCTATGTGGGGCCCTCTGAGGGCCATCTTGGGCCAACTTGGACGCCCTACCCCCTCGCCGCGCCCCCCTCCAGACCCAGGGAGGTACGGGGAACGGTGAACCTCTCTCCAAAGGTGAAGACTGAATTTGGAAGAAGTAGCTCCCTAAACCACCTATGCCACCGATAGGATTCTGTATGTTATCTTCAGGTTTCAAGGGAAATCCAGAGGATGAGGATTTTCTACGGGTTCCAGTGGAATTCTTGCAGATTTCATCAGATTTGCTTTCCTCAGAGGATCTCCATGGGGTTTCCGAGACGATCCTTGGTATTGTTTTTTTGAGCTCCTGAGGACATCTGAGGAAGGCAGGAGGATTTTGGAGGAAATCCGCAGGATTGCCGAGGAAGCTCATGGACTGCGTGAGGAAATCCTTGGGATTCCTCTGGGCACGACTATGTCGTGAGGAGGTCCTCTGGGCTCCAGATGACATCCCCAAGGCAGGGTCAGGCTTGCGGAGGAAGAAGGCATGAACTCCTCCCGCCCCCTGCGGGTTCCCAGGGGGCCCCAGGAGCAGGGATCCCAAGCCTTGGGTCGGGCCTGTCCCCCCATACAGGTGGATCTTGGACGAAATAAGACATATTCAAACATGCCCAGAAAAGATGCCCAAACATACTCAAAAAATCGTCCCGAGAGTATTCTATACCTGTTCTTGAGTATGCCCCCTGTACACCTTTGGCGATGTTTAAGAAAACTTAAATTTTCGACCAGAGTCTCGATTATTCTGAATTTTTCAATGTAAATCCTAAGATTTGAATGGAATGTTTGGGTTTTTTATTCAAGTTCTGAGACTATGAATTTCTTAACCCATGATTTCTTAAGCATTTCGCAGGGTGTAGAGGGACGGGCCCGACTTAACCCAAGCCGGGGGGGCGCGTCCGCTCTGCGGCGGGATGGCAGGCCGGGGGGGCGCCAGAGCCTTCTGGCTGCTCTTCCACCTGCGGAGCCTCCGTGGGAGCCCCGCCGTGGCCCTCTCGGAGGCCTGGGCAGGGAGGCGGTCTGCTCCGTGCGGTGCACAGCCCGAAGTGCGTCGCTCGGAGGCGGGCGGGAGTCGCCTCGCCCGTGCCGTCGTCCGTCGGTTGCTCCGCGGAGCGCTCCGACTGGCGGTCGCTCGCTGCTGACGTCAGTCGGGTGAGGTGCTTGCTCCAGGCAGAGTGGGGAGGAAGGGCGGAAGGGCGGGAGCGCCGGGGTTGCAGGGCAGGGATACTTGGGCTCTTTCCTCCTCCTCTCTGCTCCTTGCTCCATCCGTCCTTCTTCCTCCCGTCCCCCCTTCGGGGGAACACGGGGGAGGATGCATCGCTGACTGACCCCCGGCGGCAGCAGGTCTCGCAGGAGTGGGAGGCGGCCGAGGCGGGCCTCCTGCAGGCGGTGGGGGAGGGGGGGCGGCCGACTCTCCGCGTGGGCGGTTGGTGCCAGTCTGCAGTTCGCGGCCGCCGCGCGACTGGGGAACGTCTGCGCGGCTGGATGCTGCTTCCTCTCGAGTGAAGCGCAGGAGGAGGAGGAGGAGGAGGAGGAGGAGGAGGAGGAGGAGGAGGAGGAGGAGGAGGAGGAGGAGGAGGAGGAGGAGGAGGAGGAGGAGGAGGAGGACCAGTGTAAACCCTAGAGTCATCAACGATGTTGGAATAAACCCTCCCTCCAAGCTCCCTCTTCATAGGCTCCTACAGCGGTCATTTTCACTTGGAGCTGCCCCGTTGGAAGATAACTGTTTGAAGACGCTGAAGAATGCTCGAATTTTATGCTCGGAATTCCAACGCAACGGATCAACCTGACTGTTGCGTCTTGACGATCCTGGATCGTGCCAGAACACCACTTCTGCGTCTTCAACACCGCGGATCAAAGTAAGTGTTGCACCCTCATACTCTTGAATCCTTCCAACACGCTAGTTCTGGTACGCTGATACTGGGAATCCGTGACATTCTTGCAAATTCAGAAAACGAGCAAATCGAATGCGCGACGCTACGGCGAGAGCCACACTTTGAAAAGGAACCGCCCTCAATCCGTGAAACTCTTTCCTTTCAAATTTTCACAACGAATGTACGTGGCGCTACGGCGAGAGCCACATTCTGTAAACAGACTGCCCTCAATCCATGAAGCTCTGGCAACGTTTGAACGAATATACGCGGCGATGAGGCGAGAGCTACATTTTGAAATCAACCCGCCCTCAACCCGTGCAATTGTTTAAAACGAACGTGCGCGGCGCGAAGGCGAGAGCCACATTTTGAAAACCACCCGCCCTCCATCTGTGAAACCATTGCCAGTTTTGAAGCTTCAGGGTCATACATGGTGAGGAAGTCTCAGGCGGAACGCCCTGCACGCCCTAAAAACCAGCATCGGGGTGCGACAGGGATAAATTTATAAGGAAAAGGAATGGATGAGGATGAGGATGAGGATGAGGATGAGGATGAGGATGAGGATGAGGATGAGGATGAGGATGAGGATGAGGATGATGATGATGATGATGAGATGATGATGATGATGATGATGATGATGATGATGATGATGATGATGATGATGATGAGGATGAGGAGGAGGAGGAGGAGGAGGGAGGAGGAGGAGGAGGAGGAGGAGGAGGAGGAGGAGGAGGAGGAGGAGAGGAGAGGGTGAGGAGGAGGAGAGGAGCAAGGAGGAGAGCAGGATGAGGAGGAGGAGGAGGAGTAGTAGGAGGAGGAGGAGGAGGAGGAGGAAGCAGGACCAGGAGTAGGAGGAGTAGGAGGAGGAAGAGGAGGAGGAGGAGGAGGACGAGGAGGAGGAGCGTTCCGTAGCCATCTTGGCTCAAGTAAGCCCTTCCACAGGCAGCTGGCCAGGCCAGCAGATTTTTGGACCCACATGCAGCCGCCCGGATAGGGTGACCCCCTTTCCATGTGCTTCACTAGCTGCTATATCTCGTGTGGGTGTCTGCGAATCAAGATTATCAGGATGACGCGACGCCTGCCCCAATGAGGTGGTTTGAGAGTCAATCGGAAGGAGCGCCTCCACCGACGAAGCAGATGCGAGCGAGTTCAACGCGGGCTGGGTCTGGCTTGCCTGGCGTCACGTCTGCTCATGGTCTTCCCGCTGGTGCTGCTCTTTCTGCTCCTGCCCCCCTGGGAGGAGGCTGCTCAGAACTACGTCGATAGGTCCAAGAACGACGTCATGGCTGCCATCCAATGTATGCGAGCCCAGCTTTGCAGCGTCACGTTCACGCAGCATTTCAAGACCTTCGACCTCTCCATCGAGCGCCGCTTCACAGAAGTCATGCGCATGATCGACGACCAGGATGATAAGTTCAACGCGCCCGAGAAGGAAGTGGAGAACCTCAAGCAACTGCTCGGAGTCATTAAGAAAGAGGGGCCCAAGGCCGTCACTTTGGGTTTTGGATACGACAGGAATGTTGGCGAGACGATCCTCGTGCTCCGCTCTCGCGACCTCGTGCCCAAGGCGGCGATGCGACGTGGTGCAAGAACCCACTCATGGTGGAGCGTTAGACGGGCATTCAGCTCACCAGGCGCGCCGCCGAGGAGTTGTCTCCGAACGAAAATTCGCCATCGACAGCGAGAAAGGATTGCTCGTGCTCAACTGGAAGGTCCTGGCTAAGGACACTACAGCCAGTGACCGCCCCGCAGAATATCGAGTTCACAGTCGCCAATTTGCGCGCCGCCAACTTGGATAAAGGCCAGTTGCAGCGCAAGTTTCAGCCCTTCTTCGCCGCTGCCGCGGCGGACCAAGAGTGGGGCCTTAGCATTTTCTTTCCTAGATGGCAGGGGTCGTGCTCGAAGCACAGCTTGTTCGGCCTGGTGTCCTGGAGCTCCCGCTCTCTCTTCCGCCGCGGCCCCCCCCCAGGCCAGGAAGTGCCAGTGCCTAATTCGCCTCTCTCGTCGCCTGTTCCAACATCGTCGCGATCCAGGGTCCAGGGGGACATCCTGCATCCTGCCAGGAAGGGCAACAATTATTACTGCTCTTCTGCTGACGTGGCCACTGGGGGGTGGTTACGTTTGGGTCTAAATTCTTTGGAATGACAGGTGAGTCTCGGGATTCTAGTCCTACTATCGTCCTAGCTACCCTTGTGAGTACGAACGTCATTCACATCAAAAGTACCGTCCCTTGGGAGCGACAGGTGGATCTCACGTGGCAGAATCCACAGTTTCGGGCCTTTTTCGAGGTCGAAAGCAGCTTGTGATCCGCTCTATCCGAGGGGACTTGCAGGTTTCTCTGAATGCGATGCATCAGAATATCGTCGCGGTCATGAGACATTAAAATTGTCTGCCACCCCGCCTCGGCCCGCGATCGCGGCCGAGGCTGTCGAGGTCCTGCGCCGGGCTGCCAAAGACTGGCGGGCTACCCAGGACCAGGCATCGAACGCGTTGTTTCTCGGCGGTGACTGAATTTGACCTTCCGACTCTACTCGTATCAATGCCTATAGCAAGATTGCGACTATCTTGGACCATAAGTCCTTCTTTATTCCTGGGTGGGCATTGATTCAGAAGCACGCTGCCGGTACAGCAGCGCGCCCTTGGTCCGATCCCTGAGGTCACAGGTCGTCCACATCCAGCTTTGACTGCCTCTTGAACATTGGGGAGGTCGTTAGGGGGTCTACGGGCGCCCCGCTCTCTGTGGGCCACTGTGTGTCTGTACTTAGGAATCTGTGGTCGGGGCGCGTGAGGGGCCCGTGCGGCTGCCACCCTCGTTTTTCGCTTGAAAGAGGGGGCAGTGGCCAGAGCGGACGCCATTGCCATCGCGGCCTATGCGCCACCTGCTCGCCCTTGGAAACCTGTCCACAGTGGCACTAGGAAGGAAGGAGGGGAGGTGTGAGACGCCGTGCCGTCAGCCGCGCATGTCTTCCCAATTTGCCTCGCTCGACAATTTCTCGCTGGCCCCTCCCGCTCCAGCTGAAGATCTAAAAGTGCACGGCGCGCGAAGACGTGAAGTTTGCGCGGCGGGTTTCCGCGCCAGCCCAAACTCCAACCTCGCGAAGCTGATTCGCCTGAGGGCGCGTGCAGGAGTGGCGTCGCGACGGGGTTTCAAGCTTGCTTGCGCGTTGGTCCAGGCCCGCCCTCTTACTGCGGCGCGCCTCGAGCTAGACTAAGGATCGAAAGTCGTGCGAATGTGGTTCCCCGCGGGCATTTCTCGGCGGCCATTGAACGGGCCCGGGCCCGCGACTTCGAGGAGGAGAAGCGACTTGGCAAGCTTGCCCTCGATGGCGCAACCGACGAGGGCCATGATGGAAAGTGGGCGGTGGGGGCGAAACGAGTGCTCGAGCGAGATCAAATGTGGCTTCTTCGACTCGCGAGTGCATTTGCGCGCGTCGGTAACCGGTGGAACCGATCGTGCCGATCCTGCATATACATTTATACATAAATAGACATATGTAGATTTAGATGCACATATATATATATATATAGATATGTGTATATGTATGTATATATACATATATATGTATACATATATATATATATATATATATATATATATATATATATATATACTGGGCTATCTCTGAACACCGGGGCGAGGTTTTTGCGGCCGAGCCGATTGGCGAGCGCGGGGCCGACCGATGCTTCGAGCGCGTCGCCGCGCGCTTCGACCTCGACGACCTCCCGGCACCGGCGCGCGAACAGCGGCGCTGCGTGTCGCGACGGCCCGATGGCGCCGCAGGTCCAAATGCGTTGCCTCGCGCCATGGCAGCGCCTCCGCAGGCTCTGGACATCTTGTGGAAGGTGCTTGGGTTCGTCCTCGAGGACGCCGAGGACGGGTGGCTTCCTTCTGGTTTCAGCGTCGCGCTGGGCAACTCTCTGCTCGAGGGGGGCGACCTGGGCGACCGACTCGGCGCTGCCCGAACCCCCGGCTGTGTCCGACCCCTGGGCCTCGAGAGTATGGGCAACACATTGCTGTTGGGCGTGGGGTTTCATTTTTGCTAGGAGATGGGCTCCGTTGGCCTGCCCTATCCAATGGGGGCTTGTGCGTGGGCGCCAGAGCTTCGCGACGCTGTCATCGAACTCGACGTTGCCGCCACACTGTGTTCAATGTCTGCCTCAGCCCAGTCCGACCCACCCCCGCTCGTGTCTTTTGAGTTCCGGCGGGCCTTTTCCCCCCTGGCCCACTCCTGGCTCCTGGGGGCCCTCCAAGCTATCTCGCTACCCCTTGGCTTTTATTTCTGGTATCTGGGTCGTAGGTATGTCGGCGTCCTCTACTTTGGGCGCCGCCAGCGCGTGCTGCTTTTTCTCTATCTCTTCTCTCTCTACATTGGCGGGCGTGGTTGTGGGCTGCCTTCCACTTGTTGTGTATATGCTGTCGCTACGGAGGTGCCGGGGCGAGGTGCGGCGCGGGCGTGTGAGGGCGGCAGCCCTGGCCGAAGTCAAGGATTCGAAGCGCCCTGCCACGATCTTCCGTGGCCGCGAAGGTCGCCTGCCCGAGTTAGGCCCAGCAAGTGCGAGATCACGTCTCGCTTGCGAGTTCTGCGCCGCCATCCGCCAGCTGTGCGTGGGCCGACGCAGGGCCCTGCTGCCAGACTGGAAGGGCTTTGAAGTGGTTCCAGAGTTAGAGGCATCGCGTAACTCCACCAGCCCATCCCGAGACGAGGCCTAGAGGAGTTGCCTCGATCAGGGAAGTGGGCAGCGCGCAGAGAAAGGGTCCGGGGTCCCTCTTAGAGCGCTCTTGGGGCACTCTTGGGCGCTCGTGTGGCCGCATGGGGGCTCTCTTGGGCCCCTCTTGCGTCCTGGGGGCCTCTTGGCGGTCCCGGGGCCCTTGGGGCGTCTCGGGTGCCTCGGGGGGACTCCTGGGGCCTCCAGTGGGTGTCTTGGGAGCCTCTTGAAGGCTTCTTGGGGCTCCTCGGCGCCTTGGGGCCCTCCTGAGTGGCTCTCGGGGCTTTCGCGGCGCTCTTGGGGCCATCTTGGAGGACATCCAGCAAACGAGAGGGGGGCTTTAGTTGGCGTTGCCCCTCGGGAGCCCCGAAAGTCGCCTAGGGCGCTCTCGTGGCGCTCCTGGAGCGCTCTCGGGGCCGTCTCGGGGCTTTCCTGTGCTCCTATCTGAGCCCTCTCGGACCATCTTGGAGACATCTTGAGGCCTCGGATGGCCCTCGGAAGCGAAACGTCGAGATAGCCAAACCATTGTGTCTTTTGGTTTTGGAAATGTTTTGGCTTCTTCGGGGCCTCCTCGGAGAGCTGTCTGGCCATTTGGAGCCGTCTTGGAAGGGCCTTGGGGCCTGCTGGAGCATCTTGGGGGCCATCCTGAGGCATCTTGGGGTCTATTGGGCCATCTTGGAGCTCGTCCTGGGCTCCTAGCGCTCATGGAGCCATCTTGGGCCATCTTGGAAGCTCAGACCCTTCGCGGGCCCCCCCGCCCACGTCCGAGGTGGGGGTGGGGGTGGGGGGCGGGGTCGAGGCGCCCCTAGATTGCAAGTCGTCTAGCTCACTCCCGCCCGCCCTCCAAGCGCATAAGTGACGCCCGAGCCTGGGCGCGTTCAGCGGTCGTCTTCCGACGGGCAGCTATCGGGGGACAAATCCGACCCCGTGTGTGCGACGCTGGGGCGAGGTGCGCCACGCGTGCTGGGCGCGCCGCGCGCGCCCGGCGCCGCTGGGGCCCGAGCGTGCCAGGCGCGCCTGGTGCGCCAGATGCGCCGCGTGCTCCGCGTTCGCCAGGTGCGCCGCGTACTCCAGCCGTGCCAGGAGCGCCGCGTTCGGGGCGCGTGCAGAGTGCGTCAGGTGCCCCCGCGCACGTGGCAGCGCGCGTCGGGCAACGTGTCGGCCCCACCGCCCACGTTGAAGACCAATGCCCGTTGTGTCTGGTGGGCCTGCGCGCAGCAGGTTGCGCGCCGCCGCTTGGCAGTGATCGCGGCGCGGCCGCGCGTGGTCCAGATTTAGACGCGAGGTGTATTATTAAATTGTTTCTGTCAGGGGTGGTAGCCCAGCGCGCAGTGGGCGTTATGCTGGCGCCCCCGCGGCCCCCGTAAGAGAAAACAATGCAACTTGCTCGCGGGCCGCGCGATCATGCCAGACTTTGCCCCAAAGTGTAGTTTGTGCATTTTTTTTTGACGGGTGGTTGGGGGGCCGCGTCGGCCTGCCCGCGCGTGCTCCAAATGTGGGTGCAGAGTGTGTTTTGATGTTTTTGGCGGGTGGCGGGTTGGTGCCCCCAGGATGTCCTTATTGTTCCTGGTTGGCTGCCTGTCGCTTTGGGGTGGGGTGGGGGTGGGTGGGGGGGTATGAGTGGGGGGCAGCGGTGAAGCTTTCCCTGATGGACGAGACGGGCGGATGGAAGGCATATCGCCCTCGACCGCCTACGCCCTAAGGGGCCGGTGGGATTCAGTTGCCATGGCCTCTGTATAGGCCCTGGCTGGGGGGATGTTTCTGCCCCCCCCACCTAGCGCGAGGCGCGAGGGCCAGTCTGGGGTGCGTTCTATTCCCGGACTCGCGCCCCCGCGTCAGTGCGGGAGTATTTGTAGACGACGCGAGTCGCCTCTGCGCTTGGCTGCGTTGCTCCATTTCTCCTATTCCTTCGGAAAATGGCTCGCGAAGAATCGGTTATGGTGGCCAGTGTCTCCATTTTCCCCTCCAGTGCGTTGTCTCGTCTGGCCTGGGGTGACTTCGGAAGCCTGGGGTGGGGCTGGCAATCGCTTAGGGCGCGGCTGCGTTCGTGGCTTCTCGCGCGCGCTGCCGCCAGTGCGTTTCCTGATTGGGTTTTCGAGCCCGCCCGCCAGCCGTCATTGCAAACGGCCAAGTTAATTCGGCTGGCAGGAATTGGGATAGGGCCGGCGCTCGCCGAAGTTCAGGAAAGCGAGAGATTCTGCGAGCGCGTGCGCGAGGCGTTCCAAGCGTGTCCTATATCGTGAATATCACGACGAATTGCCCGGGTGCGATGCTGAGGCCCGTCGTTGGAGAGATGGTTTCCTGAGGCCTGTTTGTTTCTTTTAAATTCCAGTGCCGGATTTTAGCGTGTTCTCCTCTCTGATGACTGGTCGGAGTTTTAGGCCCGCCGTCTTTTGGTTTCGTGCCGACATCGACCCTATCTGTGCTATTTGCTGGGGCCAGGTTCAAACGACCTCGCCCAAAATATGTTGCGCTTCAGGGTGTATCAGAACGTTTCTCAAGAGTTGGTTGACCGAAACATTGCTCTTATATGCATGATAGGGTGCCCTGATGAGCCCGGCAGCGTAGAACATTATCGGGGCTGCCCGCGTCTCTTCCCGCTCGTTGCTCAGCTTCTAGACTCGATGGCCCTTCTGCTCCCTCCCAATCTTCTTAGCATTCCCTGTCGCCGCGTCCGAGATGCACGGTGAGGTGCGATGCGAGGCCCTGCGCGCTGGCGTGCAGAGCATCAGCGAGAGCGACGCGCGGGCCCTCCTGTCTGCCGCGCGTTTCGCTCTTGGAAGAGGAGGGGGAGGAGGGGGGGGGCGCCGCCGACGACATCCTACCGCCGACTCCCGCGCGGGGCCGGGCGCCTACAAGGGGCGTCCTCGCGTGCTGGGATTGGGCTTCAAACAGGGAGTTGGGGGAAGAGATGCGTCGGCGTTCACTGATGAGGCTTGCCCGGTGCCGCGATCGCTTCCTCTCTCTCTCTCTCTTTTTCCTTATTTCCTTACCGCCGCTGTTCCTTTCGCCGTTCGATTGGGAGTCAGACTCACCCCTTAGTGACCGATCAATCGATGAACGAGGGGGGGCGGGAGGAGGTCGAGGAGGGTCAAGAGGAGGAGGAGGAGGAGGAGGAGGAGGAGGAGGAGGAGGGGGAGGAGGAGGAGGGGGAGGGAAAGGTGGCGGAGGGTGATGATGAGGGCGCGGAGGAGGGAGAGGCATGATAATAATGACAACGAGATTAGTAATAGTTTTTGATGACAAGGGTAATGGGGCGAATGCTAAGAGGGACGATAATAATACTGCGAGTAACGATAGTACTGATACGGTCAATTATACTAATCAGACACATAGTAACATTATGGTCATACTGTTTGTTAATGCTGAGAGTACGTAAACGGAAGCATAAGAAAAACCAACACACTGTCATAATCATAGGGATATGAACAGTTTTAATGCTAGTACTAAGAAAAACATTCCACGAACTAGTAATCACAATCGGATCGTTTTTTTTTGGGGGGGTTAGTATTATATATATGAAAGGGATGGCCGCACCAACGACGACACCACAACAATACTGACAACACTTCGGTTACGAAGTATAACAATCTTAGCCATATGAGTATTACAAGTAAAATGACTATCAGTAATACGAATGGCATGTCTAAATGTAATAACAAGTTTCGCGATACTAATGATAAGCTAATGCGAGTAATAAGACTAGGAAGAACACGAATAACAATTCTATTACGGCGATTGTTACGAATAATAATAATAATGACTGTACCACGGACGATAACACGTATTGAACTAATAATTGTAGTGGAATTTTGGGAAGAATAATACTATTGAGAAGAACGCAAAGTATAGCAACGATTTATTACCAAGACGGATATGACTATTTTGATTATTAACCACACTACGAAACATAGTCATACGACTAATATTTGAAACCGTAATAGTAATACTCATGATAACTTTCTTCTAAACAGGCCACACGATACACACAATAAGAGGGTGTTGCGGAAACTGATGGTGGTGGTGATGATGATGATGATGATGATGATGATGATGATGATGATGATGATAATGATGATGATGATGATGATGATGATGATGCTGATGATGATGATGATGATGATGATGATGTTGAGGACGAGGAGGAAGGGGGAGAAGGAGGAGGAGGACGAGGAGGAGGAGGAGGAGGAAGACGAGGATAAGGAGGAAAAGGAGGAAAAGGAGGAAACGGGGAAAGCGGGAGGAGAGGAACTTGAAAGGGGAGGGGGGAGGAGGAGGACAACCATGTCAGGTATAAGTGCCTGCCGGGTTCGGCGGGGGGGGCGGGAAACCCCGACCGACCCGCGCCCGCGCGCGTGCCTGCGACGGGTGTTGCGCGCCCCAACTGCTCCTTGGCCGCTCGCGTCCGCGGCGCGCCCGGCTGCTCTGTTTGGGCCACTAGCTGGGGCGCTGGCTGGCATCTGTCCTGGGCTGGCCCCCCCCCCCTTTTGCTGCTCGCTCCATTGCTGCTGCGCCTCCTTCCCCGCTGCGCCTGCCCCCCCTCTTCAATGGTTGCTCGCCGCTCGGTGCGGCCCCTCCTTCCAAGCGTTCCCCCCCCCTTCCTTTTCACTTCCACCTTCTCCCTATCAGCCTGCGTTTTGAAGTGAGCCAAAGCGGCATCTGCAGACTGTAGGGTGTCCAGCTGCCCGCGGCACAGTCACCGCAGTGCAAAAAAACACACTCTGTGTGGGGACACTTCGAGCGCCACCGAAAATGCCGTAATAGGTGTCACCTCCCGTACTTGTTCCCCCAGGATCTCTCATGAGGCCTAGTTGGGCCGTCTTGGGACTCTTGGGATCCTGTTGGGCTGTCATGCGGCCCTCTTGGGCCGTGTTGGGCCTGTGCTTGGCTTGTTTTAGGTCGCGTGGTGGGCCTATCGTGTTTTTTTTTTTCTTTCTTCTGCTCCGAGGTCCTCTTGGAACCATCTGGAGCCGATACGCACAGGACACCCCGATTGTGAATAAATCGCAAAAGTACCTCCAAGTTCCCACGCGGACTATGACTTTCCCATAGGGCCTTAGGTGTTTTGGAAGCGCCTTGGAATCCTTCTGGCGCCTTTTGGGGTCTCTCGGGCGTGCCTGGTGCCCTGTGGTCACTCGAGGCAAGCTTGAGCCATCTTGGCGGCTCTGCTGGCCTTTCGGGCCGCTGGTGAAGTCTTCGGGAGCCCTGGAGAGCCCAAGGAAGGCGTCGGGCCGCCCAGGGAACCTCGGGAAAAGGGCTGTGGATGCTCGCAGCTGGGCGTGGCGAGGGGGCGGGGGGGCCCGTAGAAGACTTGCGTTGCGCCTCGGGCTGCCAGGGGCACGGTGGCAGTTTCTGCCAGCTTCGGTGGCCCGCTGGCGAGCAGTGGTGACGCCGGCGGTGGCGGCGGGGTGGGTTTGGCGGGGAGGAGGAGGAGGAGGAGGAGGAGGAGGATTGCGAGGAGGACGAGGACGAGGAGGAGGAAGAGGATGAAGATGAGGATGAGGATGAGGATGATGATGATGATGATGATGATGATGATGATGATGGTGATGCTGATGATGATGATGATGGTGGTGGTGATGATGCTGATGATGATGACGAAGATGATGATGATGATGATGATGATGATGATGATGATGATGATGATGCTGATGCTGATGATGATGATGATGCTGATGCTGATGATGATGATGATGCTGCTGATGATGATGATAAGGATGATGGTGCTGCTGATGATGATGATGCTGATGATGATGATGATGGTGGTGGTGATGATGATGCTGATGATGATGACGAAGATGATGATGATGATGATGATGATGATGATGATGATGATGATGATGATGATGATGATGATGATGATGATGATGATGATGATGATGATGATGATGATGATGATGATGATGATGATGATGATGATGATGATGATGATGACATGATGATGATGATGATGATGATGATGATGATGATGATGATGATGATGATGATGATGATGATGATGATGATGATGATGATGATGATGATGATGATGCT